>CM039484.1:1712632-1852216 GCA_022433065.1 Begonia loranthoides | reverse complement strand
GCTATTTGTATATCCGCAGATACTCTCTCTCTCTCTCTCTCTCTCTCTCTCTCTCTCTCTCTCTCTCTTATCTGGCACCGTACATCAATCCGTACGGAATGATTAGTCTGAGAAGATGAGGGGCTGCAGCAGGGCACAGTGCAGAGGACGAGATTGGGTTGGTTGTTTGGAGAGTAAAATATAAAGAATGATGTGACCATTTCCACAACTTTTATTATTCGTTTGTTGATTCGGAAGCTTCCTCGAAAATATTCAAAATTATTTTTAAATTGATTAATTAGTTCTAAATTCTTGATGGGTATTCTTTTTTTTTAGGGTTTTTTACAAAAACTTTGATCATAGAAGTAGGCCCACAATTCCCTTTAATTGGGCTTTTCCTCTTTTGGGCTTATTTTTTGTTTTTAGTTTATTTTATTAAAATTAACAAATTATGGAATCAACGATAAGTCAACTACTAAATCATTTTTGTTAACAAATAAAACACTTAATTATGAAAAAAAAACGGAACAAACATCATTGTTACGTTTTCCGTTAAAAATTTTCAATTTGTTTCCACAACGAAAATGTCAAGAACTTACTTTCTATAGCGGGTCGTTTTCTTTCCTCTAGCACTTACTTTCCACAATGGAAAAAAATACTTTCCACAGTGGAACCTATTCTTGCTGTTGTAGAAAATATTCTTTCCGCTATGAAAAATATTTTTTCCGCTCCATCTGCTGAATTCTTTGTCATTCTTCGACGTAGTAAACAATGAATTTTTCGATGAGTTTCCTCAATGGATCGGAAACATGTCTAGCTTGGAACACATAAATTTTTCAACAAACAATTAAATGAAAATCTTCTATTTTGATACCAAAATTGATTTCGAACAAATTAACTAGAAATCCTCTCGTTTATAACGTTTCTTTCAATAGTTTAACAACGATATTTACGTCGTTCATTTCCCATAGTTGAATATTTTATTTGTTAGCAAAAATTGTTTAGTAGTTAATTTGTCACTGACCTCATAGTTCCCTATTCTTTTTAAGCTTAATATATTGCAAAAAAACAAAAAAAAAACTACTACAATAACGCGGACATGTAGCAATGATTTTAGAGGATATTCGGAGTGGCTCGTGTCCTCCACTCACCAAAATGTTGTATCATTGGATGCACATTAACAATAACAATATTTTCTTTATGATAATATAATGTTTAGTAACCCAATGATATATCAATTATTTATTGGTCACGCTATATAAAGAAAAGTGATCGAGAAGAGTAAGGGAGGATTGATTCCCTTTTGTAAACTTATAATAATATATTGTTCATCATGCATGCTGAATATGAAGCAACTTATAATTGAGAGATATAAAAAAAAATACGAGTGACGTGAACGCAAACGAAAATCTCCTGTGTTTACTTTTTCCATCAATAGAGGAAAATCGACACATCCGACTACGTGGGATGCACCTGAATTCTCTTCTTATCCAAACGTGTTTGCCCAACTTTAGAAATTTGGCCGTGGAAATTTGTGGAGTTCTGATTCTGCTAATAAAATATTGTCTGCTTTAAATTGAGATTCATACAAATTTATTTTTGGGTCTTACTTTGAAGCGTGTCTTGTTAGTTTAAGGAGAGAACTCTATTTATGTATTGATTTCTTTGTTTTGATTCGAGTCGTTATAAGCTCGTTAGTGTTGGTTTGCTCTGAGGCCATTCTTGCCATTGTGGACCCACTGTTCTAGCAAATGTCAAAAAAGCTTGTGTTGATTTCAGGATCAGATTCATTAAGGCTAGCAAGATTCCCACTTAGAAAAAAGGGAAAAACAAGGAAGAGCACTTACGTGATGAACGCGAGAGAGAGAGAGAGAGAACAATACTTCATGGAAAAAAAATTCGATTTTAATTCGTGTTACTAATGGTGTAGACCAGAACAACATTCTTTATTCGACAATCTACTGATAGGTATCATAAAAGCCTAGGGTTTCATATTCTAAAATCGTGACAAACACATAATAATTGTAACGTTCTCAGTTCTCTCAGTATAATATTGTCCGCTTTGGACTGAATCCCACTCTATTTTGATATTAGGATTAGTTCAAAACGCATTGTACTAAGTAGGGAGGATAACCTTATTTATAAATCATGTATTTTCCACTCTCTCAAGGCATATGAGATTGTGTACCTCCATTGGTATGGTTATCACAATTTCTTCTCCTTGTAGGCTCAATGTACTTGTCGGCCACACTTCTAGTTTTGGTTCTGATATCATTTGTAGCGTCTCTATTTCTCTCAGTACAATATTGTCCGTTTTGAATCCAAGCTCGCACAATTTTGATTTTGGGGTTTACCCAAAATATATTGCAATAAGTAAGGAAGATAACTCTACTTATAAATCATGCATTTTCTACTCTCCCAAGTGATATGAGATTGTACACTTCTACTTATATGAGTCAGAGTCAAACTTTGACTATCTTTGTATTTACAAAGTAGACTACCACAATAATAGTAATATAACACCATGTCAAGACTCATCAAAAGTTGGTCTAGAAAACTACACACAAGAAAACAAACACACCATGACCAGTGACATAATCAAGCATTATCACATGACTTCTCACAATCAGTCATCACTATTATTTAATATCATAAAATATAACTTTTTGTACACATAAATAGGTGAAACTAATCTCAACACCTCATCTCTCTTCTCCCCTAACACTTCAATTTCGACAAAGTTCAAAAGATGGACGAACAAAATCTCCCTGCAAACCATGGTCGGATTTTAAACAAGATAAAACCATATGTTCTAATGGTGAGCCTGCAGTTCGGTTCAGCCGGGATGTACATCATTAGCATGGCAACGTTGAACCACGGCATGAGCCGTTATGTCCTTATCGTGTATCGAAATGCTGTCGCGGCTCTCGTTCTCTCTCCTTTTGCTCTCGTTCTCGAAAGGTCTATTAATTTCTTCGACTTTGCTTTTTCTTTTCTTTTTTTTCTTTATTGTTCTTCAAATCGTAGTTGTTTTATGTGTATTTTCTGTAGTATCGATCCTCGAAATCAATCAATATTGAAACAATAT
This sequence comes from Begonia loranthoides, assembly GCA_022433065.1. Taxonomy (NCBI): domain Eukaryota; kingdom Viridiplantae; phylum Streptophyta; class Magnoliopsida; order Cucurbitales; family Begoniaceae; genus Begonia; species Begonia loranthoides. The sequence goes on along the minus strand of CM039484.1, from coordinate 1,849,149 downwards.
AACATATTTTATATATTATATTTATATGTTATATTTATGTATGATCTAACAATTTCTTCATATCCATATATTTTGCAGGAAAACAAGGCCGAAGATGACACTCCCAGTCCTTCTGCAGATCATAGCACTTGGGTTTTTAGAGTAAGAACAATTGGTTTATATAAATTACATATTTGTGCAAAGTTGATTTTTAATGATTAAGTGACTGTGATTAGGCCAATCCTTGATCAAGGCTTTGCTTATTTGGGAATGCAATACACGTCTGCATCATATACTTCTGCCATTATGAATGCTGTACCTTCGGTCACCTTCATTCTTGCTGTTATTTGCCGGTAAGACTAATCAACCATTAGCCATTTTTATATATATATATATATATAGAGAGAGAGAGAGAGAGAGAGAGAGAGAGAAATTTTTGCAGTTTTTAAAATAATTATTGAAGAACTTTGATAAATTTCTTGTGGGTTTGATGTTTTGTTCTTGCTAGGATGGAGAAAGTGAATTTGAGAGAGATAAGGAGCCAAGCGAAAGTGATGGGGACAATAGTGACCTTTGGAGGGGCATTGCTAATGACCCTCTACAAGGGGCCAGTCCTCCATTTTCTCTGGTCTTCAGAACCCTCCCACCACTCTGATAGCAGTGCTTCCTCTCCCAAACACTGGGTTTCTGGAACGCTCTTCATTCTCTTAGGCTGTGTCGCCTGGTCTGCCTTCTTCATCTTGCAGGTATTGCATACTTCTGAAAGTCTTTCTGAAAAATCTCGTTTTTCAAACTGCTTCTCAGATCATCTTTTTGACGGATTATGGTTTGTAATTGCAGTCCGTGACAGTGAAGAAATACCCTGCAGAGCTCTCTCTTTCATCTCTGATATGCTTGTCTGGCGCCATGCAAAGCACCGTCATTGCTCTTGCGTTGGAGCATAGCCCTGAGGCTTGGTCCTTGGGCTGGAACTCCAGGCTTCTTGCTCCCCTCTACACTGTGGGTAACACTTTTGAGTAATTCTCTCCAACACTATCGTCATTTTTTTTACAAGGAGTTACTATTTTCACTATTTCTGCAAAATATGCAGGGAATTGTAAGCTCAGGGGTGACATATTATGTGCAAGGACTGGTGCTGAAAACTAGAGGGCCTGTTTTTGTCACCGCCTTCAATCCTTTATGCATGATCCTTGTCTCTATTATGGGCTCCCTCATTTTACTCGAAAAGCTACATCTTGGAAGGTATAATCTCACAGATTAAATTATGGTAATTATTGTTTTAATAAATTAATTAACTTTTCATGTAAATGGCTTTTTCTTTGGTAGTGTAATTGGAGGCATTGTCATAGCACTTGGGCTTTATGGAGTGGTGTGGGGCAAAAGCAAGGATTATTCAAACCCACAGCCACCCACTACTTGTGAGAAGGCTTGTTCCCCGCAAGAACTGCCACTTTCCTCTGCAGACGTCTTCGTGAAAAAATGATCACATCATCTGCTGAGTAATTTGTTTGTGTGTATGTATAGATTTCTATTTCTGAGCTTTGTAGAGAGCTATTTATGTATTTCATTTACTGAATTTATATGAACATTCTGAATAGTATTATTGGCTCAATAAATGGTAGCTCAATCGTTGCAAGAGTTCCAGATTTCATTTGGGTCTGGCCAGATTTGTAATTTGCTTCCGTAACCAGTTGCATAATTTTTCACGAATAAGGGCGCCCATCGAGTATCGATTAGATTGTCGTTTTTGTTTTTCTTTCCCCATTCTCCTCCTCCTCCTCTCTCTCTCTCTCTCTCTCTCTCTGAGAGAGGGAAAAGAGGGCTTCTGTCCTGGTCTGATCTTGAGGTCGTTGAAGTTTCCGAGAGGAGTATAATTTGAGAGGGAGGTGAAGAATGGCGATGTGGGTATTTGGATATGGGTCTCTGATTTGGAAAGCTGGTTTTCACTATGACGACCGCCTCCTTGGTTTCATTAAAGGCTACCGTCGTGTCTTCCACCAAGGTCTCTCTCTCTCTATCTCTCTCTCTCTCTCCTTCTATTCATAATTTGGGTGGTTTTTATAATCAGGAAGTACAGACCACAGAGGGACCCCAGAATGTCCAGGAAGAACAGTGACATTAGAGCCTGCAGAAGGGGAAATCTGCGTATGTTCTTTGATGCCTTTTCAAATCCCCTATTATCTTATCTTTTCAACTTCCTAGCTCTCTAATGTGATAGCATAATCAGTAATGGCATTCAAATTTTCATGCTGTTATTGTCTGATTCAAAGTTTCATTTGAACAAAATGGTTTCTAGTTGTTCTTTCAAATAAAATGGCGCCTGCATTTTTCCTAAATCAGACAGTATGTATTGTTTCGGGTGTTTCTTCATCATTTATTCTCGATGTAATCGACTCAAATTCGATCATCGATTAGCCAGAAGAACACATGCTGCCCCCTTTGCATTTGATAAAAATGCATAACCAGAAAGATTTCAATACAAAAATACTCAGAAAACTTTCGGTTTAATTTTGTTTCGGTAGTCGATTTTCCTTTTCTTTAACTTATTGCGCATCGAATGGGGGAGGACAGGCTAATACCACCTTATGAAATTACCAAGTGATGATCTTGTTTTATGATTTCACAGTGGGGAGTGGCTTACAAGATCTTGAAAAAGGAAGACCAAGCCATTGCTCTTTCTGTAAGTCATTTCTTCATTTTCTAAAATTGTCTATTTGTTTCAGATTCGATTATTCGATTTAACCACAGAACAGAAATAGACGCATTCGGTAGGCCAGAAAGAATAATAAAGGAGAGAAACTCGACGATAGACGAAAACATCGATAAATTTAATGATGTTCTTCAACGATCAACACCGGCCTCCACTTCAAATTATGATCGTATTTAGTTATAACATTTCGGGTATAAGCAAATAATCTGCCTCCGTATTCAATTTTACTCGATCGAATGCTCGATGCTTCAATTGCTTCGGTCTGATGCCCGTCGTCTTAATTCATCACTTGCTGATAGTGAATCTTTCCTTTTATATGCATAGTATCTGGAAGTCAGAGAGAAACAATATGACAAGAAGGAATATCTTGATTTCTTCACTGTGAGTAGTTCTTCAGCTCTTAGCTTATTCAGAGTCACATTAAATTACCATGAGCTGTTGTATAATCTTGTGAAACTGTTCCAGGACGCATCGTCGACCACCCCCGCCGTTTCTGGAGTTATGGTGTACGTGCCAGATTCCGAAAGCATTCTGTCTTTTTTAATCATCCCGAATTTTGATGGCTAACATTTAGACGGTTGGCACTTTTTGATTTCCAGATATATTGCTTCTCCAGATAAAAACCTCAACAAGAATTACTTGGGTCCTGCATCCATGGAGGAAATTGCCAAGTATGTATCTTTTATTTATGTGATGATAATGACGGTATTAAGGACGACATCTCAGCTTTGTCGACTGTTAATGCAGCCAGGTAGTGCGCGCGGAAGGACCTTCGGGGCCTAACAGGGACTATATTTTTCAGCTGGAGAAGGCTATTCTTCAATTTGGTGAGATTTGAATACTTTAGTCATGCTTTCGAAACGGTCAAGTTCTATGGTTCATTTGTCGGAATTATTGCATCAGGATGGAGAGATAGACACGTAATGGATCTTGCAAATGAAGTTAGACGCATTATATCGGAAAGAGAGATCACTGCATCATAATAATATCTCATTGCAGATCAAGCATCCAAGTTTGAGATGAAGCTAAATTCAGTAACGGGCTCGAGTATTTTGATTGATTACATGTTCAAACCATTTGGTGTTCTTGTTAAGAGATTATGGAATTTGAAGATTGAAAAGGAAATACATAATCTTCCAAACAATTGTCAAATGGATCATCATTTTTCTCGTCTTTTTGAGCAGTTGACATATGCTTATGAGCCTCAATTTTCAAATGCAAACAAAGTACAGATGAAACAATCAGAAAAAAATGGATACACGTTTGAAGTGCAAATTTAGAAGTTATTGATAACCCAAGTTCATTTTGTCTTCACAACACAACTTAATGCAAGAAAAATATGAACTTGCTTACCCATTTTGCGATCATATTCAACTAAGCAAATAACCATCTTAGTTTGAATCTTAAAACCGATGACTCTAATACTGAGGTTGTCTACTTCTAACCTGGTCGTGCTAATATTGGAGGGGACCCCACTGTTTCTCTAATAACATCGTCCCAACCAAACCAAGGTACTCAAATGAGACGTCTTTATAGGATGATGACCTTATACTGTGCATATGAATTCTCTGCAACAGGAAAGAAATAAAATAAACTTTAAAATATATAACATTATAGTTGCCAGTTAAATACACTAAGCTATGGAGTCCTTGGTCTTGCTAGCTCTCTTGAGGACTTAATCACTGTCTTTTTCTTCCTCCTCTGCGCATATAGAAAAAAACAATTGTCACAAAAAATGCAATCGCAAAAGCCTACAAACAAGAGGAAAGAGCAGTATTTTTAAATTAAACCCATTTTCCTGATGTAACAAAATCCACTCAGCATCTTAATACTGCTTCTAATGGTATAATTTAAGAGATATTGTATCTTAATACTGCACCCCCTAGTATTTATTTATTTTTTAATTTTACGAGACGAATTATATTGAAAGAAGAATAATGCACCCCCTGTAGAAGCATAATATATATATATATATATAAAGTAAGCCAGATCAAAGAATAACAGGTTTGATTCAAAAAACTTACCCTCATTTAATTCTTCACTTTGGCTGTCGTGGCCATCACCATTATCCTCAGCATCTTCTTCTTCATCTTCATCATCATTATCATCATCAGAATTGGAATCAGACTCGTCATCATCACTTTCCACTGGTACCTTGGGTTTTTGAGGTGCTACAAAGCTAGTTGTGGACCTTCTCCGTGTACTTGATACAATATTACTAACGTCAATGCCCTCAAGTTCTTTTGCTCTTTCTTTCTTCTTCCTGACTTCCTTGATATCTGCGTAAGAAAACAATGCCGTCGAAGGTATCCTTTGCTAGCCCATAACGATCAAAAAACAATAAAATCTTATCCCAAGCAACTCTTCTGGTTACCTTTTTCAGATGGATTTTCAGATAGTCCTTCCCTAGAAAGTATCTCCTGCAACTCCTTTACTAATTGGCCTTCTCGTTTATTTTCTGATGCCTGCTTAACTTTCTTATACACTGAGGGGGGAACACTGCGGTAGATAATAATCAATCTCGCATCCTTGGAATGATTTAAGTACATAACCCGTAAGAGAAAGGATCAAGTGAAAACCTCATCCCACATGATTTGATAATTGATTTTAGATGTTCCACACGTTTGCCATAGACAGGAGTAGAGGCTTCCTTTTTCTGCACTTCCGGACAAATCATAACAGCATAAATGAGCAGATGTGTGATTAATCAAAATTTCATACTGGAGTGACAAGGCTAACCTTGGCAGGTTTTTCCGTAGATGATTGTGATTGACCCTCTTCACTGTCTTCAGACACAGCTCCACTGTCTTCTTGGTCGCTATTGACCTCTGACATCTTTTGTGGCTTGCTATGCTTCTTGCTAGAGATGGTCTCCTTCTGAGGTCTTTTCCTCTTTTTAAGGCCATCAGAGTTCTGAGATTTCCTTGTAGGAACATTTTTCTTCCTCACTTTGCCATTTTCTTCCTCACTGCTCTCACTCTCTACAGAATCAGAATCTTCATCACGGCTGACTTTTTTAGATGCTTTGGATATAGAACTTTTCTTTGCTTGGGTAGCAGGCTTAGAAACTTCAAAAGAATTTAACATCTGATTTGGGAAAAAAATTGAAAAGGTAAGGCATATATGAACAGATGGAATCATTGTAAAACAGCGAGGCTGAAAAGAATGTCTCACTTCCTCTATTTGCTGACTTATAAACTTTTTACGTGTATCAAGAGTAAATTTATTGAGACCAAGATCATCCTCCAAAATTCGGCGAAGACCAGCCATAGTGACCTTTCTGGAAAGAACAGAAAAAGGTTTGAGCACATTACCTCCATCGACATGAATAGGAGGAAAAGAATTCCCAAAAGTAAGAAACAAAGAACTTTACTAATTGAGTCTGTTATCTTAGGTAAAGAAATTAATAAAATTTACAACTAATCAAAAACTAACATACTCAGAATTAGCTTTAATATACGAAAGTTTTTTCCTGATGGCGTTCTTTATTGTGCTTTCACTGGGGACTTCCTTCGTTTCATCGCCTTTTATTCCCTCAGATTCAATCTTCACGATTTTTCCAGTCAGTTGGCCAATCACTGGAGAATCTTCCATTTTGTCCTCATCTTCGGAATATGATTGCTTTACATCTTTCAAATGATGCAAATCATGTGTATTAGCTGTTTCTACCCCACTTGCATCTTTCATACCAGTTCCCTTAGTATTCTTTGAAGGATTGTCATCATCAGTGCCATCTAAGCACTAACATTTGAAGCAACAAGAACATCAAACTAAAAGCCATAGAACGTGACATCTTTCCTTAAACGAATGAAAACCTTGACAAAAATATTAACAAGAAGGCTTACACAAATATTTCATGTCATGTTTGCAGATATCTATTAGTTTCACATAACAACTCTCGGAGTTATCGATGACTTTTGTGTAAGTAAATATGAACACAAGAAGCAATCATCATTTGACACGCAAATGTATTAAGCTTAATTCATCATCTATGGGGAGAACCTAGAATGCAAAGTAGACGAAATCATCATTCCATGACATTGGTCACAAACTGAACCATGTGCTTTGAAATAAAAAAGGTTACCTTTACCAAACATTGCTTGATGTATCTCTTATGCACATCCAATGCATATATTTCCAATCCCAAGTCTTTCTCCAACAACCTCCGCACACCCTCAAAAGTCAATGAACTGCATCAAATCAAAAAGAAATATAATATTGAAGATAAGCTAAAGAACCCTAAAAACATTAACTGAATTGAAAGCTACACCAAACTAGAAAGAGGTACTTGGTTTCAAGTAAGATGTAAGATGCTACAGAGTGACCATCAAGGCGTGCTTCTATCAGCCTTACTATTGGTATGGAACATGAATTCGAACATATTTTTCAATATTTACCTTAACGAATTCTATCAGCCTGGATATTTTTAAAAGAATCGCTCAACCGTTTAAAGGGAAAATACTACCGACACATACATAAATAGGCAAAACTCGAAATACACAAAGGTTGAAATCAGCATTCTGAATTTCGTGTGAGCGAGATCAAAGCATGACAGAAACAGGAAACGTCAGAAAATTAAAATTCAAACTTTACAACAAATTCAACCGGAAATCTCTCCAAAAGCACATAAAAAAACTTTCTGAGATTTCTCTTAGACAAGTATCTGAGCGTGCGCGTGTGAGAGAGAGAGGCCTTACTCGGCTTGTTCCTTGAAGTGGGAGACGAGGGAGTGCATAGCAGTCTGAATCTTCGATTCGATATTTTGAGCCGTAGCCTTCGCTTCCAAAGCTAGGGCTTCGGTTCCTTTCGCTTCGTCCGCCATTTCCAACCTCGCTTTCTAGACTACCACCACTACCAGGTCGCTTCTGCAGAGTGTCTAGACTTCGAAAGAACTTCCCATTTCTTCAAAAGCCGCAGGAAAAAAAAGGGGGGAGAGGTTTTATTAACCTGTATTCACTGACACCAAAAGATCCTACTCCTCTTTAATCACAACCGTCAATATTTTTCCTAGAATTTTCTAATCCACCGCCTTTTACTTTCAAGAACCTTTTAAGAATTTATTTCTTTAATAAAAAAATAGAAATTATTTTCTTTTCCAATTTAATTCTTTTGAAAATACTTCTAAATTAATTTCTTATTTGTAATCTATCAATAAATAATTACTCCCTATTTGTAATATTTTTAGTCTTTTTAGTATAATATTGTCTGCTTTGGGTCGAAATCCGCATAATTTTGTTCTTGTACTAAGTAGAGAAAATAACCTACTTATAAAATCACGTATTTTTCACTCTCTCAAGCAATGTGAGTATGCACCCCTACTGTTATGGGTTAAATCAACACTTAAGTCATTCTTACTTTAACAGGGCGGGCTACCACACTATTCCTTCCTTCTAATTTTTACTTATTGATGACTAATATTTATTAATGCAATTAATATAATAAATTATAAATAATTAAAATAAGTTATTAATAGTACCAATCAATATTTGACACATCGTGAATTAAAAATAGATAAAAAAAACATAATATTATTCCTGTGATAATATCAACATTTGAAATTTAATTATTGACATAACATTATTTTTTAAGAATTATTTTTCTATTATTATTTTTTATTTTCATACCGAAACGAATCTTCGTTATACCATTTAAAAAAAATATCACAATGTTTTTTTGATAATTTTTAATTGGATTTTTATTAAATCTATTAAAACTATTTATTGAGTTCTATTAATTTCATTTGGTTTATTAGTTAATTAATCATATTAATTGAAATAAATTTATATTAAGAATTAATTTGCCCTTTTTTTTTTTGCAAGTAATTAGGTTCTGTTAGTAAGAAACAAAATTGTAAGGATGTTCCTGCAAATCTTAAAGCTTATTTTGGTATTTGTATACTTTTAAGGGGCATTTTAGCTAAAAACAACAAATTTCATTAAATCCAACTGAATAATAGAGAACCAAACGAACACGGATCTCTTTCCTGAATCGTTCCGACGAAACTACGCTGCTGAACAAAGCAAAACGACATCAGGTAGGGGATTTTACAGGTTACCGGAATCGATGGGCGGCCATGGGGCTATTGAGGTGGCGAAGACGGTCATTGAGGTCGCCGATATGGCCTGGACTGCTGTGGAATGCCACCACCATCACAATCAACACGATAATCACGAGGATGGTCCGGCCAAGTGTCCGCCGTCGGAGAAGGAGGAATTGGAGTCGCTCCGATCGGAGAATCGACGCTTGAGAAACTCGCTTGAGCAGAACCTCAAGCTCCTTCAAAACCTTAGCGAATCGCCTTGCCTCTTGAAGGATTGTCCCCCTGATGTACGCTTTTGTAACTGTTTATTTAATTTTCTTTTCTGTTGAACAACTGATTTATTGTTGAAGACCTGGCTATTCAGAAATCAAACGTTGCTTTTCACCCTTGATTATGGCTGCACTTGAGGAATTGAGACATGCTTTTGTTTTATAATATCTGATTGGAAGCTTTGATTAATAGTCAAATGGTGGATTTTTTTTTCCTGATTTCTTTCTGAACTTCATTTCTACGAGATATATCATATGCATGTAATATACTACTTGAAAATTTACGAATGGCTTTTTCTGTGTGGAAATTCGTGGTTGAATTCTGCTTGGGATGTGGATAAAGGCTCAGCTGTTCTTCTGTATCTTAAAGTTTGTATGATCTCCAAGCCCACTTATAGTTTACTTATGCAGCTATATACTCGTCTCGTGGCAACTGTGGATTCTGAAAACTTTTTGAACCAAATTAAATCCCTCCATGAGGCATCGGCAAATGGAATTAGCTACGAATTTCCATTCAGGGAGGCTAAAGGTTATGAATTTAATATATGATTAGTCTAGGTAATTTCAATGTTCTGTTATCTGCATTACATGGTTCTGATACTTTCCTTTTCCACTGTTGATTAGATGGTGATAGACATTCAGCTGAGATTATGGTCAATGTAAATCATGAAGAGCCCAGTTGGTGGGTATGGGTCACAGAAGAAATGGTTCCAAACAAAGTTGAGGAAAGGAGTGCAATTGATAATGAGAATTACATTATTTTGAACGAGGAACACGTGGTTGATGGGATTTCGAACTTTATGGCTAGGTGCATTCTGGCCAACCCAAATGCTCAGGTCTATGAAATTGAAGCATGTTTGATACCATTGTCTATATTTTACATCTGAATCCTCTAACAATTATGTTTGTTGGAATTGCAGAAATTGACGCCAGAAGAGCTGCAGAAAAGTGAGTCACAGCGCCTTTTTACATTTCGTGATGCTTTTTTTTCGTAATTTGAATTACCCAAAACTAAATGTGGATTATCCCTGTTGTGCCAACCTTTTGACTCTGCCTCTCTCAGTTAGTTTGGGAAGGGTTGTTTTATATTTGTAGACTTTGGTTGTAAATGAGAGTGATGATCTTCCATTCTTGCCTTGTTGATGCTTGTTTTTTTCTTTTTCCAATATTTGTACCCTTTTTACTAATTGGTAGTCATTAGTCTTTATGGATGGAATGTATTTCACCAATTTCTAATCCTGATTTGAACTTCAAACTTCTGATCGACCTTTAAAACAAGTTTTGGGAACATGTTCTATGTATATGCCAATCATATTGATAGAAGTGAAGAAATGATATCAAATAAAAGAGAAACTTATCTGTGAAAGTTTATCTCTAGTTTTGTTACATGTACTTATATTATTGGTGGATTTATCTCTTGTTGTACAATGTTTTTATATGGTTCCTGCTGGTACTATGATCAAACTTTGAATACAAGTTATGCGCTCATCTTTCTGACGTGATAAATTGACAGCGATTGCAAAAGCATTGCATGGTGTCAGCAAAATGGAGAAAATGGTGAATATATGGCATGCTGGAAGCCTGTTCTATTCCTTGTCCACTTGGGGACTTGCTCTTGCAGGGTGAGTTTTAGCTTGTTTCAGTAATATTGTGCTCTATCGAAAGAAGCAGAATCAAGGGCTTTTCAATCGACTTTGTAATCTTCTTAATATCCGTATTTTGAGATTGTAGGTTGTACAAGACACGTGCAGTGTTGAAGCTCGCGGCTGTTGGTGCCCATACAACAAGCAAAATTGTTCTGAGGGCTCTCTAAAACTGTAAATAGTTTACTACATGTGTCTACCATTGTTAAGAACTGAACTTCTCATTTTTTTCTTCGTTGTTTGTTCGTACTTTGTTTGATGTATATAATTGTAAATAAATTCTGGGATTCATTTTAAGTGATTGACTCTTTTCTTAGCCAAAATGGACAATATTTATCAACTTATATGCAGCTGGGCTTAATTTGGTAAGAAGCTCACAGTTCTTGAGTTGGAACATGTGGCGGCCTACCTTGTGAGGGCAATATGACTCAAGTGAGAATCCGAGTCATACTATTAGGGTGCACAATCTCACGTTGTTTTGAGGGAGTGAAAAATATTTGGTTTATAAGTAGAATTCTCGTCTCTATAATAACACGTTTTGAGATAACTACAAGAACAAAAATCATGCAGGTTTCGATTCAAGATGAACAAAGAGAATTGACGTTGAAACAGAACATAAACCAAAACCAAAATTTTAAAAAGTAAAAACTCAAGCCAAGGGTGTGAGTCTGCCTTGTTTGATTTTAATTCTTTTCAAATAGAACAAAATAAAGACAGGCCATAGAAACATAAATTTTCAAAATGCCTCATTCAATATGTTCAATTATGTGTTTGGTAGTGGTCTGCTCATCGACAATCTGGAACTGCCTTATCTTTTTGGCGAAATCTAAAGACGGCCAGAACAAAATCAGAGACTGCACCAATCAGGAGACCAGATTTGTGATAATATTGCTGAATACCATCTTCTATCATAGCTGCATCAATTTGTAGCCTATTTGGAGTCATAATTTCTGCTCACAAACTTGAAAAAATGTTACCACGAGCGACATCGCCTATCAGCACCATATTTTCTAGCCTCCATATAGCGTTGGAGGAAAAATGGATAGAGATCCCTGAGGTCAAGATATGAATCAATCTGACAGCACAAATAAATCAATGCAAAAGATAAACAGGCGTTTACCGAATGAGTCATCCTTAATAATACCATGCAAGCTTCGTAGAAGAAAAACTCATGTTTCTGGGGTCTTCCTCTTGTGATTGGATTCTTTGGATACATCTGTCTGGGCCTGCCCAAACTCCGACCTGTTCGAAGTCACAAATTGTAAGAATAATGATTTTGGAAATTGAGTTCAAGGTGATGTGATGACATTGCAGAAATTCAATCAGCAGTTATCTGTCATTAATTTACAATCAACATAAAAAAATAATGATAATACAGAAGAAAAAATGAACATTGAAGTATCTTACAGTAACATTTGACTAAATCCAGTCCTCAAAGCGAGGGGCCATTGATGGACTCTATAGTTTCAACCATATCAAGTACTCTCAAAAAGATATAATGGCATCCTTGATTCTATGAATTAAATAAGGTAGCCAACCAAAGTGGAGAAAAATAACCGGAAGAGTTTGTGTAAAATTATGTCTTAACGGCAGACATCAGAATCATTAACTTTGTAGAAACGGTCACGACATTCGAGCTGCAAGAGTTTCAAGAGATACCCGAGTCATACACCCGAGAATCTTACTCAGATATGCCAATTCTACCAAGTTCTAATTGATTCCTTTCTGGACCTTGTCTTCTAGAGAAAATTTGCATTGCTATCTCAAAATAACTGTTCTTCTTCCTCCCCATACTTCCATGGGCGTGCCCAATCGTTTAAGCATTTTCATAACTCAATGCACTATCAAATCTTATCATTGAATCTATGAATTAAATAGGGTAGCAGTCAAATGTACCACCTCCACAGATATAGTTATGATTTGAGGGGTAGTTATAATGTAGGTTTTGCCGAGAAAACAGAAAGCTAAAGGAAAAAGAAAAAACACAACTTTATTTTATATAACCACAAAAGGTAAAAACATAAGAAAGTAACCATAAAGCAGAAAAACTGTGCCAAAATCACGATCACCCAAACACTGAACAAGTTCTACAAATGTGACAAGCTACATATAAAGGGAATTATCAAACCAGGACGTTAAGTATATTGAATCAACATATTTACTTACCCACAGGTTGAACATTTCTTGTGATTCTTACAAAATATGGACAAACATACAGAACAGATGAAACCCAAGTCAATCGTCTTTTTGTGACAAAAACACCTGCAAGTTTACATTGAGATCAGGTGATAGCTATTTTATTTTTCATTTCAACAAACAGAACCATAAAATTTGAAGTAAAAACACAAACTCACGAAGCACGAAAATCTACACCAAAAGACTTGGGGAGCTGTAAAAAGGCACGAGAATGCAGATCAGTTGCAAACACAGTCTGCAAGTAACACATCATAGAATCATATCAATACACTGAAGAAAAGAAAGTCCTATCAACATTGTCTAAAATAACAAAACAAAAGGAGATAATAAAATAGACCAATATAAGAGAAGAAAACCAAAATAAAAATGTCAATCACATTTGTGCAAAAAGATCAACTTTAAAAATACATAAGTATGTCCAATTTTTTATGAAAGTTGGTTTGAAAATGGTTAAACATTAGTTGGGTGATTCCTAAATCAGTTAGTTGTTTTTTTCATTAAACATTTTCTTGTAGACAATGCAACAAAGTCCTCGTTAAATTTGGATTGAAGTTAATGTTAGATCACAATCTAAAGGTTTTATATGAGAGACAAATATGTTAAAAACAAATAAGAGATGTACCAGAAACCAAGCATTTTGACAAATTTAGATGAAAGTGAAAATAATAACTCAATACATGTGTCTTGACAAATTGTCTCGGGGATATTGTTTGAAGCTCATTATTTTAAATGCAACCCAGACATTTATATCATACAACATACTGAGAGATACTGAAATAGTCCATCAGGTTGTTGTGGCTTCATATACACACCACCAGTTATGTAAGAAGCCTGTACAGTGGCATAAGTAGTTAGAAAAGTGATCAAATCATGAAAAATGCAGCATAATTACTACCACTACAGCATAAGAATGAAAGATACCTGCTGCAGAAATGCTGAATTATTAGCACCTATATAACAAGAATCTATAGGAACCTGTGACAAAAAGTGACAATAAATTTTGCACTGCATCTTACAAAAAAAAATGATCGAAGAAAATAAACCTGGTAAAACAAAGTTAATATGAAACATTAGTTTGGCCATAAACACATACCATTGATCGCTGAGCAGAAAATATTGAATTCATGATTGCGACATATCTGAAAGGAAAAAGATGTTTGTAAAAGCTAGACAGAAAGAAAATTTAATATGAAAAAGGATAAACCATAATGATCGTACTGTTCTGCTCCGTCATGGGATCCTTGGAAACAAAGAATCTGCAATTTATAAATCAGCAACATTGCTTCTAGAAGTAAAATCAAAATATGAAAAAAAAAAAAGAAGATGAATGCCTCAAGAAACATAATAATTAATTCTGAAGGATACGAGTTGTTAACAAAATTGAATGTAAAGCATTTTAAGTAAGATGACAAAGACAACAATTAACGTAAAACTTCTATAGCTAATAATTAACATACATAAGACACATATTTAGTAGACTTCTATATAAAATTGGTTGAGGAAGAAAATTTTCATAACATCATTACATATAGCTAAAAACAAATACAAGCACTTACACGAGGTTGGGGATGAAGAGATCCCGCACGAAAAACTTTTTGTATATCTAGTCATGAAATCAAATTAAACAAATTTGGAAGGAAAAACTAGAATAAATATTTTGAAGTACTTTGTGCTGATATGTATGTGAGATGATCTCATAGAGTTAAAACTATGTTAAACATGATTATAAAATTCGCTCGTAGGAAAAGGTAGAAGCCCCAAATTAATTCAGTAAGCATCATTATGGTATGAGCCTAATGAGATCTTTCACTTCAAGTATAACTACAAAAAATTCACCAAAAAGAACTAGGCATTAGAAAACCCAGAAAGAAGGATACAACATAGAGCCATGGAGAGCGATCCTGAAAGCAGTGAGGATGTGATCCCTCCCTTCGGATCTTCCTTAACGAACTTCTGATCTCTGATCACAAATTCCTCCAATTTGTGCAATATTTGAGAGAAAAGTGTAGGCATTTTCCCAGTTTCTGGATTTCGATTAGTTTGCAAGGAAGAGTTATAAACATAATCACACGAAGCGTATCCAGTAGCAATGACCACAACCTCGTTGAGTTGATTCAGTAATATAATTGAGTTCAAGAAGGAGAGAACCTGAACGACATGAAATTTGCGAAAAATAAAACGGCTGCCAAGATAATCAACCGAAAGTCAATTAGTAAAACAACACTGTTCTAAGATAAAGATGTTATGATTTCACTTAATGAGTAAAGATTCTTCGTGCAAATCTCCAAAAGTAAAAACGCCAATTACTTGCGCAAAATCGGAGCCATTAAATTCTACTTCTTTTGAATATTTCATTTCTCCAAAGAAAACGCAATGGAAAAGCAAGGGGATACGAAATAAAATTAGGATATCCATTTACATGAGAAAGAAACTTGGAGAATGAAAGTGAAGAAGCACTCCAGAAGAAAGGATTAGTATCCAACAACACCACGAGTAGGCTAACATCATCTGCGAACAGTAACAAAAATCAAGCTCATAAAAAATGAGAAACTAAAACTAAGAGAGAGTGAGAGAGGGAGGGACAGGGGGACCTGCGTAGAGCTTGGAAGAAGCGGAAGCCATGATAGTGCGCTCTGCCTCTCTTCCTACAGCGTGGTAGTTGGAAGGAACTCGGGTGCCAGAGTCCGGCCATTGATTTAAGTTCTTGACCATGAACGTAGGCCCATTATGGCACATGAACGTAGGCCCATTATGGTACATAAACGTAAGCCCATTATGGCACATGAACCTAGGCCCATTATGGCCCATTATTAATTTATTTGTATTACAATATAACCATTTTTATTGATAATTAATAGAGCTTACAGATCAAATTCTTTTATAGCAGAGAAAATAAGAGAGGAGGTCAATTCGGTTCAGTTCGATTCGGTTCAATTCAATTTTAGAGTGGAGCCCAACCAAATCGATAATTTTAATTTCTAATAAAAAAGAATCGAAATCGAACCATGGTTTTGGTAGAATTGAACCAAAACCGAACCGACAATCTCAATTTGATTCGGTTTGTTTTCAAATTAAAAAAAAAAATTAAATTGTATCAAAATACAGAATAAGAAATAATATATAATCAATTAAGCAATTTCATTAAAAAATCTTTATTTTAGTCAATAATTAAATAATTACTAATTTGGTAATTCCATAAATAGTAAATACAATCTAATAATCTAATTTTTAATTAATGCCATTCGAAAGGTACTCACTACTAATGCAAGCATCAATGATGGTAAAAAAAAATATTTTCCATAGTCGTTGCAAGGTCAAAGACAAAGTTCGCTTTTTAATAATTTATGGAGGAAGTTGTGCTCATGTGGTTTCTACAGATCTAGTTAGTAAATTGGACATAGCAATAACCATGCATCAAACACTTTACAAGATAAGTTAGTTGAATGACAAAGCAGATACCAAGGTCAGTAAGCAAACTCTAATTGAGTTATCTATTGGGAGTTTCTCAGATAATGTACTATGTGATGTGGTTCCTATAAACGTTAGTCAACTACTTTTAGGAAGACCATGACAATATGATAGAAAAACTATGCATGATAGCTTCACCAATTGTTACTCATTCAAGATCCATGGAAAAATAATCAAGCTAACCCCACTCCCACCAGAAGAAGTAGCCAAGGATTGCGAAGAAATAAAGGAAGGAAAATTAAAGACTACCTTATTCATATCAAATAAAGAAGATTTGGGGTCAAATCCTCAAAAACCAGGAGAGGATGATGCAAATTTGAATCCATCAAAAGATATCAAGTCAAAGATCATAGAAATTTTTCAAATCGGTCGAGAATCATAACAAAAGATTCATTTTTTAGGAGATTTAGATCCACTTATCTAGGAGATCTAGATCCACTTATCTAAGAGATCTAGATCTACTTATTTAGATTATCTTTTATTTAATTTTTTAATTTATGCTTTTAAATTGGCTATATATAAAGCCACCTAATTTTATATTTTTAGACAGTTGGAGATTAATAAAAAAAAATGGCTTTTTGCTAAACCCAAAATTGGAGTGATTCCTTTTCAAATCCTTTAGTGAGTTACATTCAAATAACCCTTTTGTGAGTTATATTCAAAGAACTCCTCGTATGAATCATATCACGGGAGCTCTATCACAAAGATTACTTTTCTAAAAAGTAATCATTTTTCTTCATTTATCTTTTTCTTTCTTTAAACCCCTTCCATGGTCACATCATAGAGGGGACAAACGAGTTGGCCGAGTGGAGCCTAAAAAAGTTCATATCATTGAGTCTGGCGAGTTAAACGAGTCGAGCCTAGGACCTTAGTACGCTCAACGAGCCGAGCCTAATGAGCCTGCAAAAAAAAAATCAAAGCAAACCAACTCAATAGTCACGAGTTAAATGAGCCGAGTCATACTCAACTCACTATAATATCATGCCATTAGCCCGCTCATTTAACATCTCTATTGATACATATGCTTCCGCGGACACCAACACTTATGTGGAAACTCACGTTTCTATGATTTCACTTTACTTCAAGCAAAAATGACGATGTTTTTCATTATTTTATTTGCCACAACCACGTTTCCTTCTGCAGATACCCATTATCTGCAAATCTTTTAGTTACACGACAATGTTTCTTTTGTCTGCCGCAAACATATTCTCTTTCTGTGGATTCTCATTATCTACGAATCCTTTAGTCAAATGACGATGTTTCTTTTATCCACTGCGGACTCAATCTCTTTCCACAGATTCTCGTTATCTGCAAATCCAAACGAAGACATTTTGCTCCTTACTTATCTGCTGTTGACGCATTCCCTTTTGTGAATTATCGAATCTTTAACCCAAATGATGATGTTTTACTTTTGTTATTTTCCTACCTCGAACACATTTCCTTCTGTGGATACGTCTCTTATTTTAATATGACGTCGTTCATTCTACGAAAACATTCTCTTCTGCATACGCATAAACTTCCACAACCTCACCATTCACCACAGATACATTTCTTAACATCCATAGAGGTTCTTAAATTATAACAACGACGTTTCACTATTGTTATTTTCCTGTTGGGGACGTTTTTTCTTCCATGGATATGTTTCTTATTTTAATACAATATTGTCCATTTTGCAAACACATTTCTCTTGGACGTGTAAACTTTTGCAACTTCACTTTTCATTGCTGATACATTCCTTAATATCTACAGACGTTCTTAAATCCAAACGACGTTTCTTACCTACCGTAGATGTGTTCCCTTTCGCTGACACCAACACATCTGCTGATACTTTTCCTTTCACGGACACCAACACATCTGCTGATACTTTTCCTTCCACAGACACATCATCCCTTGTTCAAATATTTGCAGACACTAGTTTTTAACTTGAATTGGTCAACCACACTATTTTTTTTTCTGATAGTCTACTCTTTAGTGTATTTCCTCTTATTACCCAATTCTCAAACACTATCAAGACTTAATAAAAATTTTCCCTTTAAACAGCAATACTCATGTATTAAAACATCCATAATATTTCCTAATCAGACCATTATATATTACAAAAATTGTAATATATGATTCCATCTGTACCACAAAAAATCTTCTTTTTAATCTCTCATCTAAGTGACAATAAATAAAAGAGCGGCCATTTGTCTTCCTTGATTGGAACTTGTTCGTAATTATTCAAAATTTTCAACATTTTAAGACCCATTCCCATGACCTAGCCTTTTTGCATGACTTTGATCAAATGTTCTGACCTGTTTACTTTGATTAATGCATCCCTTTGTTTCATAGCCTCCACTAGTCAATGCACATTAAATTAAATCTAATTTCTAGTATTAATTAATAATTAATTTATGATCAACAATTATTTTTATATATCGAAGAAATTAAATAGTAAGCTAATGTTTGTTTATGGTAATCTCATTCTTATTAGGTAATTAAGCACAGATGGCTTCTACATCTTCTAGATTCCACGTTGTCTACTTTTCTACTTTGTTCTTAGTGGGCACAGGTCAATAATTTTGGACTTCATTGCCTTATTTATATATGTATATAAATGAAAATTAACCATTTATTAATTAAGCTTAATGATGTTAATTTAAAATGGAATTAATTAGAATATATGAAGATAGGAGGACCATTTTATTTAATTATTCTTTCTTTTTCCAAGCTATAAATGACTTGCACCAAACAGCCAACCAGAAAACTCATTTTCTCTGCCATTTTCTCGCACTTTCTTTCTCTCCAAACACTCGAGAATGAACGGGTGCAGATCAGAAGAAACCTCAGACTGCTATTTTCATCCTCAGCAAAAGGTGGTCGGCGTTTGTGCACTTTGCCTGAACGAGAAACTCATTTTCTTGGCATCCAAGCAAAGCTACTTTTCCTCGCCCAGAAGCTTCAGTCTCAGATCAGCTCCTACTTCCATTTCCTTCTCGAAGATCTTTGCTTTCAGTAATTTCCTTCACCTTCTCGAGTTCCGGCAATCCAAGCCGGAATCCTACGATCTCGACGCTTCCACTAGCAACGACGGTATGGCTTCCGACAACTATTTTCATGATGAAAGTAATATTATTCTTTTATATCGTGAATTTTATTTGCATAAGAAATTATTCAATCGTACACCCACCGGCCACCACCTCTCCCTTTCAATCTACACAAATATCTACTGTAATTTCCTGTTCGGAGTTAGAAAATCGAACAGAAAAATAAAATAAAAATTCTTTTTTGTCAACGATCTGGCGCAATCAATCACTAATAATATGAGATGACATAAAGCTGTCTGTTTAAGAAATGGGATTTTTGTTTTGAAGATGATAAGATAATATCGAAAAAATAAAAATATTTTCATTACTCATTTTTAAAAATTACAACATTTTTTTTTTTTATGTTTTCATATGATGTTCTAAGAATAATTCATGGAAGACAACATTCAGACAATATATTTAGCTTTCATATTTTTTCTTAGAGTAAAATTAAGAGTAATTATCAATATTAACAATGGAATATGAGAATTTTTAAACTGACCGTTTAACTTTTATTTTTGTTATTTAATACTTCAAATTTTAGGAGGTTAGCAACATATTGTAGTTAATAATTTACTTTATGTAGTGTAAGACAAGTATTTGCTCAAGAAATTGTATTTTTTGCTGCAGTATCTGCTGTGAAAATGATAGTTTTTACATCGGAAACATGTATTGTATTACAAAAAATAAGTTTTATTGCAATGACTTATTTTCTTTAGTAGAAGGCAAATATACGCCGCATAAATAATATTTTTTGGAACAAAAATAGTAATTTTCATAGAATATCTTCAATTTACAATAAAAAATAAAAGTTGTGTGAGTTAAAAAGACATTATATTTTAGTTAATATTGATAATTATTCTTAAAACTAATGGGTGGGTAAAAAAAAAGAAGATAATTTCTCCCCTTTTTGGGGGAGATTATTGAGCAACTTTTGCTTTCTCTAGAATAAAAACCTGCTTTATCAACAACTATGTCACTTTGGGAAATTAAACGAGAAATTGACAAGAAAATTAAATATATTTAATTTATAAACTACATTTTTCTTGGTAACCAAACAGCTAATCACTTAGAAAATATGTAGATTCTGCAGACTCGTTCATCTCAATAAAATTTGAAGAAAATGGAGTTGGTTCCTGGGAGAAGAACAAAAGCCCTAAGACCTCGTTGAATCAAAGCTCAAGCAAAGAGAAGGAGGAGACTCAAAAGAGCCGGGCAGAGGTCGGAAAGTCCGGCGCCGTGCTTGGGTGGCGAAAGCCAATCGGCGAATTTTTCCAGCTCATCACGAGTAGGAGGTCCAGCGAGGCAAATATGTGCCATGTTGGCAACAAGGAAGGAGAAGTCAAGTTGAGAAAAGGTTGGATAGCAAGTGAAGGAAAGTCAAGATCAAGGCCTAGCTGATGAAGTCGATATTATTACCGAGTTTCGCTCGATAAATTATCGTATTATATCGTTTGTAAAAATTAATGTTGTAGTTGCTTTTAAATCAAGAAATTCTTGTAATCCAAGAACCAAAATAAGAAAGTTATAGAAGCTTGTATCCCCCAAAGATGGCAGGTTTTTTTTTTGAAAAGAACGTAATTATGAAAAAAAAAAAAATTCCCATGCTATAGTTATTTTCTATTTTTAATTTTTTTAATTTTTAACGTATTAAATATTGATCAGGGTATTTAATAATTTATTTTAATTATTTATAATTTATTATATTAATTTTAATAATTAATATTTATGGGTAAAAAACTAAAAAATAAAAAGTATAAATTAAAAATAAATATAATATTATTAAAAAAAAACTTGTTGAAGGGAAACAATGAAACATGAGGGCCCCATGAGGGCCCCTTTGTTATGCATAATGCGTTGAACTTGTCAATGGAGGTGAAAACCTACTCAAAATTGGAATCATCTTCCACGTGTATTTTTAAAATTCAATTTTTGAAAAATAAAATCATAATTTGAATATTTTGATTTTGATTTTAAGTTCCAAGATCATGAGTTTATTTTGATTGTAATTATTGTTTGAATATTTGTACTTAAGTTTATGCGTTAATATTTATGTTATGATTGTTTTCTATTTATACTTTTTATTATTACTTTTTGTCGTTATAAATATTGATTAGTAAATTAAATAATTAATGATTTATTTTAATTATTATAATTTAATAAATTAATTATATTAATAAATGTTAAATACATAAAAAAAACAAGAATAAAAAGTAAAAATAGAGAGGGATAAAATTAAATTCACCAAGGAATTGACATTAATTGTTTGGACAATATACTTAATCCTAAGACTAAATTTTGAGAGCCAATAACATGGGTACATTGACTAAAGTCAATTTTTCTTATTTTGTCCTTCCTATAAATAATTATTTAAAAATATTAATTTCCATATTTGCCCACCTTAAAAAAAAGATTTTTTTATCATTATTATTATTTCTGTGAAGATGACACCAAAATTCCTAGTTAGTAAGTTCCTACTACCTATCTTTGAACAAGAGTTGAGCAAAAACAACTTTACAAAAGTGCCCATAAATTAGGGTCAGTCATACAACGTGAAATATGGAGATGTAGGACCATTAGTGATGGAGATTGAGAGAAAGGTCAATGTGGAGTGGACCACAGGGCAATATAGGTTTTGACTCAAATCTGACAATATTGTATTATTGAAACTGAGACTTTCTCTGAACAGTATCAAAAATAAAACTCACCCCAGAAGTATGGAGAACAAAAACATCGAGCCTCGAATAAGGGAAGATTGTGACAGTTTACCATGTGAAAACAATGTCGATTTAAGATCAAATAATTTTGGGGGTACCCATTGTAGAGGAGCGCACAATCTCACTTTGTTTGAAGAAGCAGAGGTGGGTAGTTTATAAATAGAATTTTCATTCTAACCTAGTAAAAAAGTCATTTGAGATAAGACTCAAGAATAAAACTATACAAATTTTAGTAAAGAATTGCGTTTTCTCAAAAAATCAACCGTTGGATCACCTTGAAATTTGAACTGTAGGTTCGCGACATCAAGAAGTATATTCTGAACAGTGGAGATCGTCGTTTGACCTCTCTAAAACGGTCTGTTGGGGTAAAAACAGGACTGCAATTCTGTAACCCTAGATTTATCATCTCTTACGGTTTTGTTATCTTCCAAGATTAGTGTGTTCAATCTTGATGAATATTGTATGCCTCTAGTTTGTTGAACTAGAGAGAACTTTGATGTACTCATTATTTCTGTAATAGTGGAGGTTTGATTAAGTGGCCTACGGGTCCCGTGGTTTTTTACTCTCACACTTTTTGAGGGGTTTTCATGCTAAAATTGGTGTTGTTGATCTCGTTATTTTTGTTGATTTGCTTTGCCTATTTGATTGCACAAAGAGAGAGAAAAAAAAAATATTTTTATTCTGCTATATATTTGGGTTCTTTTTCTCAACAAAATGAACTTATAAAAGTAGGAAAAGAGAAATTTTAAGAATATGAAAACACAAGTAAAACACACTGATGAGAAGCATCTCACTTAATAAGATTAGGTTATATGTTCCTTTCTTCTTCTCTCTGTCTCAATATTATTGTGATAAATACTCATATCCACCCTATCTTCCTCTAGAGAGAGAGAGAGAAGGGCCATGTCTCCCCTAGCTTTATTAGCTTATCTATCGCAGAGAGAGAGAGAGAGAGAGAGTTTTGATCCGGTTGAGCACATGGGCAATGCCGCCATGGCAATTCTTTCACACTCTCATATGATTTCTGCAACACAAACAACAAAGGCTAAGCTGCTTTGGATTGAAAAAGAGAAAGGTTGCAGCCCTAAAAAAAAAGCCTAGAAGACCACAAGTCAAAACTACTTTGTAAACCACGTTATGCTGTCACAATAAAATTATAAAACTATAATCTATGAGGCTAAACGCCTAGTGTAACAATAAAGTGTCATCTCCATGTGTCGACTTTCATGACTAAATTTATATTGTTAATAACTCCACATTCCTAAAGATAAGGTGGTCCTCTTAATTAATGACATTAATCTTAAGAATCTTAACAATACAATTTACCTTATGTGGGTCACTTGTTACCATCTTCAAACTAAAAATTTGTCTTTTTTTTTTTACTAAAATTTGATGATATTGTTTTTGAGTCTTATCTCAAATCGCTTTTGTATTAGGTTAGAATGAAAATTCTATTTATAAACTGCCCACCTCTGCTTCTTCAAGCAAAGTGAGATTGTACGCTCCTCGACAATGGGTACCCACAAAATTTCCAAGAACCAATTGCGTTTTGAATAGTTAATGGCAATAAGAAAGTTATTTTGTATGATACGTTAAATTCTATTGAGTAGCGTAATATTGCTCGCTTTAACTAGAGATTCTCACGACTTTAGTTTTTGATTTGATCACAAATTTTTAATATAAGATTGTGATCAAATTATTTAGTTTTGAATCCAAACAAATCCTCGTAAAAATGAACCGTCACAATCTGTCAGTGAAAACTCAAAAGACTGCGATAAGAGTTGAGGTTTAGAATGTGTGTGGATTTCTAAGAGTGAACTGCATTGTTTGTACAATTGGGGCATCATCGTAGGCTTTTCAAACTTAAAAGTAGGCGTAGATGTATTGTTTTTTCTGCTATTGAATTTGGAGAGTTGGGAAAATAAAAAGCACATGGGGTGAGAGAGGCTCGAACTCTCGACCTCAGGATTTCTCAGAAGCTATGAGACCTACGCGCTAGCCAACTGCGCCACCACCCCTCGTTGAATAAAGGAGTAAATAATTTATATTGACCTCATTTTTAATAAATGCCAAATTTCATCAATTGTAATATTAGCAAGTCGTCAAAGATTAAGTCTTTTGATTCCAGTTGACAACAATTGCTTGGCTCTTAGCAATTTGTTAAGATCTTAACTTTGTCAATATTGCCAAATCGATCATTAATCAAATCAATTCCTCAAAGCATCATTTGTCACCAATTACCTATTCTACAATAATTGAACTATTTATTTCCTAGTGACCCAAATATTTTGTGCTAAGCCCTAATCAATACATTTAGCTTTCGAGTAAATAGCTAACATAAATAGTTGTTCATAAATAAATTTTTTTTCAAATCTATATATATCCAATGTGAATTCTTTATAGTTTACGATTATTTTTTGTTACATGTTAGTTTTTTTTTTCTTAAATACTCTTGGAAATAATGCAACCTTTAATGTTCTAGTGCGACTCTTACTTAAAAGGGGTAGAGTGCTGCAACCTGTTCTGTGAAGGCAAAAATAGCTCAAGCGTAGGTCCAACTTATATTAGTGGAGTGCATAATCCCACATCGTTTGAGAATGTGAAAAATACATGGTTTATAAGTGAGATTCTCCTCCCTACTTAGTACAACGCGTTTTGGGCTAACCTTAAGAATCAAAACTGTATGAGTTTCGACCCAAAGCGATCAATATTGTATTGAGGACGTTACATAGAGCTTCTCCCCTGTCAATTCATAACAAAAAGATTTTAGATTTAAGTAATATTATATTTACTTTTTATTCATACTTTTTAAATCTTACTTCTTGCCGTGACAAATATTAATTAATATAATAAATTATAAATAAAGAGTACTAATAGCATTCACTTGGCATTGTCCTTTAGATTTCCACAAAATAAATCAAAACAATTCCTTCCCAACATTTCTTCTCCCCTCTTTGTGCATTATTAAATCAACATATCTTCATTCTCAAGAACAATGATCATATTTTTTATCTTAGGATATGACCCTTATTAATTAATGAAATTAATATATTTTTTAAATATTTCTAATTTATTTTAATTATTAAACTAATTAATTTGCAACCCAAGAAGATATTTGAATGAACACTTAATTCTTTTATATATCAGCCAGAAAAACCAGCTTTATAATACTACACCTTTGTTGTACCTTGGAAGCTCTACTTTTCATTCCATGTGACGATGACTACTCCCCTGATTGTTCGTCTTACTATAAGTAGTAAATAGGTTGATGCCTGAGTAAATTGTCGAGAGCACGTCCATTCCGGCCTCCCAAAATGTGCAGGCGGCAGCTCTACCGTTGTACCAAACTCTGGAGCATCTATGATGAGCTCATCAGTGATAAGAATATGAAGTATAAACCTCGCAAAAGAAAAAAACAAAATCTAGTTTAAAGCACGTTCAACTTCTATAATTATACTACCAGAATCACGACAACAGACCATTCTCCGAGAAAGATCCAACAAAGCAGTGGCATATTCAACAAGTGTAGTCGCCATCAATATCTCCATGGCGTTTCCAATGGCAACTTTGCAGATATCCACGCATAGATATATATTCCCCTCAATAAAAATACATCCAACAAGACAAACAGCTTGCAGTTTTGATTTATAGACGGTAAGTATAACCATTTGACATAAAAAAGTGCAGAGAAAGATTTTGATGTAAAAAGAAAAACAGAGAAAGTGCCGCATCAATCCAATAAATGCTCAAGAAATAACAAACAAGAAGCAAAACTAGACCAAACTCATGAAACATATCGACATCGCTCTTAGCATAATAATAATAATAATAATAGAGAACAAATTTACTATTTTCTGACAACTTGTCAACCGTCAACCTATTCTAGTATGAACAATATGAGAATTAGAGAAAAACAAAATACTAGCATGATGAAAGTAAATTAATGTCTCAGTAACTGCTCCACGAATAAAAGAGATTTACAAGTTGGTTGCAATATCAAGATCCATACAATTCTTCCGCAATTGTACAGTTCAATTAATGGAATTTGGAGAATTGAAAAAAGCTAAATCTAGGATAAAGTATACGTGAAAAAAGCCAAATCAAACATATCACCATGTCGTAGTGCTAATAAATAGTTAAAAATCTCTGAAATAGGTGATTTCAAGAACTTAAGACCAAAGCAAAAAATAACAACTTTTAACTATTTTGAGTTAAAAATGTAAAACATCATCTATTTTTTATACCCTAGAAAATATAGCATAACAAAATCAAGAGGTCAAAAAAAGAGTAAGAAATGAATAACTATTTGCTTACATAGAGCAAACACACATTAAAATACAAAAACACTAAAACATGAGATTTTATTTGACAACACACCTCCTTAGAAAAAAACTTAACAGGCCGTTAGAATACATACTACAAAATGAATCAATCTTTTTGTCAGTTTTCTAACTCATCAACATTAACGTTGACTCAAAATTATTATCTAACTTATCAACTTTTATATTTGATTAAAATTCAAAATACCTTCTAAAACATACTCAAAATGTTTTAGATACCAATTAACCATAAGAATTACTACTATCAATTCTCTATTCACATTTTATGTGAAGTTTGTTATGTCATCATTGAATATTTTAACTTTCTCAAAGTCAAACAGATACACAAGATTGTCATTCTTTACCTTGTCCAACTGTTACAACCGAATATCTTCTAACAAATCAAAGACATTTTTCTAAATAATCTCTTAGCAACTTTTCTTGACACGTATATTTCAAATACCTAATGGCAAATTTACTTGCCAATAGAACAAGAAGAGACTTCTTATACTTCTAGAAGTCTTGTTTAATCATCTCATAAAAGGAATTTAAAAGTGCTTCACAAGTTTCCAATGTAGCATCTTCGATGGAATGATAAAAGATTGCTTTTTTGAAAATCATACTCGAACGTACGGTGAAACAATGGAAAGCTTCAAGACAAAATAAGATTATAAGCTTTTAAATCTCTATCACAATAGAGATGGTAACGCTTGTATATGTATTTACATTGAGCACGCAAGAGAGGTTATTCAGTATTCTTCAATGTGAAACAATTTCAATGCCCTCGTAAGGGCATATAAAACTTGTTTCTACATTTTGAAAATCAAGAAAATTGAAAGGTCACTGATAAAAGAAATAAAAAATACTCAAAAACGAAATTAGAATGACGCAAAAAGTGCATAGATACTTAGTTCTAATAGCTAGATTCCCTCCCTACACCTTCATCGCTCTTTTGTATCTCTATTGTGCTCCTCACCCTTTTCTTGGGTCACTTAGCAGAATTATAATTTGTTGGAGACTTGCCATGGTATAAGATGGTGAACCAAGAGAGCAATAATCTAGCCACTTCGTAATTTGTAGTGGGGCATATCCCTCATCATATGCAAAGCAACCACATGAGGAGCTCAAACATTTCACTTGGACCATTTGTTAGCTATTGCCAAAAAATAACATTGGGTTTTGTTTGTTTTTTCAAGGTTTTTACTTTTACTTTTATTATCACTCATAAGCTCATCATAGATGATCCAAAGTTTGGTAGGGCGTAGAGAGCTCCCACCTGCTCTGTTTTGAATGACCGAAATGAATTCGCTAAACAATTTACTTGGCATAGACTTCCTTGAAACATATAGAATATTTGGATCTAAGGATTTTCATTCCAAATGTAAGTTCTTAAAGATTACATTACATTGCTTTATTCAATCTCTATTTTAGAGTACTTTATTTTTCTAATTGATGATTCCTTCTCTTTATTTTCGGGATAAATTTGTTTCACCTTGATATATACTGAGCAACTTTTCTCGCATAATGAACGAATATATTGTAATGCAGTGAATCAATATTAACTGATGACGTGGACAGAATTTTAATTAACCTTTGGTGACCGTTGTGAAATAGCAAGGGGTATAAAGCTTGCGTTGTTTTAACAACTGGGTATAATACAATTGCTCAACAAGAAAAACTCTGTTCGTGGTGAGAAGAAGCAGAGGCGAACAGAGAGCTACAACAAAATTCTTGAAGTCTTCTCGTGGGTCTCAGGTCTTATGGGTTCCTGGTTAGAGAAGGGATGTTGTTGTTTGTATAAGTGAGTAGTTGATTCTGTAATCAGTAATATCTTCCAATCTTGAAGTGTCAATAAAGCTGGTGCCCTTCCCGTGGATGTAGGACATTGAAGTCCAAACCACGTAAATGTCTTCTGTGTGTTTGTATGTTTTTTGAGATCGTCAGAGTGCTGTGAGGTGAGATTTAACGTAACAATTGGTGCGGTGAGCGTGGATTCACTCACCCCTGTCCAAGAACTGAATTCTTGAATAGGTGATTTTGAAGACAACATCTGGATCGATCAATGGCAAAATTCGAAATTGACAAGTTCACGGGACTGAACGATTTGAGCCTTTGGAGGGTGAAAATAAAAGCGTTACTGGTTCATCAAGGATTGGCACAAGCCATTGATGAACCAGCCATGAAAGCCTTGAAAGAATCGGACAAAACCAAAGCAGAAGACATAGAGTCCAAAGCACACAGCGCGATCCTTTTAAGCCTTGGAGATGAAGTCTTGAGGGAAGTCACAGAAGAACCACTGGCTTTATCTGTTTGGAAGAAACTGGAAACACTCTATATGAAGAGATCCTTGGCCAACCGGTTATATCTAAAAAGGAGGCTGAATAAAAGGGATACAGAAAGTGGGGATGCTTCAGTAGCGTCTGGGGGTTATGAATCCTCAGATGTGTTGGTGGCTTCAATTACAGACTCAAGGGATAGCTGGATCTTGGATACAGGATGCTCCTTTCATATGACTTCAATACGGGAGTGGCTACAAGGATTCTGTAAAACTGTAGGAGGACAGGTTCTGCTAGGCAATAACCAAACTTGCCAAATAGAAGGTGAGAGTTATCTACAGATCCTAATGCATGATGGGTATATTAGGACAATTGATAACGTCAGGTTTGTTCCTAGTCTGAAAAGGAATCTTTTGTCAATAAGTTTGCTGGACAAATCAGGTTACAATGTTCAGGTAAAAAATGGAACAATGAATGTTTTGAAAGGAACAATTACGGTGATGAAAGGCATACTGCAAAGTGGGGTTTACACTCTGGAAGATCAGGTTGTCACCTGTGCATCTTCATGCATGCATCAAGTTCAGAAGGTTGACAAGCAGGAGTGGAACTTACAGGTGGGATATGTAAGTGAGCGGAGTCCATTTTCTTCATCCGGTATTCATGTTGAGGTGGAGTCAACTGAGGAAGGAGGTGTATATTATGTGGACAAGCTGCTGGATTACAAAGTTTCCAAGGACAGATTGGAGAGTGTCATCAAACTGGTTCAGAGGTTTGAATATGCAGGGAAAGGTGCATATGTTCTCAAGTTGTTAGTTGGCCTGTGTAATTCAGGAACTATGGAGAGCAGTGACATAAGGTTGTGGAACAACACTCCACGGTACTGGAACACCTGGTTGAATGGGTTTGTTTCAAGGAAATGTATATCTTCAGGAGTTTCAAAATTGAAGGCCAAGGATTTTGAAAGGGAAGATATGGGTCAAGCGAGGAGAATGCTTGGGATTGATTTTTTGAGGAGTAGGATACATGGGAATATTGTCTTAACTCAAAAGGGTAATCTGCTGGAGGTAGAGTTTAAGAAAAATCCAACAGATATCTTCTCTAAGGTACTTCCTGCAAACAAGTCTAGGCAATGCCTAAACTTGTTAAACATTCAAGTGTAAGATGGAGGAATATAGGTGGAAGGGTACCGTAGCTTCTTAATATGGATTCAAGGTGGAGATTGTAATGCAGTGAATCAATATTAACTGATGACATGGACAGAATTTTAAATAACCTTTGGTGACCGTTGTGAAATAGCAAGGGGTATAAAGCTTGCGTTGTTTTAACAACTGGGTATAATACAATTGCTCAACAAGAAAAACTCTGTTCGTGGTGAGAAGAAGTAGAGGCGAACAGAGAGCTACAGCAAAATTCTTGAAGTCTTCTCGTGGGTCTCAAGTCTTATGGGTTCCTGGTTAGAGAAGGGATGTTGTTGTTTGTATAAGTGAGTAGTTGATTCTGTAATCTGTAATATCTTCCAATCTTGAAGTGTCAATAAAGTTGGTGCCCTTCCCGTGGATGTAGGACATTGAAGTCCGAACCACGTAAATTTCTTCTGTGTTGTTTCTGTGTGTTTGTATGTTTCTTGAAATCGTCAGAGTGCTGTGAGGTGAGATTTAACGCAACATATATATATAAATATACTGACATTACTATCCCCACTGCAAATGAATATCTAAAAGCTCATAAGACAATTGTATGCAAACACGTCAGAATTTCAATATATGTTCGAATATGATTTCCAAGAAAAACAGTTTTCTATAATCCACGTTGAAGATGCTACATTAGATTCTTGTGAAGCTCACCTAAATATCTTGTATACAATGATCAACCAAGAAGACTTCCAGACCATAAGAAATATCTTGTTATATTGGCGAACAAATATGTCATTGAAGTAGAAAGATGTCTATGAACAAAACTTGCTTAAAGATATTGCCCCAAAATATGTCCTAGAGTGGTTAGAAGATGCCTAGTTGTACCAGCTAGATAAGCTAAAGCATGGTTGTCTTGTGTAACCATTTGAATATAGAAAAGTTAACGCAGTCAATGATAAAATATCAAGCTTCTTTGTGGAATGTGGATAGAGAATTGATGATTATAATTCTTCTAAAGTTGTTTACTAGTAATTGGTATCCAAAACATTTTGAATATGATCCAAAAGTGTATCATAAATTTTGTGCAAATGCAAATGTTGATAAACTAAACAAGAATTTTTAATCAACCTAAATGTTGATAAACTATAGAGCTGACATAAAGATTGATTCATTTAGTGATCTAAATTCAAATGGTTGCATATTAAGACTTTGTCTAGTGCGGTGTGGGTTGAAAAAAAACTCTCATGCGTCACTCCTTTGTATTTCATTAACTGTGTCAGTTCTATCTATATAACAAATAGTTAAACATTTATTACTTTTGTTATCCTTCTTTTATCTCTTGATTTCCTTATGATGCATCTTGTAAGATGTAAAACTAATTGCAGTGTTATTTTTATCACTCAAGATGGTCAGAAATAGTATTCTAGAATATGTTATTTTTTTCTTTGCGTGATTTTGTGGTCTTTAATTATACTTACTGAAATCCCTTGATTGTGAGATTGTTATCTGTTTGAATTCTGCATCGTAATCTATTTAATTTGGCTTTTTCAAACTCTCAAGGATAATTTGCTCTATTTTCTGCTTTCTCGGCTCTGATATAGTTGCACATAAGAAAAAAATAAAAAAAATCAACAAAATGTATCAAAATAAAAACAGTGAATACATTTTTTACACATGAACGAACGTGCGTTCACTATTTAGATATAATAGATTCACTTCAATAAAGAAAGAATGATATTGAAACAACTAAAATGAAAACCAAAGTTTAAATCACCCATTCAACACGGAACAAAAAAGCAAGACACTATTTCAAAAAATGATAGAAGAAAGAGCAAATTGAGAAGCATTAGAGAGAACAAACCACGAGGAAGACAAAATCACTTCAAGAAATGTTTTTACCACGTTCAATATTCATTTCTTAAAAAAAAAAAAGCGCTTCTAGAAACTAAAAGAAAGAAAACTTCATTTCTAGTGTATCTATCACATTTAAGGCATCATCTTAGAATTCTAACCAAGAATTAAGAAAATGGCTTAGAAACAAACTGACTTCTGAAATATTTTCAGCGTCAACTTAGTTTTATAATTCACATACTTTAATCTAAGCATTTGGAATATTAAGTACCTTCAATCCGCGGTGCTTGGCTTCAATTGGAATTTGAGCTTGAGAGAAGAGCATAGCAGAGGAGATGAAACCTTCTTCACTTGACCTTGAGCTTCACCTTTAGCTTTTAGACGAGAGATGAGAGCCGCCGAATGTTGAAACCTAGAGGCGGGAGAAGAGTCTAGCCGGCTGGCTGGATTTTTGTCTCGTGTTCGAGCGACTGGGCGACAGAATGAGAGCAGAGAGAGGAGAATTGGAGGGAACATAAATAAATAAATATACGATTTATTTTAACTGTTTATCATTTTTTGAGAATGTGACAAAGTATGGTTTTGGATTAATTACAAGTTAACCATTATCTTCTATTTTTTAACAAATTAATTATTAATGTATAAAAAAATGATAAAGCCAATATCACTATCATGTTTTTTATTAATAAACTGATTTAAAACTATAGCGGTTCGTAGACTAAATGTTATGGCTTTGTGATTTTTTAAGAAAAGAAGATCAAATTTAGACTGAACGCTACGGTGTCTTGAGACGCAGTCAAAAATTAAAAAATAAATATAATATTATTCAAAAATTTAAAATAAAAATTATATGGGAGCTTTGGTACGGTGGGGTTGTGTTATGGGCCTAAGCTTAGCAAGCTGAGATTTATATTTGGGTACCTTTTTTTATTTTTTGGCCATTAAAGGAAACTTTAGACCATTTTAATATTTAATATTTCAATTTTTGTCGGTTTGGTCCGTTTTCTAAGCCAAAACCAAGACCTAAACAACGTAATTCGGTTCTCCCTCCATGCAAACCAAATCCGGTGTCAATGATTTATTAAACCAAACCAAATCAAATTATAAAAGTCGATTCATTTTGGTTTCATCGAGTCAGTCTGGTTCTACCTTTTTTTAATTTCGTTATTCTATCTGCGATTGTGTCCACATGTAAAAAATAAATAAATAATAAAAAAGAGGGGACCAATAAAATTAATTTATCTTATTTTTTATTTTGAATTTCAGTGACCCCATTCAAATTCAACCATGTTGTCAATGTTGTCCTATTACATATGAATGTCAAACCTTCTTTTTGCAATTGATTGTTTTGTGTTTTCAACTTGAGCTTGAAATTTAACCAACCTTCCTAATATATTTGAATTTAGTTTGATCGTCATGCATACGCAATTCTTTGTCATCACTATATTTGTGGAATTAATTTGTGAAACTTTTAGTAAAATTCTCTCTAATTTTATATATAATTGTGGACCATCTACCAATGGCAACTATTTCAATATCTTTGAATTTAGTTTAAATGTCATGCGTACGCAATTCCTCGTCATCACTGTATCTGTGCAATTAATTTGTGAAACTTTTAGTGAAATTCTCTCTAATTTTACAAATAATTTTGACCGTCTGACAATAGCAACTTTTCTAATATCTTTGAATTTAGTTTGTCATCACTATATTTGTGTAATTAATTTGGAAAATTTTTAGTGAAATTCTCTCTAATTTTATAAATAATTTTAGACCATCTACCAATAGCAACTCTTCTAATATCTTTGAATTTAGTTTAAACGTCATGCGTACGCAACTCTTTGTCATCACTATATCCATGCAATTAATTTGTGAAATTTTTAGTGAAATTCTCACTAATTTTATAAATAATTTTAGACCGTCTATCATTGGCAATAAATTTAATTTGAAAGTCATGCATATGCAACTCTTCGTCATCACTAAATTTGATAAATATTTGGTGTCTTTTGAATGGTTCACAATCCCAAATTTACACTCCAAACTTTGTAAAAGTATATTTTTCATCAAGGGTAAAGTTAAATTTAGTTTATAATTTATATGTTAATATTACTTCATCACGCAACACTTGGACGTCACTAATAAATATTAGTGTAATAACTAACATAAATTATAAATACTTTGCATCATGTTAAGAGATAAATTCAAAATTAAAAAAAAAATTAACAAAACAACTATTGTACTATTATATCAATAATAAGTCAATCATTCAACGATTTTTACCAACAACTTAAACATTGAATTATAAAAAAATGGACGGAACAAACATCGCAGTTACGTTTTCTGTTAAAAACGTTGTCGTTTAGTTGTGGAACATTGTCTTTCGCAACGGAACATTGTCTTACCGTAACGAAACGTCTTTTCGCTAAAAAAAGTGACTATTTGAAATATGACTCAAGAAATACGACTTTTCGCAAATGAAAGACAATTTTTTGCATAGGAAAGACATAAAGTTGACTTTCCGTTGCGAAATGATAACTTTCCTCTGTATTTTTCCATTGTCTTCTTCGTGAAAAGACACAAACAATTGTAATTCTCCCATTGATAGTAAGACAATTCTAAATCATCTAGTATCTAAAACATTATATATTCTTTTACAAAATCTTCTAAATTATAAAATTAAAAAAAATAAAATCAACTTATACAGTATTTTCTCAAATTCATTCTTCATGAGTATTAGCTCATTTCCACTGAAAGTCTATGAAATCACGAGTTCTTGCAGCTTTTTCCATGGATATTAACTCTTTTTCACTGTGAGTTCTCTAAAACGATATAGTCGAGTTATTTCCTTAAAGTTAACGACGATGTTTGTGCTGTTCATTGAGTGTTTTGCTTGTTAGAAATTTTTTTTAAGTAGTGAACTTGTCATTGATTTTTTAATACACTGGTTATTTTGTTAATTTCCCAATAAAAAATTATAAAGTAAACCTAACTAATATCACTTTTTTATGGCCTATCAACTACGAGAGGGATTTCTCTCTATTGTTTAATCCTCGTCTTCTACCTTATTGTTATGCAAAAAATGACAAATGCAAAGAAAAAATAACATCGGGACAAATGAAAAATCTTTTGAGAAAAAAAAAAAATAGATAGAATAAATAAATTTCACTATGAAATCAAAATTAAATATAAGAGTTTTCTTATTAAAAAAAATGAAATTTAATAAAAATTTTAGTGAAAAATACAAAATAAATAATATGATATCGTGACAGTCTGCCCTGTGAAGGCAACGTTGGCCGAAGTGTGGATTCGACTCATGCCAATAGGAGTGCATAATCTCATATTTATTGGGAGAGAGGAAAATGCGTGCTTTATAAGTAAGGTTCTTCTCCTTACCTAGTACAACGAGTTTTGCGCTAATTCTTAAAAATAAAAGTGTGCTAATTTCGGCGCAAAACGGATAATATCATATTAAAAGGACTGAAAACATTACAGATGTCTATCTATATATAATTCTTCAATTACATTGCTCAGGTTTTTTTGGCCGACTTATGAGAATTATAAATTACAAAGAGAAAGCCCTAAGAATTGTTAATGAAAAAAGGATAAAACAATTTGTAAAAGAATTTATATTGTATCATAAATAGTTTTTTTAAAAAAAAAAAGCGTAGGCCCATAACATTAATGTGTCTCGTGAAAGCATGAATTTTTAGACCATCTACCATTGGCAATAAATTTAGTTTGAACGTCATGCATATGCAACTCTTCATCATCACTCTTTGTTATCACTAAATTTGGTGTCTTTTGAATGGTTCACAAGCCCAAATTTACACTCCAAATTTGTAAAATTATATTTTTCATCATGGCTAAAGTTAAATTTACTTTATAATTTATATGTTAATATTACTTCATTATAAATAATTAGCATCATATTAAGAGATAAATTCAAAAAAAAAAAATTAACAAAATAACCATTGTACTATTATATCAATGATAAGTCAATCACTCAACAATTTTCGCTAACAACTTAAATACTGAATTATGAAAAATAGACAGAGCAAATATCGCAGTTACATTTTCCATTAAAAAACGTTGTCGTTTCGTTGTGGAACGTTGTCTCTTCGCAACGGAATATTGTCTTATCACAGCAGAACGTTATCTTTCTACTGCGGAAAGTGATTTTTTGAGATATGACTCAGGAAATATGACTTTTCGTTAATGAAATACAACTTTCCTCGTAGGAAAGACATAAAGTTGACTTTCTGTTGTGAAATGATAACTTTTCTTTATATTTTTCCATTGTCTTATTCGTGAAAAAAATATAGACAAATTGCGATTCTCCCATTTATAGTAAAACAATTCTAAATTATCTGGTATCTAAAATATTATATATTCTTTTACAAAATTTTCTAAATAATAAAATTAAAAAAAATAAAATCAACTTATATAGTATTTTATCAAATTTATTCTTCATGAATATTAGCTCTTTTCCACTGAAAATCTATGAAATCACAAGTTCTTGCAGTTTTTTCCACGGGTATTAACTCTTTTCCATTGTGAGTTTTTTAAAACAATATGGTCGAGTTATTTTCTTAAAATTAACGACAGTATTTACGTTATTTATTTTCAATAGTTGAGTGTTTTATTTGTTAGAAATTTTTTTTTAATGGTGGACTTGTCATTGACTCTTTAAAACATTGGTTATTTTGTTAATTTCCCAATAAAAAATTATAAAGTAAACCTAACTAATATCACTTTTTATGACCTATCAAGTACTAGAGGGATTTCTCTCTATTGTTTAACCCTCGTATCTTATTGTTATGCAAAAAAATGACAAATGCAAAGAAAAAATAACATGGAGACAAATGAAAAATCCTTTTAAGAAAAAAAAAATAGATAGAATAAAATAAATTTCACTATGAAATCGAAATTAAATATAAGAGTTCTTTATGCAAAAAAAAAATGAAATTTAATAAAAATTTAGGTGAAAAATACGAAATAAATAATATGATATTGTGACAGTGTGCCATGTGAAGACAACAATGACCGAAGTGCCTGACCCATGCCAGCGGAAGTCCACAATCCTACATTGCTTGGGAGAGAGGAAACTACATGTTTTATAAGTAAGGTCCTCCTCCTACCTAATACAGAGCGTTTTGCGCTAACCTCCAAAAACAAAACTGTACTGGTTTTGGCGCAAAACAGACAATATCATACTGTAAGGACTGGAAACATTACAGATGTCTGTCTATATATAATTCTTCAATTACATCGCTGAGGTTTTTTTTGGCCGACTTATGAGAATTATAAATTACAAAGAGAAATCCCTAAGAATTGTTAATGAAAAAAAGGACAAAACAATTTGTAAAAGAATTTATATTGTATGCATAAGTAGTTGAAAAAACGTAGGCCCATAACATTAATGTGTCTCGTGAAAGCATGACCAAAGGTAGGAGGTGAGCCAAAGTTGACGTTGATTTAATATAACAAATTTCACACGTTCTTAAAATTAATATTTTTTTACAATTTAAGAAAATAATAAATAGTTAAGGAGATTTAAAAATTAAAAAACGAAGAACAAAATGACCCTCCTCCTTTCCCGTCGCTCTCTTACAGACTTGCCTGAGACGACGAGACAGCTACAGTTGTACTCTCGTAATCTAAAGACAAATAAAATAAATTTTCATATTTATTTTTTTGATTTTCTAAAGGAGTTTTTTAAAATAGTTTTGGGAGAAGTAGAAGATATTTAAGGAAAGGGAACGTGGAAATAATAGGGACAAACAATGATTGATGAAACAAAAACTGGAGAGATGACATGAAATCACAGCTGAAGATGGGGCCTGCAATGCTTTTGTCCAACTAACACTTGATTGAATAGTTTTTGAGAATCCAAATTACAAAGAAGTTAGAACAATAAAATATATTCTATTTTGATTAATTAAAAAATTAATTGTATTTGGATTTTTCCAATTGGAAAATCATACATAATATCCAATACTGTCGTCTCTTCGTTCGTTTTCAAAATATAAATCGCCTAGAGATTTCACTGACCTA
The DNA here is from genome assembly GCA_022433065.1 of Begonia loranthoides. Lineage (NCBI taxonomy): Eukaryota > Viridiplantae > Streptophyta > Magnoliopsida > Cucurbitales > Begoniaceae > Begonia > Begonia loranthoides. Next base: position 1,811,432 of record CM039484.1, on the reverse strand, counting down.
AATTTCATCTGAGTCAGATCGAAAAGCTCAAAGCATAACGCATTTATGCAAGAAAAATTATGAATATTTTTATAGGATTTTGCAGCAGTAGCGAAGAGATCGAGCCAACAAGCCCAAAACTGAAGACAAACACATTATTAAGCTTATTTAATTTATATTTTTACAGTTATCGAACTTTGACATAGTCGAATTTCTCTCATATGCTTGTAATTTTTTGCTAATTAAGATTTTTCACGTAAATTCTCAGTGTTCGATCTTTATTTTTTGTGATTCTTATTTAACCGTTACAGTCACTCACACGCACACGCACGCGCGCGCGCACACACACACACACACATATATATATATATATACACACACGCTATCATAAATAAATATTTTAACAACAAATAAGCGACAGGTCACATGATAAATTTGATAGGGGACCCATAAGACTTGTGTTATCCAACTATAATCATTCGTTTCTTAGAAGAGTTCTTTTAAACTATCTTTCTTAAATAGGATACTAAACCTAATTATTTCTTGTTTTCAACGTCAACAAACTTTTTAAAGTCCAACCAGCCATGATCCAATCCTTGTTCTTTCGCAATACTTTCTCCACTTTACAACTTTGATAATAATTGAAACTTGATTTTTTTATTTTATTTTTTTCTAAAAATAAAATATTTTCCTTAACGACGCAATAACACGCCTAAATAAGCACGAATTGTATTTCAGTATTCCGAGTAAACATTATGACTTATGTGAATTATTAAGTAAATTGATTAAGTAACATAGGTTAATGCTTATTTTATAAATTATCATCTTTTAATCGGATTATTGTACGTGTTCGAATGTTAACCATAAGTTTTTTTTAATGTTGTCACGTCCAATGATTTTCACATGAAATTTAAGAGATCAAATTGTAATTTTTCATATGGTAATTAATTAACAAAAAAAAGGTTATGAACTACGAAGTCATCGACAAGTCAAACCTTAAACTAATTTTACTAATAAATAAACTATAAACTGTAAGAAATTAACAAGATAAAACTCACAGTCATGTTTTTAGATAAAAAAAAACGTGTTTCAGACATCTAGACCAACTTGTAGTCATCCGATTATATCTCTTCCCGGGAAATTTAAGAGATTAAATTGTAAGTTTTTAAAATAAATTATTGATTCTCTTTTTTTTTTATCCACAAATGTAAAGATTCCCCCAGATAGCTTCACTAAAAAAACAAAAGTAGATCCAGAGATATGACTCATTTTTATATATAAAAAAAATTAGATCTCCTTTTTTTTAAAATTAATATTTTAAGATACTCATTTATTAGGTTTGGCTACCCGACATTTAATAATTTAAAATCGATATCTTATTTTTATTTGAAAGGTATTTCAACAATTAACATTAAAATGGAGTTTGAGCAATTACAATTTACACGTAGTAAAAAAATAAAATAAATTAAAAATTATTTTTTCAACAAAATTGAACTTGATGTGACTTATCAGGCTTCAATGTTTCTCGTGCTCAAAATAACAAATAAAAAGTTTTTATTTTCGTATTTATTTATTTATTTTTGAAATTAACAAATTCTTGATACATAATATCAATAAAAAATTAACTACTAAATAATTTTTATTAATAAATAAAATATTTAATTATGAAAAATGAATTACGCAATTATTGTTATTAACTTGTTAAAAGAAATATTAAAAATGAGAAGATTTTTCAAAATAGAAGATTTTGAGTTAACTTGTTTGAAATCGATTTTAGTATTAAAATGGAAGATTTTCAATTAACTGTTTGTTAAAAAATCAATGTAATCCAAATTAAGCATGTTTTCGATTCACTAAAGAAACTCGTCAGAAAATAGATTTTAGAAACGTTAAACAGTTCCAAATTGATTTTGTAATGACCCGTATATTGAAAATCATTTTTCTTTTTTTTTTTTTAAATCCGTCATATACAAATTTTTTCGTTTAATTTATTCAACATTCGAAATTCATTTAAAAGAAACACATCATCGTAAACTATGCAGAATAAGAAATGAGATTTCAAAACATAGTTTCCAGCGTTTTAACAAAAGTCTCTGATTACAAATTGTTTGTAATATTCAAAATAGTAATAACCCCAAAATACCAAACACTATATGAGCCACACCCAACAAGTCAAATCGGTTGATAATACGAGGGGTCATCCTGAAACGCCTCATCCTCAACTGGTATGTTATTATCATTAAAAATGTCACCTACATTACGGGGAAAACAATGAGCCTAAAGTCCAACAAGAATCAGAATTTAAATGCAATACAAATGATATGCATGTTCATACAATGCATTACAGAAGAGAACCGTATCTCTTCTAGAAGTTAGGGTGGAATACTCCCTAGGGTCAAGTGGCTTAACCAGTCACTTCGACGTGGAGATATTCCATCGGGGGTGTTCCACAAGGCGGTATCCTCATTTTTGTTAAAGACGTTGGAGATTTCAGAACTGGGGAAAGGTGAGCCCTAGATTCCACGTAGCTAACTCCTATCACAACGCTCCCTACATAGGAGTATCCTACCGAATGGAATGTCACCGATTCACCCAAACTCCCACACACCTATTTACATATATTAGGTATGTCATACAATATGTAACAATTTTATAATTCTTAAGGTGATGCATGTATGCCACAATTAATTAACAGGATAAAAGCACAATAATTTAATTTAGCGTAGGAACTTTCACGTATATGTAATACAAGGGTAGCATCGATTATTGGATCAGTCTTTGACAGTTAGAGCATGGAAAAAGAGCTTTGAATCCATACACAGAATTGGGCTCACTTCAACTATAATTCATCTATCCTATGCACATAGAAACGTTGAAGGGATGATTGCACGGTTTACAACAACTTTAATAATATCAAGCAGTTCATATTTCCAAATAAATCGCCAAATCCAGATTTTCATGGTTAACATCGTTCAGTTTATCGTCTCCTACTATCCACCTTTGACAGCAACTAAAAATAATTCTCAAATCAACATCAAGCAGTTCATATTTCCTACTCAGTTAACAATCTATGCTTTTCACATTTGACAGTAAAATCAAGCAATTGGCAGTCCAAATCAATAATTTAGCAGTCAAAACCCATAATGTAGGGCCTTCTTTGGCCACTAACATTATCCTGATTCTTACCTCAATTTCCAGCAGCAAAACAACAGCCAAAATGAGTTTTCTAATCATTCAAACTCTCAATAGTTCCTGAGCAAAAACAACATTAGTGGTTAATTCAATCCTCATAACCAAACTTGACATAAACTGAAGGTCCATAATTCAATCAATAAAATTCTTAAAATCAAATCTTACCTTTAATCACTTCACGGATTGACAATCCTCACAGCAGGATTTTTCAGAGTAAACACACCAATTGTATCACACAACTCTTCTCTTAACTCACCAACTATTCTCACTCACAAGGCACTGTAACACTCCCTCACACTTCACGGTTGCTAGAGTAAAAATACAGGGGACTTACCTCTATAGACGAAGGAGAGAGAGGAAGAAGAGATAAGTTGCTGCAGAAAGATGACAATCACCCCAACCAAGGAGAGGGAGGTCCAATGGTGGAGAGCCATGTGGAAAAGCTTCCATGTCTTCAAAAGAGAAACGACGTGCAACAGGAGAGTCAGGGGAGAGAATATAAATGGGTTTCCCGTAAATTTTTTACCCTTCGGAGGAGTAAAATCTTCCGGGGCCTCGTTCGCATTCATCCGAATGTCAATTTAGGACGAGAAAACGCGTCCTAACTCTTTGTCCGCATTTGTCCGAATGTGTCCAAAATTGTACAGATTCAAATCCTTTCTATCTGTTGTCCTCTGTAATCATCAGCGTTCGTCCGAATGTCACCTTAGGACGAAGGAAGGCGTCCCCATCATTCATCCACGGCGTCCGCAACTACCCAGGATTTGTATAGATTCTATTTTTCCACGTCCGCATTCATCCGGACTTTTCCGAAAGTTCCTGTTACAGACACAGGCAAGTTTGGGACGCAGGATCTCGTCCCCATATCGTCCCAAAGTACAAGGGCGCAGTACAACATGTTTGCATAAGCAATATCACGTCCGCATGTCATCCTCATTCGTCTGAAACTCACAGTTATGCCTTTTTTCCTTGAATTTTCACACTTAACTTATTTTTCAATATCAACCCATATTTTCTAATCGTAACGTACCATCACGCAACATGATATAATATTCATATATATTAATTATCCAGATTTAATACATCAACAAAACGAGAAAAATATTTTTGGGATATTACAGATTTTGGTATGCAAATATAAGATTTTCGATTAACTGTTTGTCGAAAAATTAATGTACTTCAAGTTAGACATGTTTCTAATCCACTAAAGAAATTCACTAAAAATTTCGTTGTTTGCTACACTGAAGAACGACAAAGAATTCAATAAAGCAAGTGAAAAAAGTATTTTCCAAAATGGAAAGAATAGCTTCCACTTCGGAAAATAATTTTTCCTCAGTAGAAAATCATCTTTACGCAGAGAAAAAATAATATTTTCTGAATTATATTCTAAGGACTCACTTTTAGCAGTGGAAAGTCATCTTTTCTATGCAAAAACGGAAAGTGATCTTTTATCTGTAGAAAATAATGTTTCTGCAACGAAATGAGTCAAACAACGTTCCGTAGTGAAAAAAAAAAATTTTTAATAAAAAAAATAACAGCAATTTTTGCTCCGTTCATTTATCATAATTGAGTGTTTTGTTTTTTAGTAAAAATTATTTATTGATTGACTTATTATTGATTCGATAGTTTAATGCTTATTTTATTAATTTTCCTTTATCTATTTCTTCCTTAATTTTAGTTGTTTCTATACTTTCCTTTCCTCAGCTAAACAACTCCTGAGCAATGAAAAAATAAGAATATTTTTTCATTCTATTTTCGGTTATTAATTTTGCAATAATTAAAATGTGATTTTTTTTGAGAAATATGAAAATAATTTTAAATCTGTGAATAAATAATAGGGTAGGTGGTCCGACGAGTCATCCACGTAGATTTCTCACTTATTTTTGGTCTTTTCATCAACAAAACAAAATTAATAATTTTTATTCATTTATTATTCGTTGAAAATAATAGACAACTATATAATGATGTTTGTGAATTATTTAAGATATTAATAATAGTAAATTGTCCCCCAACAATATTAATATAAGTGTAAATCTCCCATCTAGAAATAAATAAATAACCTTCAACATACTATAAATTAATGTTAATTTAGCACGAAAATATGTTATGACAATCTTATTACTCATTACTTTCTTGTAATTTTGAACCATGAGATGTATTTAACTTTCCTTGATTTTTATTTTTTCATTTAATAAATAAAATTTGAGTAATTAACAAAACAACAACTGAATTATAGAATTTGTGACTAAGTAATTATTAAATAATTTTTACTAACAAATAAAATACTGAAGTTTGAAAAATGAAAGAAACAAACATCGTTATCACGTTTTCTGTTAACCTGTTGAAAGAAATATTAAAAACGAAAAGTCCTTTCAATTTTCTTAGCTCTCCAGTATCTCTTCGCCAAATTCATTGAATTCTGTTTTCAATATCTTCAGTTTGTTATACTTTGAAATCGATTTTAGTATCAAACTAATAAAATTGTTATAGCAAGATGGAAATATTAATGTTTACAGTAATTAGAGTGAAGAACCGTTTTAAATCTCATTAAGTTTGATTATCGACAGGTTTGTACAATTCATCAGTGATGCTGGAATAAATCCAAACATTCTGTTATTCGATAAACTCATATAGTTCAATAATCTGAGATCACCCAATGAAAATGGAAGATTTCTACAATGAGTTTTGCGACTCAAGCATCAATATGTAGAGAAAATAAATAACCTTAATATTTAATATGGGCCTGACCCGGCCCAACTAAAATTTGGGTCACACTAAACTCTAACTTTGTAGAAAAATTAATGTACTTCAAACAAGACATGTTTTCAATCCATTGAGGAACTTCGCTGAAAAATTCATTGTCTACTACACTGAAAAATGAAAAAAAATTCAACAAATGGAATGGGAATAAGACTTACTTTCCGCAGCGAAAGACTAGTTTTTCGTTGGGGAAATATTCTTTCTACAATTGAAACGATTTTTTCTCTTGCGCTATAGAAAATGAGTATTTAACCTATCTGCTGCATAAACAAATTAAAATTAAACATAATTTAAAGATAAATTATCCATTATATGGGACGGGGCATAATTGAACTGTCCTCCTCGAAACAAAACATTAGTATTAGTAAACCCAAAATCTATTTTGTTAGGACGTACAATTCCTGCGACACGTGGTTTAGTTTGGCATTTATGGGACAATCATTGAATTTATTTATTTAATCATAAGCTTTTGCTAGAAAGGGGCGAGGATGCTACATCTGGATTAGAGATAATATTTATAAAAAAATTAAGTACATTAATTGGACATAATTTCATAAGTTATCTGAAAAATAATAACTTGCCAGAATGTCACGTTGAATCAAAAGATCCATATATTTAATAAACTTAATAGTCATATAATAAAATACGCATCTCCAAAATTCTTACCTAATTTTGTTCACTCGACACACATAATTTAAACACGTTTATCTGCTCAAACAACGATGTGTGTTTGGTCCACAATAAATTAGTTTCTGATTGATGACTTCATTCTTTTTTTGTGTTTATCCTAATCATCCGTGATTAATCTTCTTTAATTATAATGTTTTTATATAAAAAATAAATTATATACTTACCCTATTATTATTATTATTAATTCCCAATTCAAAGTCGGGAAAGAAAATGTAAGTCAGCGCTTAAACTGAGGAGTGAAAAACACGTTTTTTTTAGACGAAACACCATTTGTTCTTAGTAACATTAGGGTTGTCAGGATAAAAATTGTGTTTTTATCACATGATTTTATTTGATGGACGATTTTTAGGCAATATGTCGTTTAGGAAATCAGCTTTTGGATCTCGTTTTTGTTGCCAAAAATCGCTTAATGCGTCGAATTTTTCAATTTGTCTTTCTCTAAAAACTGTTTATCGTTTCATCAGTAGTTGTTTTTCTCTTAAAATCGCATAGCAAAAAAGATCATGTGACAAAAACGTAATTTATTTGACAACAATCATAACGACCTAGACTTATTTGCCTAAAAAAAATTCAATGAACTACATATTCTTAACCCTTTAACTTAATAATTAATATGCACTTTATCTTATTCTTTTTATATACACAATTCTTTTCCATTTATTTTAATAATAAAATTTTTCGGTTTTCCTTGTTTTTTCACAAATAGACAATTAGTTGAAAAAAATAAAAATAAACTTAAAAATTCATTTAAACATATTTTTTTTATTATATGTTACAAGATATTAGCGTGCAATTAATCTACGAATGTGCTATTGATGCTCCAACATAATAATTTAGGGAAGAAATAACTTGTGCAGTCGATCGACTGAAGGGTGAACAATCAGTGGCTTTATAGATTAGAACGTTCGCTACTTTCTGGACGAATAATAGTCGACCGGTTGCAGATTGGTTGAAGAATTTTATGTATTTGACGCAAATCACTTTAAGAGAGGCACTACTTTAGAAGTCCATATCTTGATGAATATAGACATTTTCCTCACTAAATTTGGATAGCAACATTTTTAATGAAATAAGAATATTACTACCAAAATTAATGCTAAGAAACGCCACAAATATAGAAAATTGCCCAATTGAACTAGATTGACAGAAAATAACAAGAAATCACAACTTGCACTCATATGGAAAATTCCACCAATATAATTTTTCTTGAAAATTGAACATCACTTTACACGTCCTTCCTCAAGAGAATAAGAACACAGATGCCAATAAGAAAGACTACTCAACTCATAAAGTAATCTTAATTGTGGATGAACACATCGAAAGGAGAAAAATGAATAATTCAAAATTAAGAAATAAAGCAAAGCTTTAATATTCAACTCAATATGTCTAAACAATTAAGCAAGGTGACTTTAAATAGTCACTTACAAATTATAAAATATGAAATAACTAAAAAAAAAACTAAGTACTAAATTACTAATACTCGGCCATCACACAACACAATTTATCGATTACTATACTAGGATTTAGACAACTTAACTAAAAGCAAATTACTTAAATTATTTATTGTTTCTTCTTCTCCATGTTTTGATGGCTTTTGGCAACTATTCCTTCTCAAGCTTTAGCACTTGGATGGTTTCCATACCCATGCAATCTTTGGCTTTCCTTTTGTCTCCATGATTGGCCACTTAAGATGGTTTCCATAACTCAACTTGCTTTGACCTTTCTTGATCCTCAAGCTCGGCCTCTTGGGTTGTTTTCCATAACAAAACATGTGTGAATCTCCCCTGGTTTTCACGAGATGATGACTCTTTCATTTGGTCCATTAATGTGTTACCTTCCAAATAAATAGAAAGGTAAGCATTGATGAGTCTTTAGGCCTTAACCCTTGTGATTGGACCTTGTAGTTCATCAGCTATTTTATAGCGTATTTAACGATTCATGTAAATAAAATTTTGTTGAATCTCTGACGAGTTAAATCTACTTAATAAATAAATGTCGTTTTATTTTTCGACCTTAATCTCTTTGTCATATTCAAGTAACAACAAACATAAATACAATTTCCAAATAAAATAATATAATATTATAAGATATATTCAAATAAGCTCTATATGGTTTGAATTTAACATCTAAAAAAACTAAATTTGATTATCTTAATTAAATTTTAAGAGATGGTCAAGTTGATTATAAATACTCAAATTGAAATTGAATAATTAATTGGAGGTAATTAAGAGATTAGGGATTAATTGTGGGAAATTTTAGAAAAATTAAAAAAAATAAAATAAAATAAAACAGTCTCAATCAAAGTGGAGTGTCGACTCCGTCTCATTGACGAATAGGAGCGCGTTTGGGAAAGTAATGGTCCCCACTTCTGCTTCTTATTCTATCACGTGCCTTAAATCCCTTCGCCTCGCTCCTCCCTCTGTCTCTGTCTCTCTCTCTCTCTAATTCTTCTATTCACGTGCTCTCTCTCTCTACATCTCTACCAGATCATTTTTTATTTTTCTTTCCTCCTTCCGGCTCCCACCACGCCATTCACAGCTGAAGCTCTCTTCTATTTCTCTTTTTATCTCTTTTGTTTTTTGGTTCTTTCTCTGTCAATATATCTATCTGTCTAGCTCTCTCTCTCTCTCTCGCTCTCGCTCTCGCTCTCTCTCTCTCTCTCTTTTGAAGAAAATGAATTCGATCCTGACTTTGATGATAAACTCGATCGTTGTTTCAATTTTTTTATTTTCAGTCGTTGAGTCTGTAACATCGCCGGCCGATCTCGATCACTCATCGATATTCGGTTCCAGCGGTAGCTTGAAACAGACGGCAACGAGCGATCGGAAAAACCTGAGTCTCGGAGCCTTAGCTTCTCGGGCGGTATCTCCGAGCTGTGAGATTTGGACTGAAACGTGCTCGGAGGAGGTGCTCAGGCTTGCTAAGCAGCTGGAGACGGTTGAGTGGTTGAAGACGGTAAGAAGGAGGATCCACGAGAACCCTGAGCTCGCCTTTGAAGAGTTCGAAACGAGCCGGTTGGTTCGAAACGAGCTGGACCGGATGGAAGTTAGTTACACGTATCCGTTGGCAAAAACCGGCGTTCGAGCTTGGATGGGAACCGGCGGTCCACCTTTTGTGGCTCTGAGGGCTGATATGGATGCCCTTCCAATCCAGGTTACTCGTTTTTTCATTAGGAAAAACTAACTTAAAATATTATATTACTTACTTTTTGGATGGTGGTAGATAGAACCATCTCATGCTTCAAATTCCAGATTTAGATCTTGTTTTTGTCATTTAATTCGTTAAATTTTCATAATATTTAAAATATATTTTTTCTTTCTTATTATTTAAACAATTTTTTTATATTCTGCTCTGACAAAAATGTACTTCACTAAAGTTTTAGCAGAGTACGAGTATGCTTTATAAAACACACGTGAACAATGCTAAGATCAACTCAGATGTTTTGAATTCGAAAATCTTATACATACCTAGTAATTGTATAATTTTATTAACCAAATAAGGACAAAATGCTTCAAAATTTTAGATTTGTGGAGCCAAAAATAAAAAATAAATTATAAAATTTGGGTTCATTTTTGTAGGAGGCAGTGGAATGGGAGCACAAAAGCAAAGTAGCAGGCAAAATGCATGCTTGTGGGCATGATGCTCATGTAGCCATGCTTCTTGGGGCTGCAAAGATCTTGAAGACCCGTGAAAACCTTTTGAAGGTTTGTCATTTCCTTCTGTTTGCTGAAAAATAATCTGTTTCTTTGATTTTGATCAAACAGAAAGTTAGATTTGATTGAATATATAAGACAAATTAAATCAAAATAGCTGCAACTCTAATAAAACTTTGTATCATACCAATTTATCATGGGCAGGGGACGGTGATTTTACTCTTTCAGCCAGCGGAGGAGGCTGGAAATGGTGCAAAGAGAATGATGGGAGATGGAGCATTGAAGGATGTGGAAGCCATTTTTGCAGCTCACGTCTCCCATGAGCATCCCACTGGCGTTATAGGGTCAAGGCCAGGGCCTCTCTTAGCCGGTTGTGGCTTCTTCAAAGTTGTCATTACTGGCAAAAGAGGAAGAGCAGGGCATCCGCACCGCTCTCTTGACCCTGTTTTGGCAGCCTCAGCTGCAGTGATCAGTTTACAAGCCATCGTATCTCGAGAAGCCAACCCATTAGATTCACAGGTGGGACCATATACAGATAAAAGCTCTTATATTTTTGCTGAATTTTCCAAATCCCTGTAATGATTCAAGCCATTAACCTTGGTTTACAGACGACAATATTGACGAGTATGATTATAAGATGCAAAAGTTTGTGGGGGCCAATGCCTAATGGAGGAATGAATCTATACAATCATACCTATTGCTGACTTCTGAAGCTTTTTTAATGCAGGTTGTGTCTGTAACGTCCTTCAACGGTGGAAATAATCTCGACATGATACCAGATGTTGTGGAACTTGGCGGTACTTTTAGAGCTTTCTCCAACACAAGCTTCTATCAACTCCTCCAAAGAATAGAAGAGGTTGGTCCAATTTAAGACTCAAAACACAATTAGTTTCCAGCAGAAGACAAATTCAAATATGCTATTTTCCTCTATTTCTCTAGCATAATAAAGAAAATAATCATAAAAAAAGAAAAAACAGACACTTTTTTAAAGAAATGATGATCTGACTCAGAAAGAAATGGATTTTAAACCCAGGTAATTGTGGAGCAGGCTGCTGTTTACAGATGCTCAGCAATGGTGGATTTCTTTGAAAAAGAATACACCATATATCCTCCGACAGTTAATGATGAGAAAATGTATGAACATGTCAAAAAGGTGGCTGTTGAACTAGTGGGCCCAACAAATTTCAGAGTGGTTCCACCAATGATGGGTGCTGAGGACTTTTCTTTTTACTCAGAAGTTGTTCCGGCAGCCTTCTTCTACATAGGTGTGCGGAATGAAACTTTGGGATCTATTTACACAGGACACTCTCCATATTTTATGATTGACGAAGACGCCCTTCCCATTGGGGCTGCGACTCATGCCACCATTGCAGAAAGGTACTTGAATGAGCACGGATGGTCGTGAGGATCATGATGGAAATGATGAGAAAAACTATCAGATTGACCAAAGAACCTTGTTCTGTTAGTAGAACACATTAGACGGTCGCTCTGACGTCAAAGCATACCACTTCTGCTAAAATAGCCTACTCCTTGGGCAGAGGTGATGCAGAAAAGTTTACCATATTCCTCTAAGGGTTCTCCTAGTTTTCCTGTATTTGGGGGATGAAAGAAATAGTGAATGGAAGAGTTTCTTCGCAGCATAAATGATTAATCTGTGATTTTCCGCTCGTAGATGTAGCTGTATGGGTAAAAAATTTCTAATCTAGAGGTTTTACACGATAAATATTAGCTTACCAAGTTTGACTGACTTGACAAGCCATCGTAACTAACGATGATGCATAATGAACCCACGTCATTCTTGTCATACTCTAACCATAAACCTGGAAAAACAATCAAAATTTGAGGACCCGATTTCTACCTTCTTTGAAGGAATATTTGCGCAGCTTTCCTTGTTTTCCAAATAGGTTACAATATTACCTAGAACAGAGGAAACTGATAAATCTCCTTTGTTAAGTTTATATATACCAGTAGAAAGAAATGAGAAAACTGATAATCTCCTTTGTTTAAGTTTATATACACCAGTAGAAAAAAATGAGAAATTAAAATTTATGATATACATATGTTTATTTATTTTCTGTTTTATTATTGTTGTTGGTGGTGGGAGATATTTTAATGTGTTGCATGGAAAAAGTAGATGAGGAACTACTTAGAGAGACGTTAGGGGAAGGTGAGGGGTCATTTAGATTTTGGGAGAGAGAATTGTAGGAGAGAACAGATCTCTTGAAATTCTATGAATTTGGCAGTTTCATTATTTTCTTGTTCATTGTTTTCTGTCAACATACAAGGGATATCAGAGCATTGAATTACCTCGATTATGATGGCGGTCCGCAAGGAAGACAACAAGGAATGCCCTGCGGAAGGTAGAGTTGGGCAAATTCGTGAAGAGTTGAGAACTGAGTTGGATACCCTACGTGAGGGAGTTTTTATGGAGATGGGAGCATTGTAAGCAGACGTCTTTGCCATCTTGGAGCAATTCATCTCACCGTCGACGACGCTGCAGAGGGGTGAAGTTCCTCTGGCAAAGGCATCGGGTAAGAGAAAAATGGAAGAAGACAACTCAGTTGAGGAGGAAATTAGGTCTCACCATGGCTCGACTTACATTGACATGATCGGCCGACTCATGACGAATGCGGCTCCTGCAACTGGAGATGCCAGTGTTCGCGGATAGAGAGCTAGATGACTGGGTATTTTGTGTGCAACATTTTTTCTATCTTTAAGGCTGGAATGAGGCAGAAAAAATGCATACAATGTCTATGTATTTGGAGGGTGAAGCTTTAGCGTGGTTTCAATAGGAGGAAAGTTGACGACCTTTTTCGCGAATGGACTTATTTTAAATTCCAGTTATTGGACAAGTTCCAGTCGACTCAAGAAGGAACCTTGTCCAAACGTTTTTTGGTCCTCTCACAAGAAGGATCTATGAGAGAATATAGGCAACAATTTGAGAAGTTGTCATCGCCTTTCCGAGATATACCTAATCACATGTTGGAATCCTAGTTTGTGGATGAGTTACGAGCAGATATTCAAGCTAAATTATTGATTTTTAGACATGTTTGGCTTAGTCGAATAATGCAGATAGTCCAAAGAATTGATGATAAGTTCGAGATTCTAAAGGGTAATAAAAATCCAAGGTGGGTACTGGGAGCAAAAGCTTCCAAATTAGCTAAGTTCTAATTTTCATTCTTCAATAAGACCCATTGGGGAGAAATACAATCCATCGACATACTTAACGAATCCAGCAGTCTGAGGCCTTGATAGGGGAGGCCAAATCGTTACAACAAAGTTGTTCCTAAACTGCAAACTCAATTAAGATGAATGACAGATTTGGAATTACAAGCAAAGCGAGATAAGGAATTGTGTTACCGTTGTGATGAGAAACACAATATCGGCCATCATAAATTACGAGAGTTGCAATTATTAATCTATCACAATGTGAGCAATGAAGAAACCAATAGCGAAACAATTGAGATTGATGGGGAGGAGGAATCAGACTCATTGCCCAATGCCTTTGAGCTATTAGTTAATTTTGTGGTTGGGCTAACACCACAGAAAATCATGAAATTGTTGGATATCATTGAAGGTATGTCGATTATTATTTTGATTGATAGTGGCGTGACCCACAATTTTATTTTGATCGAATTGGTTCAAAATTTCAATTTTAAATTAGATATCACAAGCAGTTATGAAATTTTAATAGGTATGAGATTTTTCGTCAAACGTGAAGGAATTAGTCGAGGGATACGATTGGAGATGCACAATCTTGAAATTGTGGATGACATCTTACCATTGGAATTGGGCAATTCGGACATTATACTAGAAATGCAATGGTTGCAATTGCTGGGTGATATGCAGATAAATTAGGCCACGTTTACGATGACTTTACAAGGTGACCCAAGATTTTGTAAGAACTTGGTCTCTCTAAGGGCCCTGATGACTACCTTTAAAAAATGGGCGAAGAAGTATTAATTGAATGTTGCAATTTACAGTTGAAGGAATCTAAACCCACACCACAGGTGGAAATACCGAGTGCTATTCAGAGCCTTTTGGACAGAGATATGAATGTGTTTGAGCAAAGGTCAACTCCTTGTCTTGTGTTAAACTTTACAGGTATCCTCATATCTAGAAAAACGAGATTGAAAGGCTAATTTCAGAAATGCTAGCTGCAGGAATTATTCGACACAATTGCAGTCCCTTTTTCATTTCTATATTATTGGTAAAGAAGAAAAATAGAAGCTGACATTTTTGAATCTTTGTTATCGATGAGTTGTTGAATGAGTTGCATGGAATCCATATATTTTCCAAGCTCGACCTTAAGTTGGGATACCATTTGATTCGGGTTCGCCTAGAAGATATTCTCAAGATTGATTTTTGCACCCATGAGGGACACTACGAGTTTTTAGTAATGTCGTTCAGCTTCACTAATGCTCTATCAATGTTTCAAACGGTAATGAATGATGTGTTTCGAAATTTCCTACGCAAATGTGTTATGGTTTTCTTCAATGGCATTTTGATATACAATGCAGATATTGACTCGCATTTACACCATCTAGAGCAGGTGCTCGAGACACTACATAAGCATTACCTTAACGCTAATCAGGCTAAATGTCAGTTTACACAGCCTCAAGTAGAATATCTGGGACATGTCGTCTTTGCTGGCGGAGTGGCAGCCGATCAATCCAAAATCTAGGCTATGGTCCAGTGGCCCATTCCTCGCACGATAAAAGAGCTCTGAGGAATTTTTGGACTGACATGATACTACCTCAAGTTTGTAGTTGGGTATGGAAAAATTGTTTAGCTATTAACAAACCTTTTAAAAATGGACAATTTTAACTAGGGACCAGAGGTCGAGACAACATTTCATAGTCTAAAGGAAGCTATGACTATAAGTCAAGTGTTAGCTCTACTGAATTTCTCGAAGTCATTCATTATTGAGACTGACGCATTAGGAAGTGGACTTGGAGCCGTTTTGATGCATGGCGGACGTTCCATTTTATATTTCAGCCAAGTACTACTGTTGCAATCTTGGTTCGGGTTAGTTTATGAGCGTAAGATCAAGGAAATTGTGTTTGTTATTCAGAAGTGGCAACTGTATTTAATGGGGCGAAAATTTGTAGTACGTACTGATTAGCGCAATTTGAAATTTCTCCTAGAACAATGGCTTGTTAATCCTCATCATCAGAAGTGGCTAACCAAAATTATGGGCTTTGATTGCGAAATTCAATACCGTGTGGGGGTGGAAAATAAGGCTGCTGACGCTTTATCTCGGCACCCGACGAATCCTGCTTTTTTTGCCATCTCCATTGTTACACAGATACCTTGGAACCAACTTGATCTTGAAGTTTGAACTGATTCATTTTTTAGCAAAATATATCAAACATTGCATTTGAAGAACATGAACATTTGGGATTCTTGTTACATAGTGGCCGACTTTTTTATCAGCACCGTGTGGTATTAGTTAAGAGCTTTACCATCATCCCTCTCCTTCTTCATGAGTTTCATGATAATGGATAGGAAGGCCACGCTGGAGTGGTGAAAACCTACCAGTGGATTGCAGCTGAGTTTTATTGGCAGGAGATGAAACAGGCTGTGATGGAGTACGTGGCCACTTACGAAGTGTGTCAGATAAAAAAGTATCAAACTCTATCTCTCACTGGCTTACTGCAACCTTTGCCCATTCTAGAGTAAATTTAGGATGACATATTCATAGACTTTATTAAGGGGCTTCCTCGTTTCAACAAAATGGATTCTATTATGGTGGTGGTGGTGGTGGTGGATTGTTTGACTGTTGCAAAGATGTTTATCTCAAATTTTGTTATGTTGAATGGGATTCCATGTTTAATTGTGTACAACAGAGATAAAGTTTTCCTAAGTCTATTTTGGAAGGAACTATTCAAGGCTCAAGAATCTAAGCTTCAACATAGCACCGCTTACCACCCGCAAATAGACGTCAAACCAAGGTGGTGAACCATTTTCTTGAAACCTATTTGCATTAATTTGCCAATGATAAATCCAAACGCTAAGCACAATGGTTTTCATAAGGGGAATATTGATATAATACCTCTTATCACACTGCTGCTTATACTACGCCATTTCGTGTGGTGCATGGTCGAGATCCTCCTTTTTTAGTTTGTTATGGCTTAGGTTCATTCTTGATATCTTCGGTGGACTCCCTTCTTCAGGACTGCAATGCTATTTTGAATGAGTTAAAACATCATCTTCTTCATGTCCAATCTAAGATGAAGAAACTGGCAGATGGTCATCGTCTTATGATACATTTCGATTTATATGATCGCATTTATCTTAAGCTACAGCCTTATCGCCAACTCTCCTTAGCTAAACAGCGGAACAAGAAACTTTGTTCTCGATTTTCTATCATTCGATTTTCATGTTTCACAACTTAAGAAGGCGATTGAGGCACATATATGGCTTCTTCGAATATGCCTTCTCTCCTCATGACTGATAATGAATTACAAGTCAAACCAGAAGCTCTTTGGGGTGTTCAGCAATGCATGGATGGTAACTCCACTGGCATAGAAGTATTGATTGTGAGGAAGGGACACTCTAGTGATGATGATTCTTGGGAGAGTTTTGACACCATTAATGGCCAATTTTCTCACTTCCACCTTGAGGACAAGGTGGCTTTTTGGGCGAACATTATTGATACATCTTCTCTGTTGAAATTTACATATGCAATGAGAAAGAAATGAAAAATTATAAATTAGAATTTGAGATATTTCTTTTTATTTATTTTCTGTTTGTTATTGTTGTTGGTGATGGGTGAAATTTTAATGTGTTGCAAGGGGAAGACGGTGTGGGATTACTTAGAGAGACGTTGGGGGAAAGAGAGAGGTCATTCAAAATTTGGGAGAGAATTTTGAGAGAGAACATATTGACCTATTGTGAGGTTTACCTATTTTAGAAAGAAAAAAGGGAGCTTGTTAATGTGGTAATGGCCATAACTGTCATTAACAGTTATTGAATTGGAGATGGTAGTTTTAAGGGAGAAGAGGGGGAAAAGAAAAGGCAAAGAATTTTGTGGAGAGTGAAGGGTCTCTTGAATTACCTAAATGTGTGTTGGTGTGGTAATTCAGTATTTTACTATTTTTGTAATTGTTTCTTTCAAGAATTCAATAAAGAAGTATTACCTATCATTTGGTATCAGAGCGACGTTCTGTGTTCTGGGCAACGAAGATGATGACCAGGTCAGAATGGCAGAGGGAAAATATGGCAGAATGGTAGAAAGAATTTGCGAGAATGAAAGAAGGATTAAAAAAAATGGTATAGATCGAGCGCGATGTTCTTTTAATGCAAGAACATATATCAAAATTATTGGCCAAGATAGAGGAAAGACTTTTGTCGGAAGCAAAACGATGGACTGATAAGTTATGAGGCAAAGAGAGACATGAGAACTCAAGAAAATCGGCATTTGTCTGTGAAATATTTTTTATCGTGAAAATTGGAATTATCGGTGTTTAGCGGAAACGATACCGAAGGGTGTGTGTTTCAAGCAGATTGGTATTTCAATATAAACCAATTAACGGAATTGGAGAAGTTAGAGGCTGCCATGGTTTGTTTTGAAGGCTGCGTTGGCTTGGTATTAGTGGGAAAGTGGAGTGCAACCATTTTGGTGTTGGATGACTAAAAAATAAGTTAATGGAAAGATTCGGACACATTCGCAATGGGTCAGGTTGCGATCAACCGTTGGCATTGAAGCAACAAGGATCTGTAGAGGAGTATATGACTCAATTTGAGTCCATCATCTCAGGATTAATGGGAATTCTAGATGATGTTTTGTTTTGCGCTTTTTATAATGGATTGAAGAATGAGGTGAAAAGTGGTGTCACGCAGATGAGACCAAATGGTCTCCTTTATTTGATGGAAGTTGCACAGATTTTTGAAGAAAGAATGGAGCTTCTTAATTCAGAAAAGTTTGATGGAGTTCAAAGTGTGGCCAGACAAAGTTGAGCAGCTCCCTCAACTAGTAGAAGTTTTTCTTCAGATCCGACAGTATTTTTGTCAAAACCAAATAACACAGAAGCGGATAGGAGACAATTGACAAAAACTGAAATGAGAATAAGAAGAGAAAAAGTGTTCTGCTTGTGGTGTGATGAGAAATTTTCGGTGGGACATCGATGTAAAAAGATGTTACAAGTATTGGTCTTACAAGATGACGAAGAAAATGAGTAAGAAGTGAGTACAATAGAGGGGTTTTTGGAGACAACTACAAAAAATATTAAAAAGTCAGTGGAATTTGGTTGAACTCGATTTTCAGTTTAGCAACTCCACGAACTATGAGATTATGGGGAACAGTGAATGGCAAAAAAGTGATAGTGTTGATAGATTCTAGAGCGTCCCACAACTTCATTGCTAAAAACCTGATTAAAGAGTTGCAATTGCAAACAACTCATTCCATGGATTACAATATTCAATTAGGAAATAGTGAATCTGTTCGAGGGGAGAGAATTTGTAAAAATCTCTTGTTAGTGTTGCTAGAAGTGGAAATTCTTGAAGAATTTTTACCTATTGAACTAGGAAATTCAGAAGTTATCTTGGGAATGCGATAGTTGGAATCTCTTGGAGACATGTTTGTAAATTAGAAATTGTTGAGTATGAAATTTGTTTTGGGAAATAAAACAGGACATGTAAAGGGGGATGCCAACTTGATTAGAACAAAAGTGTCTATGAAAGCATTGTTGAAAGCTGTGAAGAAAGAAAAATAAGGAATACTAGTGGAAGTTTTTGCTAAGAAAGGGGAGTCAACAACAAGTGAGGAAATTTTTTATATGCCTACGAGATTACCTCCAAAAAGGGAACATGATCATGCAATTATATTAAAGGAAAGGGTAGCACCAATTAATGTACGACCGTTTAGATACCCGGTTGTTCAAAAGAATGAGATTGAAAAATTAGTACAAGAGATGTTGGAGGCCAAAATCATACAGCCTAGTTTAAATTCGTTTTCGAGTCCACTTATTCTTGTAAAAGAAAGGGTAATAGTTAGAGATTTTGTGTGGACTATAGAGCTCTAAACAAAGAGACAATTAAATATCATTTTTCAATTTCAATTATTGATGAGTTGGTAGATGAACTTAATGGAGCAATGATTTTTACAAAGTTTGATTTGAAATCAGCTATCATCAAATACAAATGAGAGAGGAAGATGTTGATATGTCTCCTCCATTGACATTCACATATGCAAGAAGAGGGAAATAAAAAGTTAGAATTTAATATGTATGTGCTAGCCATTGTGTTAGTGTTGTTGGTTCTGGGTTGGTTGTTTTTGGTTAGTGGTTGGTAAAAGTTAATGTTTGCATGAGAGGAGTTATTTAGAGAGACGTTAGGGGAAGAGGGAAGGAAGGACATTGAGAATCTAGGAGTGAGAAGTGGGAGAGAGCAGACCTCTTGAAAGTTTGTAACCTTTGTCATTTTGTAGTGCAAATGGTGTCATGTTGTTTATCTCTTTCTGTTGGTGTTCTGTTGCTCATTTTTTCTATCAATAACAAGGCTTATATCAATGATATTAGTGGTATTAGATCATAACATTACCTCGGTGATGATGGTGGGCTGCAAGGGAGACAGTAAGGAAGGCTCGACAAAAAACAGAGTTGGGCAAGTCTGGGAGGAGATGAGAATGGAGATGAGTTCCCTGCATGAAGGAGTCTCCTTGGAGATGGGAGCATTATGAGCAACGTCTCCGCCATTCTCGAGCAACTAGCTTCCTTGTCAACAAAGTTGTAGAGAGAGGATGCTCCTCTGTTGAAGGCCGTGGATAAGAACAAGGCTGGGGAAGACGAGTCGGTGGGAGAGAAAGTTGGGTCTCATCATGGCTGGGTATTCGGCGACAGGGAAAGGGTCAGAGAAGACCCCCGATGAGATTGGCCGACGCTTGACGACTGCACACACACAGGGGAAGAGCAGCGACACAGCCTGTCTGCCAGCGAACTGCGGCACCGATAGCTAGAGATGCCGATGTTCGTAGACGAAGACCCAGACGAGTGGGTTTTTTGTGTGGAGCGTTTCTTCAGCGTCCAAGGATGGAGTGAGGCAGAGAAGATGTGCATTGTACCTATGTACTTGGAGGGAGAGACTTTGGCTTGGTTCTAATGGGAGGAAGGCTGGAGACTGTTACGGGAATGGGCGGATTTTAAATTTCAGTTAGTGGACAGATTCCGATCATCTCAAGAAGGAACTTTTATCCAAGTGTTTTTTGGCCCTTCGTTAAGATGGATCCGTATGAAAATATCAACAACAATTTGATAAGTTGTCATCACCTTTTCGGGATATACACGAACACATGTTGGAAGCCTAGTTTGTGAATGGGATACGAGCATATATTCGGGCGGAATTATTAGTTTTCAGACCAATCGGGTTAAGACGAATAATGCAGACAACCCAAAGAATTGAGGATAAGTTTGAGGTTCTAAGGGGTAATAAAAATGTGGGGCCATATCGCGAGCAGAAACCTCCAAATTCGCTAAGCTCCAATTTTTAGTATTCAACAAAAACCGTGGGTGGAAGACTCAACCACCATCCAATGAACTTCACAAATCTAGTCGTCCGAGGTCTGGATGGGGGAGGCCAGACCACTACTACAAAGGGGGTTCCTAAAGCTAAATTCAGACGATTTACAGATTCAGAACTACAGGCAAAGCAAGATAAGGGTTTGTGTTACCGTTACGATGAGAAATATAGCATTGAGCATCGTTGTAAGTTACGCGAATTGCAACTATTAATCTGTCACGACATGGGCGACAAAGAAACCAGTAGTGGAGTAGTAGAAGTTGAAGGGGAGGAGGAGGCGGACTCACTGCCCAATGCCGTTGAGTTATCAGTTAATTTGGTGGTCGGTCTCACACTACCTAAAACTATGTCCATTATTGTTTTAATCGATAGTGGTGCAACTCACAATTTCATTTCAACCAAACTAGTTCAAAAGTTTGATTTTAAATTGGACACTATGGGCAATTATGGAATTTTAATGGGCATGAGATTTTCGTTCAAACGCGAGGGAATTAGTTGGGGAATACGATTGGAACTGCATAGCCTTGAAATTGTGGATGATTTCCTACCATTGGAATTGGGCAATTCTGACATTATCTTGGAGATACAATGGTTGCAGTTGTTGGGTGATATGTAGGTAAATTGGGCTTCATTTACGATAAAATTCACGGTGGGTAACAAACCTATGACTTTGCAAGGTGACCTGGGAGTTTGTAAGAATTTGGTTTCTCTGAAGGCCCTGATGACGACCCTTAAAAAAGGGGGCGAAGAAGTATTAATTGAATGTTGCAGCTTACAGTTGGCGGAATCCGAAACCATACCCTAGCTGGGAATAGCAGAGGCAATTCAAAGTCTTTTGGATAGATATTCAGATGTGTTTGCGATACCCACAAGGCTTCCTCCTATCCATTCCCATGATCATGCTATCACTTTAAGTGAAGGCCAACTCCCTGTTAGCGTATGACCGTACAAGTATCCTCATATACAGAAAAATGAGATTGAAAGACTAATTTTTGAAATGCTAGCTGTAGGAATTATTTGACACAGTTGCAACCTCTTTTCTAGTCCTGTTTTATTGGTCAAGAAGAAAGATGGAAGTTGATGTTTTTGTGTGGATTATCGAGCACTTCACAAGGTGACAATTCCAAATAAATTCTCAATTCCTGTTATTGATGAGTTGCATGGGGCCCATATATTTTCCAAGCTCGATCTTAAGTCTGGGTACCATCAGATTCGGGTTCACCCAGAAGATATTCCCAAAACTACTTTTCATGATAGCAGATCGGGCAGCCACGCGGGCATGATGAAAACTTATTAGCGCATTGCAACAAAATTCTATTGGCAAGGGATGAAACGGAATGTGATGGAGTATGTGGCCGCATGCGAAGTATGCTAGAGAAACAAGCATCAAGCTTTATCTCGAATCGGCTTACTGTAACCTTTACCCATTTCGGAGCAGACTTGGGATGATATTTCCATGGACTTTATAGAAGGGCTTCCTCGTTCCGACGGGATGAAATCAATTATGGTAGTAGTATATCATTTGAGTAAGAACGCTCATTTTATTGGCCTTCAGCACCCTTATACTGCCATGACAATGGCGACGACATTTATCTCCAATATTGTCAAGCTGCATAGGGTTCCCGCTCAATTGTGTCCGATAGAAACAAAGTTTTTCTGAGTCTATTTTGGAAGGAACTATTCAAGGTTCAAGAATCTGAGCTTCACCACAGCACTGCTTATCACCCTCAAACAGACAGTCAGACCGAGATGGTGAACTGTTGCCTGTAAACCTATTTACATTGTTTTGCTAGTGATAAACCCAAGCGTTGGGCCCAATGGCTGTCATGAGTAGAATATTGGTATAATACCTTGATACGTCTCTTCCATTGCAATTTACATATGCAATAGGAAAGTTAAAAGTAGTTAGCAATTAATGATTTTGTTGTAATTTTCATTAGGTGTTATTAAGTGGGTGGGGGCAGTTTGTAGTGGGAAATAAATAAATGGGTGGGCAGAGGGCATGTGAGTTATTTAGGGAGACGTAAGGGAATGGAAGGGGTATTGAGAATCTAGAAAAGAAAATTGTGGGAGAGTGCAGACCTCTCGAAAGTCTGTATGGGAGAGAACAAACCTCTCGAAAGTCTGTAAGCTTGGTTATTTTGCAGTGTGTATTTGTGTTCTTATTTTCTGCCAACTACAGGGGTTATATCATACCTCTAATCACACGACTGCTCATACTACACCATTTCGTGTGGTGTATGGTGGAGATCCTCCTCCTTTAGTTCGCTATGACATGGGTTCATCAATCATTTCTTTAGTTGACTCCATTCTTTAGGACCGCGATACTATTTTGGATGAGTTGAAACATCAGCTTCTTCGGGCCCAATCTAATGAAGAAATTGGCAGACAGCCATCGCGTGAGGTACATATCGATTTGCATGATTGTGTTTATCTGAAGCTCCAGTCGTATCGCCAACATTCCCTAGCTAAACAGCGAAATGAGAAACTCCGTCCTCGTTTTTATGGGTCATTTCCCATCATAGCTAAGGTGGGTCCCGTTACATATAAACTCGACCTTCTCCTGGGCGCTGTCATCCATTTGGTTATTCATGTTTCACAACTTAAGAAGGCGATTGAGCAGCATAGCACTTCGTCAACTTTGCCTCCTCTCCTCATGGCTGACAATGAAATACGAGTCAAACTAGAAGCTTTGAAGGGTGTTTGGAAATGCACCAATGGTAAGGCCCCTAAAATTGAAGTGTTGATTGCATGGAAGGGCCATTCGCATGATGAGGTTTCGTGGGAAAGCTTTGCCACCATTAACGACTAGTTTCCTCACTTCCACCTTGAGAACAAGGTGGCTCTTTGGGCGGGCAGTACTGATATATCTCCTCCATTGACATTCACATATGCAAGAAAAGGAAAATAAAAAGTTAGAATTTAATATGTATGTGCTAGCCATTTTGTTAGTGTGGTTGGTTTTGAGTTGGTTGTTTTTGGTTCGTGGTTGGTAAAAGTTAATATTTGCACGAGAGTGGTTATTTAGAGAGACGTTAGGGGAAGTGGGAAGGACATTGAGAATCTGGGAGTGAGAAGCGGGAGAGAGCAGACCTCTCAAAAGTCTGTAATCTTTGTTATTTTGCAGTACAAGTGGTGTACAAGTGGTGCTCTGTTGTTTATCTCTTTCTGTTGGTGTTCTGTTATTCATTTTTTTATGTCAATTACAAGGCTTATATCAGATGTACATAAGACGACATTTCGCACACATGAAGGCCATTATGAATTTTTAGTTATGTCATTCGACTTAACTAATGCTCTTTCTACGTTTCAAGCTTTGATGAACAAGGTATTTTTGTCCATACCTTACAAAATTTATTTTGGTATATTTTGACGATATGTTGGTGTGTAGTAAGACTTTTGCAAATCATTTGAACCATGTGACATTGATGTTGCAAATGTTATCTGAGCAAAATGCTTTATGCCAATAAAAAAATGCTTGTTTGTTACTCATTAATTGGAGTACTTGGATTAGGTAATTTCTAAATGTAGTGCGCTTCTGACTCGGCAAAAGATTGCTACAATTTTGGAGTGGAAATCTCCAACTAATATTCGTCAATTGAGATGATTTTTGGGTTTGACCGGGTATTATCACAAATTTGTTTCGGGGTATGGAAATATAGCTTTACTGCTCACAGAACAGCTTAAAAAGGATAAGTTTTGTTGGACTGATGAGGTTGAAATGACATTCCAAAAGTTAAAGATAGCTATAATTACTTTATCAGTTTTAGCAATACCAAATTTTGAGGAGGATTTTGTGGTAGAAATCGATACTTCAGGCACTGGAATAGGTGTAGTGTTGATGCAAAAAAAAAAAAACAAACAATTGTTTTTTTTTAGCCAACAATTATCTAAATAGAAGCAACTTAAGTCGGTGTACGAACGCAAATTGATGGCGATTGTGTTAACTATACAAAAGTGGAGGCCGTAGTTGATGTGTTATCAAGGAGAGAGAAGAGGCTATGATAGCAACTGAATTGACAACATTGCTTGATACGGGAAATATTGATTTTGAGAAGTTGGAAGAAGTTAATAATGATCCTAAGCTGTTATTGATAAAGGATGAGCTTCTGGAATATGGAAATTCAAAATCTGGTTTTATTTTGTCACATAGCCATCTATTTGCAACAAATTATTTAACTATTTCTTGTCAGTCCAGTGGGTGGACATGCAGAAGTTTCTAAGACTTTCCAAAGATTAGCGGCTGAAGTATTTTGGTTGGGCCTGAGAAATGACGTTAAACAGCTCATAAAAAATTGTGAGGTTTGTCAAAGGAATAAGTATGAGGCATTGTCACCAACTGGTCTAATTCAACCATTACTGATTCCACAGGATATTTGGGAAGATATTTCAATGGATTTTATTGAAAAACTACTAAATTTGAAGGGGAAGCCAAAAACTATTATGGTGGATCATGATAAAATATTTGTAAGCAACTTCTGGAAAGAATTATTTTCACTCCAGGGATGGGTGTTGAAGATTAGTTCTGCCTATTACCCACAAATGGACGGCCAAATCGAGGTGGTAAATTGAACAATTGAAGATTACTTACGATGTTCTACAAGCGACAGACATAAAGCAAGGAATAAATGGATTGCTTGGGTAGAATTTTGGAACAATTCATCCTACCATTTGGCAATACATATGTCTTCGTTTAAAGTTGTGTACAAACGTAATCTGCCAACAATATTACGTCTTGATGCACTAGCAAAGTCAGCCGTTTCATCAGTTGATAATCAGCTAAGCGAAAGGGATGATATTCTTGTTCTTTTGAAGATATATCTTTCTCGAGCACAAAATTAGATGACAACTTTTGCAAATAGAAAATAGTGGAATGTGGAGTTTAAGGAAGGAGAATATGTATGGTTGCGAATTCAACCATTTCGTCAGAAGTTCGTTTAAAAAAAAAATGAATCTAAAATTGTCACATCGATTTTATGATCCATTTTTTATTTTACAAAATGTGTGGAAGGTTGCTTATCGATTACAACTGCCGGCGTCATCATCTATACATTTGGTATTTCATGTTCCTTTATTGAAGAAAGTATTTGGGGAAGTCAAAGACATGGTGACTTTGTCAGATGAGTTGTTAAATGATAGAGATTGGAGGATTCAACCAGAATCTCTCTTGGATGTTCAACAACAATGCGTAGATTCCACAAAAACTTTTGTTCTTATAAAATGGAAGCATCTTTAACCATTGGAAGCAACTTGGGAAGATTTTGACCAGATTCAATTACAATTTTCAGATTTTAACATTGGGGACAAAATTCTTCTTTGGCCAGGGAGTAGTGATAGACCTATTGTGAGGTTTACCTATTCTAGAAGGAAAAATGGGAGCTAGGTGTTAATGTGGTAACGGTCATAACTGTCATTAACAGTTATTGAGCTGGAGATGGTAGTTTTAAGAGAGGAGAGGGGGAAAAAGAAAGGCAAAGAATTTTGTGGAGAGTGAAGGGTCTCTCGAATTACCCTAAGTGTGTGTTAGTGTGATAGTTCAGTATTCTACTATTTTTGTAATTGTTTTTTTTCAAGAATTCAATAAATAAGTATTACCTATCACATGCCTCTGGAAAGTCTGCGAGTTTGGCAGCTTCACTATGTTCTTGTTCATTATTTTCTATCAACATACAATGATAAAACATAAACCCTCAGGGTCTTACCTGAATTAATGGCAGAACTTAGTTAATCAAACATGTAAAAACCAAAAATTTTTGTAATGAGAAGTAAAATTTTCGATGTAGACTATTCATGTCACCGTGGTCAACATGTTATGTGTTGACTTAAATTCTTTTACGATCCTATTAAGTTTGGCCACATGTAAAGTCTTCTTGTCATTGTGTTGAGTCTCTGGTTGGGTTTTGGATTCAAGCTTCTCGAAACCATGGTGTGTCTCAGTGTGTGGAACGAATTTGGAGTTTGTCCGAAGGTTTGAGCTGTTTGGAGGCAAGAACTGACATAATGTGGCGCTCCTCCTCACGGTGTTGCGTCAAAGCTCCGTCCATAGAGGTAGCGGATTGTTTGTGTTTGTGGAAGACACATTTCTCCGGAAATGTTCATGTTCGTGGAAGGCAACTTCCGCAGAACACATGTGTTCACTGAAGCGTAGGCTTTCGCAAGACACTTGTGTTCGCGAGAGGAGTGTTTCATGTTTGCGGAATCGTAGGCGTCCGCGAAAATGTTTAGTTCCACAGAGGACATGAGCCCATTGGAGATTAGCTCATGTTCGTAGGAGGAGAGGTTTCGTGGAGGACACGTGTGTCCGCATAAGTAAAGGCATTCGCAAAAATGTTGGTGTCCGGGGAAGCTAACTCGCGTTCGTGGGAGGAAAGCTTATGTGGTCGACACGTGTCCATAGTGACGCACATGCTGTGGAAGGCAAATTTCATCGGAACACACGAGACAACGGGATTTGAATCTCCATAAGGCTTAAGTGTCCATTGGAGGGTAGGACACTTGCCTTTCCGCCGAAGCATGACCTAAAACTTGGGTCCAAAGATTGTACATTCACCCAGGACCAACTAAAGAGGAAATACATGAAGACTAAGGCCCATCTTGGCATCTTAGCAAAGGTATATATAGAGGTATGAACATATATTTTAAGCCATTATTTGTATTTTGTTTGAGATAGGAGAAAACTAAAGAAAAGCTATAGGAAGTCTAGATCAACCACCCTACTTAGGACTTTGATGACAAGATCGATTTCGAAGAAAGAAGTATTGTTGAGAGTGAAATAGGGAGGGCAGAAGATTCATGAAACAAATGGCGGGAGGAATATGACCCATGCATTGGATGGTAGTTTGGGAAATTACAAGGGTTGAGGTGACAAAGTTGTTGTAGTGGGAGTATTCTTCTAGCTAGGGGCGGTGAATAGGGAGAAATATATAAGGCATGTTGTAGGGGAAGAGGTTATCATTGATCATTTTTAGCATTGGAGAATAGAGAGAAGTGTTAATATTTGAGTTTGTAGTTTTTTTTTTCACTTGTGGTTAGTTTATTTAATACAAATTATGAATCTTAGCAGTGCAGTTAGACTCATGGTTATTCTTCGAGTTCACTATACATCACAACAACATATTACTAACAAGTTTAACTAATTTTGCCACCTCATCAACACATATTCCTAAGATCTCTCTTCCTACTAAAGTTTTCCCTCATTTCTCTCTATTTCATGCCTAACATTACTCCTCCATTTGAAATCAATTTGGTACTCAAGGTTGTTAGTAGGAAGTCCAATCTTCAATTTAAACAACTTCTTAATTTTCTTTGATCCCAAGCAAGACAAAGTAAACAACGAAAAGTGTACGTTCAGACACATTCACACGTTTTTTAATTTTTGCTAGATAAATTGATTTATCTATTCTCTTCAAAAGAATTTGCCCTAGTCATTTTCATTTCAGACCCCAAAATTATTAAACTCAAATATTTTAAATGTACTTTTTGTCAAGACTCGAAGGCGAGCCGGACATAATCGCCAGGCCAAACGATCTGGTTCTCAGAGAGAACCCAATCACCCAGCCCAAGACTTGATAAAATATTGCGGAAGACTTGTATAAAATATCAAACTGTAGCCCACTTGTGATGGGCCACAGTCCATATAATAATCACCAGAGTTTATAATGCGGAAATAATAAATTAAAAGTCCAAATGAAACTTTGCATACAAATTATCCACTGTTACTAACCAGAAAATAAAGACACAATTAGGAAACAAAATAAAAATGGAAACAACGTCTTCAGACCGATCCTACGCAAACCTAGCTACTCTTCTCTTTACCTGGAGTGGAGGAGTCGTTGGGGTGAGTAACTAGCTCAATATGAAACTTATACTAAATGTCATGCGCGTGTAAAACTTATTTTACTTTTTTCGTAAAAACCATGAGTTTCGGGAAGTCATGCATGTTTTTCAAAATATTTTAAAAGCCTTCTTATTCTTAAGGAAATTCAACCTCAAAAGCCTCGGACGAGATATCAAGAAAACATAGTTGTATACATAGACAACTATAAGTTAAAATACTCTCGTCGTATTTTCTACTGAAAATCGTTATCAGTAAAAATAGAGGGTCACTTAAGGACTTCTCCGGTCAATTACATGGAAAGGCAGCCACCATCACATGAGCCTAGAGGAAGAAAAATGATGGCGCTCTGAAGACCTGGCTCGTCCCTTGGGTTGTCAGTAAGCAAGCTCCGCGACGCCATAACCCGTAATATACACCCTGATTAGGTTTAGGGATTCGAAACCCAAAAAAGCATCATTGCCATCCTATCTCATCTTTCACATATCGCACAATCAAACATCTTCACGCAGTAGGAGATGTACCTGGGATAGCCTCATGATACTTTAATACTAAAAACGTCCAAAGTATCAAGAGGATTCATCGCCCCCAAATCAGAATCCAACCATCATATCATAATATGAAATCAAAGCGCACGAAAGTAAACGTGTAAAACTCTTGTACATACATAG
Source organism: Begonia loranthoides (assembly GCA_022433065.1). NCBI lineage: Eukaryota > Viridiplantae > Streptophyta > Magnoliopsida > Cucurbitales > Begoniaceae > Begonia > Begonia loranthoides. The sequence goes on along the minus strand of CM039484.1, from coordinate 1,782,135 downwards.
TAATAAAAACTGACGTGCTGTCGAACAGTTTCCATCAGGTTTTCATATGTGGTAATCTACAAAATATGGTTTTGGAAAACTATGTTATTCAATGCAAGCAACTAAGTATAAAACATCTACCTCGTTAGCGGTCTTTCCTCGTATTCAAAGGAGCAGCGACTTCAGGCACCGATTCGAAGTTCTCGAACTTGTTAAAGCCTAAAACATGCCAAACACGAGAGTTCTCATCAATAAATCCCAATACATGGGAAGGTTTTATACCGAGAATAGGAACCCAACCAAGGTTAACTGACCCAATAACACGCGCGTTTATACAACGGGGTCGACTCGGGACAAATCTAGGGCAAGGTACCCATGTTTAGCCATTTGCGGTCAATCAGTTCAATACTGGTCGTTCATCCACTGTCGTCCGGTCGATCAACTGCGAAGAGATTTGATCGGAGATAGGTTCATTACACGAGGGAATTTCTCACGAAATGGAACCGATAAAGGCAAACATGGCTTCAATCCTGGAGAAGCTTGCAACTCTGTCTGCGTCGCAGTCACAGTCGCAGCGAATGGATGAGGGCAATTTGAAAGCTATAGGAATGGGGAAACAGAAGCCAGAGGAATTGGAAGGAGAGGGAGCTTACCAGAGTTCTCGTCGTGATGTTCAACGCTTCTGCGGGCGAAACTAGTGCTTGCTGAGGTCAAACAGTGACATTCGGTGTGTTGCAGCTGAAACTCGCTGGTGGCCAGTCGAGATAATCGAAGTCTTTGCCGACAAAAACAAATTGAAAAGTTTGGAAATGCCCATATTTGAAGGGGGTGATCCAGACGACTAGATGTTTTGATTCAAGCGATTTTCACTATGCAATGTTGAACAAAGGCTGAGAAGTTACATGTCGTGCCCGTGCATCTTGATGGTAAGGCTCTCGCTTGGTATCAATGGGAGGATGGCCATTTGAAGTTTTGAGATTGGGGAACTATGAGGGATCGACTTTTGGACCGATTCTGTTCTTCATACGAGGGAGGCTTTCAGAGCATTTCCTTACGATTTGGCAAGAGGGCATAGTGAGAGAGTATCTACTGCATTTTAAGAAATGGGCAGCTCCTTTCTACGACATTCCTAATCACATGCTTGAAACCTAATTTAGAAACGGGTTGTGGATTAAAGTTAGAGCAAAATTATTGGTGCTCAGGGCAGTTGGGATGGGTCAGATCATGCAAACAACTCAACGAATCGAAAAAAAAATCGTCATTCTAAGGGCTAGTAAAACCCTAGGTGGTTACCAGGAGCCCCGACCGCCATCTTTGATGAAACCAAATTTTAATTATTTAGAAAGGTCCTCATTTATAATGCCTAGCGTGAGACCCAACTCATATCTGGTAACTTTAGCCGTTGATGTTAGTGGACAGGCTATTGTGAGGATTGTTCCCCCCAAGCCAAATGCTCAATTCCAAAAGTTGATCGATTCTGAATTACAAGCAAAACGAGAGATGGGGCTCGGCTACCAATGTTAGTATTGGTCCTTATTGTAAATTCTGTGAATTTCATGTGTTAATTTGTCACAATTTTGGGGAAGAAAAAAATAGGGATAATTCAACCGAAGTAATGGAGGATGTAGTGCTCAACCAGTTTCCTATTGCTGTGGAATTATCGGTGAATTCCGTGGTGGGACTGACTTGACCAAAAACTATGAAATTGTTATGAGAAATACAAGGTTCGTCCATAATTGTTTTGATTGATAGTGGGGCAACCCACAACTTTATTTCAACAAAACTGGTTCAACGTTTTAATTTTACTTTGGATACTACGAGTAGTTATGAAACTTTAATGGACATGGGATTTTCTATCAAAAGTCAAGGGATTTGCCACAGTTTTCGATGGAAATTGCAAAAACTGGAAATTCATGAGGATTTTTTGTCATTAGAGCTGGAAAGTTCTAACATTATTCTGGGAATGCAGTGGTTACAGTCTCTGGGTGACATGCACGTGATTTGACCTATGCTAACGATGAAGTTTAGGGTGGGTACAGGATCAATGAGGCTACAAGGAGATCTAAGCTTTTGTAAGAATTTGGTGAGGCCATATTGCCATTCCATATCTAGAAAAACAAGATTAAGAGACCAATGAACGAAATGTTGGCTGCGGGAATAATTCAATGCAGTTGTAGCCCTTTCTGCAGTCTGATGTTGTTAGTTAAAAAGAAAGATAGAAGCTGGCAATTTTGTGTTGACTATCATGCTTTTAACAAAGTGACGTTCCCTAACAAACTTTTGTTCCTAGTTGTTAGATGAACTTCACGGGGCGCACATTTTTTTCGAAACTCGATCTCAGGTCTGGGTAACATCAGATTTCGATCCATCACGATGATATTCTTAAGACGGTTTTCCATACACATGAGGGTTACTTTGAATTCCTTGTGATGAGGTCATTTAGCCTTACGAATGGGCTATCGACATTCCAAGTAGTAATGAATGATATTTTTTGGGCTTTCCTTTGTAAATTTGTTTTGGTATATAACGAATATGTGGCGACTCATTTGCAGCACTTGGAGCAAGTGTTTGTGGTTTTACAAAAACATTGCCTTTATGTTAATAAGGCTAAATGTCATTTCGCACAACCTCACCTCAAGTATTTGGGACACATTATATCTGCTGTGAGAGTTGCAGCTGATTAATCTAAGATCCAAGCTATGTTTCAATGGTTGATGCCTTGCATGCTAAAGGAACTTCAGGGATTTTTGGGACTTACGAGATATTATTGTAAGTTTGTGGCTTGGTATGGCAATATTGTTTTTCCATTAACGCATCAACTTCAAAAAGACAATTTTACTTGGGGTTCGGAGGCAAAAGCAGCATTTAATCGTTTAAAGGCGATTATAACTACTGTGCTCGTGTTGGCATTATTCAATTTTTCCAAACCATTCAACATTGAGGCTAATGCTTTAGGCAGTGGAGTCAGGGCAGTATTAATGCAGGACGAACAACTCATTGCATACTTTGGCCAAGCTCTACCTCAACAAGCTCATCATGTATCAGTTTATGAGCGTGAGCTTCAAGGCTTTTGTGTTTGCTATGCAAAAATGGAAACTTTATCCATTGGGGCAAAAATTCGTGGTGCGTACTAATCAACGTAGTCTTCTGTTTCTCTTGGAGTAACGATTAGTAAGGCTCAATCATCAAAAATGACTAACCAAAATTATGGGTTTCAACTTTGAGGTCCAATACCATCTGAGAGTGGAAAACAAGGCAGCAGATGTTTTGTCATGCAGACTAGAGAATGCTGAGTTATTTGTAATAGCGATAGTCACTTTAATTTCTTGGGAACAACTTGATTTAGAGGTTAAATGCGACCAACTGTTAGCCACAATCTATAATGACTTGCAAACTAGGCAACAAGAGCATGCAGGGTACACGCTTCATAATGGACAGTTGTTTTTTCATAACTGTATGGTCCTAGTTCAGGAATCTCCTATCATTTCTCTAATGTTGAAAGAATTTCATAATAGCGCAATAGGTGGCAGCTTGTGAGATTTGTCAACGAAGCAAGTATCAAGCATTATCTCATGCGGGACTGTTACTGCCTTTACCTATTCCAGATCGAACATGGGAAGATATTTCCATGGATTTCATTGAAGACATACCTCGATCACTTAAGTAAATATGCTCATTTTTTCAGTCTCAAACATCCCTTCACGGCACTATCCATAGCTTCGTCATTCATTCAACATATTGTTAAACTACATGAATTTACGTGCTCGATCATTTCTGACAGAGATAAAGTCTTCCTTAGCCTTTTTTTAAAGGGAACTATTCAAAAATCAAGACACACACTTGCAGCATAGTATTGCCTTCTACCCCAGTTGAATGATCAAACCGAAGTGGTTAATCATTGCCTTGAAACCTACTTACGATGTTTTTGTCGACGATAATACCTTTTTTCATTCTTCGTCTAACACCATACCGTTTCACATTGTTTATGGTTGTGATCCTTCTCCCCTTATTCGCTATGTTGTGGGTTCTTTCCCGATGTCCTCAGTGGATTCTCTCCTTCAAGACCAGGATGCGATATTAGATGAGTTGAAGCATCACTTAAGCCGAGCCCAATCTAAGATGAAGAAAATGGTGGATCAACATCACCGAGAGGTCACTTTTGAGATACATGATCTTGTCTATCTTAAATTGCAACCTTATCGTCAGCATTCTCTGGTCTGACGATATAATGAGAAGCTTAGTTCTCAATTTTAGAAATCGTTCCCAATAGTAGCAAAGGTGGGCCCTGTGGCCTTATAAACTCGACATTCCACCAGGATCTTTAATTTATCTATTTTTCATGTTTCACAACTTTGGAAGGCTATCGACACTCATTCATTTTCCTCACTCCTCCCTATCCTGCTCATGGCTGACAAAGAATTGTGAGCAGAACCCAAGGCACTCAATGTCCGATTGAAAATCCTAATGGCATGGAAATTCTTATTTCATGGCAAGGTTTTTTCTCTTGATGATGCAACTTAGGAGAGTTTTGGCATTATTGTTCATTAGTTTCCTCAATTTCACCTTGACGACAATGTGAAACTTTGGCCATGGAAGGGGGTATTGATAACCACTTGTCACTAAATTTTACTTATGTGAGGCTGAAAAGGAAGGAGAATTAAGCCAAAGAGTGTTATTTATGCGGTATTGTTATTTATTTGTATTTGGGCCATGTTTAATGTTTTGTGAGTGAATTTTTATGAGGGAGCTTTTGTTTTGATTGGGGGAACTTTATATTTTCTTTGTGGGGGATTGGGAGGATTATCAAATAATCAACTAAGGAATTTTGTAGGAGGGAGCACACCTCTCGAAAGTCTGTATCGTGTGTGAAGTTCTGAACTTTCTTTGTGTGTTGTGGTATCAGAATTTTGCATTTCTATCGATGATCACTGGGAGAGTATCATATGTCAAGATGGGTCATGCATAGGTTTGTCTTCTTTGAACCCAAACTTTAAGTTCATGCCATATTTCAGTTTTTCCTTCATATTCCAACAACTAAATTCCAAGCCAACCGAGGCCATAACTCAACTCTTTCCATCCAAATTTGGGTTTTTCCTCCTGTTTCTAATCCACTAAATTACCAACTCAACCCACAAAAAAATTTGACTTCAAACACAGGATATAATTCATGTCCTCCCACTTGAATCTGCATTCTTTGGGACCAAGCTTTATGATACAGGCCATTAATTTTTTTTCCCTTAAATTTATATGCTAAAAAAGAAAACTTGTCCCATGCCCATGCTACAAAAAATCAATAAGATAGTGACTTTGTCGATAATCACACATTGCTCATATTGTTATATGCTCATGAGACGATTTTACAAGCAATTCCATCTAATGGGAACCATCAACCTATTCTGAAAAAAAGAACAATAAGATCAACAAAAGTTGAGGTGATTTATGAGTGGTTGTCTATTAACACACAATCTTATAGCAATATAATCTGCGACACTCTCCAATTTCTCTTTAAACTTAGCATACAATCCCCAAAAGTATCCAACTTGTTCAAAAGTTAGGGACTTCAAATTGAACTATCAAGTCCACGATAGCTAACTACTTAAAAACTCTTCATAACTCATGTTCTGTGTCATCAAAAATTTCGAAACAAGAGTCGAGATAAGTCATCGATTTTTTGTTTTGCCACGGGAAGACACGACCCAAATCAATCATACATAAAAAGACAAGACATAGGACTTGAGAAGGAGCAAAATTTTAAGTTCAAGGACTATTTATGTTAAGATTAATTTTAAAATTAATGCTAAAGTAGTCAAGAACAGAACTAACTCATCGAGTTACAATAATAACAATGAGAACCAAAGTGACATTAGTGTAATCATGAGTAAAGCTCATTATATTTGTGTATGATACGTTACCTAGAAACAAAGAGGGTTTAACCACCTCTTCTAGAAGTCCATGTCTCAACCAGGAGCTCCTCCAACACCTGCAAAATATTGTAATTTAGAAAGATATTTACAATGGGATGGGAAACAGGCTGGCGCGAGTAAATTGGTATTTCTTGAGCTCTTCAGATGCTCAATAATCACTGAGGAACAGTCGGAAGAACTCGGATAGTTTAATAATTGGTAAATAATAACTGTTTGGCACAATCAATTTTCGTTTCAAAAATCAAATCTTTTCTCGAAAATGATCGACAGTCGAGTCGACCGTATTTTGTGCTAAAAACCCTGAAAGCGTGCTAGTATTAATAACCAATCGAACATGAAAATGAACAAAAATTAAGAAAAATCAATCCATTTTTACGCCAATAATTGTTTGGCAGCCTAGAACACAGCGGAAACGAACGATGAAAAATGGACGCAGAAGATTCTAAAATACCGCTTTTCCCCCGTCTTGGCGCCGCATTCATTTGAAAATAAAAGGGAACAAGCCAAAAAAAGGAGTTGGAAAAGGCAAAAATGGAGACAGGCTTTACCTAAGCGAAAGCGAAAAGCTGGAAAATTTAATATGGAACCATTTTCAACGCAGCCGCAAGAGTGAAATGAAAGGAATAAAACAGTTTTTTGTTCTGAAACAAAAGCTTACCTGCGAGAGAGACAGGGAGAGGGAGACAGATGCGTTTGTTTAAAAGTTCTGATTTTTCAAAGGATGAATAATATAATATTGTTTGGTAGAATTAATTATGCGTACATTTTCTCCATGTGTTTTTTTATTCTTATTTCACATGGCAAATATTAATTTATATAATTAATATAATAAATTATAAATAATTAAAATAATTCGTTAATTATACCAATCAATATTTATTACGTCAAAAAATAAAAATACAGTATAACCATAACATTATTTTTATACATACATTAGCAATTTTGAGTCTTAATTTAAAAATTTTAGAAAAATTTTGATTTTTCTTTTTAGTAAATTGTATAATATGAAGTTTGTCGTGCATAAATTAATCCACATAATTTGAAATGAGAAGTTATTCTTTTAATTGTATTATTTTAATAAATGTGATTTAACACTTGCTTATAGAAATCCAATCTAAAAATGACACAAATGAGAATAGGGTAATTAACAAAATAAATCTTAAATTTTAGAGTTAGTCACAAGCCAATCTTTAAAAAAAAATTTATAGATAATTAAAATATAAAATCATGGTAAATGAACCTCGCAATTACATTTTTTGTCTAAGAACACCGAGGCAAATGTTGCATGGACGTCCCTCGGCTTTACGATTGCCCCAAGGACGCCCCTCCTCGTGGATCATCCTTGGACATCTCTCGTTGTTGAAGAACATTCGTTGTTGATCCTCGGACGTTCCCATTGGACAATATTTAATGTTTTTAAGAGAAAAACGTGATTGCAGCATTTCCCTCAGCGTTTTTTGACCAGAAACGTAACTGTGAGTTTTGCGTTGTTCATTTATCATAACTCTAAGTTTTAATTGTTTGTAAAATTTCATTAAAGTTTAACTTATCATTGATCTCAAAATTTAAAGTTTATTTTATTAATTTCCCATGAAAATATTATGTTATAAGGACCACATTTAGTGTTCATTCATGCACTTCTTATCCTATCATTTCTAAAAAAGTAAAAAAACAAACCCCCCACAAATTATTGCATTAAATTATAAATTATAATAATTTTTCATAAATAAAAATGGAACTCTCATTAAATAATTGCTCAACACCAATTGCATAACCATATTCACATAACATCTCATGCTGATGACTAAATTATAATATGCATTTTTCCAAATCTCACCTCTGAGGTGGATATTATATCTTACTCGCATTATGATATAATATAAATATTAAACATATCTATAAGTGAATGACACATAACCGTTACGTTCAGAGTATGAGATTAAAGTGTAAAATTAAAGTGTCAACCTATGCCAAGACTATATGCCTTCTTTTTTTGAATGAAAATTATAATCCTTACATTTGAAACTGCTGCATTTCATCAAAAATAAAATAAAAATCCAAACTTGAAACTGAAAAATGTAAACTTTATTGAGCAGAGTCAGCAAAATTGGAGTTTTGACATGAAGCCAACAACTTATTGGGAAGACATAAACATTAGAAGTAGAAAGGAAAGGTAGAAGGAAGAAAGGAGGGAGTTAAAATTGAAAGGCAGATCACATAGCTGCTGCTGCTTCTTCAGCATTCGTCGCCTGCTGCACCCAAAATGGCTGATCGGGTATCGTCGGGTGGAAGATGTCACCCGTCCTGCATTGACGAGTACAAAATGCATATTAACAATCATAAGAAGATAATAAGATCGACAAGGAAAAGATAATTACAATTTTCAGAGCTCGTCCTTTGCTTCGAAATCAATCTGTTTGTTCTTCGCATCATCGATCTGTTCTTTTTCTCTGTTTGAATCTTTCCCGGCAATTACATCTCGATTCTTTTCGATGAAATCCACGATAGCTTCTTTGGTTCTTTCTCCATCGAATTCCGACACTTTCCCACTCGCTGATACCAGGTACAAGGTAGGATAGCCGTTAACATCGAATGTCTCGGTTGGGAAGTCATTGCTGGTAGCATCCTAAAAGTAGCAAAGAAATAGATATTACAAATGAAGTTAGCTTTATGACTAAATCTTGATCATTATTCCGAATTGAATCCAAAGATTCGATCAACTTCCACTATCTTTTACGAGCATGATTAAGTGAAATCAATCTTACAAGCTTGGCAACGATGACATCCGGATCGGTTTCATACGCGATAGCAACTTCCTCGATGATGGGAGCTAGACTTTTGCAGTGTCCACACCATGGTGCGTAGAATTTGAGAAGAACTGCATCTCAAAACAAGAAATTCAGCAGCTAATAATCTCAAACGTTAGGATTTAAATTACATTTTATCATAATAATATTAACTACAAGTAAATAAGGGACAATTTGTACCGACCATTCTTTCCGGAGTTGAAAACTATGTCCTGGATGCTGTCGTGAACGACCACTTTCACAGGCTCATCGTTTTTTTCTGGGATAGGCTCTGATTTCATATACGGCAGCACGTTTCCAGCCTGCATTGGTTCACTTTTCAGTCAAAATGTTGTCTCCAACTGAGATTAAGCGGCTATTCCAATACAAAAAAAGAGAAAATGGACCTCATATTGTTTAAACCATGGAGCAATCTGATCAGGGTCGACATTGGGCTTCATATATTTCGGTCCCGAATTAGTATGAATGACAACTGCAGGCACTTGATCATCTCTAACTCCAAAGTACTGTCAATAAAAATGTAAAGTTGCTGATCTAAGAAGTATATGCTAAGAGAGGAAGAATTGTCAAAATCGATCCACACAATACAAAATCAACCAAACCTGAAGTGCACCTTCGCTGGGGTCGACATCTCCAATCAGAAAGTGTATGCTCTTTCCTTTATATTCTTTGGCAAGTTTGCGAAAATTAGATTCAAAAGACAGAGCAAGCTCAGTGCTGAAGTTATAAAACAGCATAGCCTTCCAAGCAAAAAGACAAAACCTTAATCAGACGACAAATTCATGTATTTAATCGAGAATTCGACAAACAATTTCCCTACTTTGTCATCCTTTTCATTCTCGAAGAATTTCATAACATATCGGTGTTTGGTCTTGTCGTTATTGAAGACAGTCACAACCGGCACGTTTGACTCTTCGATGAACTTCTCTATGGCGTCCATATCAAAATCCTGAAAGTTTGTAAATTTTTAGCAAGCTGACAATTGAATCTTAGTGTTAATTCTGTACATTAGTTAAAGACAATATCCGACAGTACCTCAAAATCAACAAAAAGCTCATCAAACGGCTTGAATATCCTAACTATGGGACCTGTGACGGATGCTTCTCCGCGCGGGAGGACCTTGGCATCCAAAGTATGGCCAAAATCATAGTCGGAACGGAGCTTCTCGGCCAGAGCTGTATAATTTTCGAACTCCTCTCCTGAAAATTGTAGGAAAATGCCGACCTGAAAACAGACAGACAATGATTACAGAAGGTAATTAGATGACAACAACAAATGAAAACAAGTAAATCCTACTTACAATTACTATCTTCCCATCGTCACCAATAAGATTAGTAGCATTTTCTGTTGATTTAACTTCAACCGAAGCAGGTCCAATTTGTTTCTTCAAATTGGAAACAATCCCATCAGCCTCGTGAGGACCCTTATAATCTTGAATGATCTTGCCCCCATTTTTCAAAATCTTAATAGTGGGGAGACCACTGATTTCTAACTCATTTGCCAGATCACTGTTTGCTTCATCACTGGCGTCAACTTTGGCTAAAATTACTGGAGGGTCGTGACTGCTCAAGATAGATGCTGCCTTTTCATACTGTCAATACAAAAAAGACTTGAGCAATGTAATCATGTAGCTGTAAACAAATTGAACAGGTGAAGAATAAGCAAGTGTTTTCACCTCTGGTGCAAGATTCTTACAGTGTCCACACCTAGAGGAAAGAAGAAGAAGAAGAAGAAAAGATTAATGGAAAGCATATGAGTCTAACTCTTGGAATCAAAACAATATGATTATATACTGGAAAAGTTCGCCATGCAATCACTGAGATCCCAAAATAAAAATCAGTAATCAAGCAGTGATTGAATTGAAGCTGAGCTAGATCTGAGATTCTTCAAACATGGCGATGGAAACTAGCGCGATAGAGCAGTACAACTGCATGGACAAATGTAGCATGCATGTGTAGAATTGAAAACATTCAACGCCAATCCTCTATTTCTTGGAGATTTCCCATGTTTTTGTCTGAGATGTTGAAATACAGTTTCGGGGAAAGAAACCAAATACATGCATGAATTATATGTTAATTTATGTGCAATATTACTTAAAGTTAGCCGTTTCAAGAATGACACAGATCGATCGGAGAAGGAAAATGCAGGAGAAGAACTCAAACCAGGGGGCGAAGAACTCGACGACGATGAAATCGTGCTTGCCGACGGTGTCGGAGAAGTTAGAGTGGTCCAAAGAGAGCACAAACTCCTTAGACTCTGCCTCAGACTCAGAATCTAGAGCGAAGATGGCGGAGAAAGACGAAGCCAAGAGAGAAGAAGCAATAAGAAAACAGAAAAACGAAGACAGAGACGCCATTGCCGTAACCAGAAGCTTTTTTGCGCGAGAGTTACAGATGAACTTCGGGGGTTTTAAGGCCAAGTTTACATGCAAACCAAACGTCAAATGTTTTCCTGCTTTTTTCCAAATTCCTGCCGAGGTGATCCACGTGGAGATTGCTTATTGGCTAAAACTTGCCATTGCATGCATGCATGGAGAGTGAGTCAGCGTAAGCAGTGGATTGGGCAAATAAATAAAGAAAAATATTGTTTTTTTAAAAAAAGTAACATTTTAATTAATTAATGAAATTGGGTTCAGTTATAAAAAGAAAAGCAGAAACAGAGTTTCAGTTTTTATTTGTCTTGAAATAATTCCACCATTTATTCCATTTTGACTAATTTCAGGTTGAAACTGAGTGTTACTAACAATCATAAATGTTGGATTAAAAAAAAAAAAAAAACCCTAAAAATCGAACTCACCTGGATTTAGAGCTTCTACATAGAATTAATGTTAATGTGGATTTGTAAAATTGGATTACTCTAAAGTCCTGTTCAAAGGAAAAACTCTTAATCTCATTTTCCTTCTCTAATTGGACTAATGACATTGAAGTTATGCAAATAACATGAACACATAATTCACTAGTTTCAATAACAAGAGCAACTTTCATGCACAAATTCATCAAAATATGACAATGGTTTAAAAAATCCCTACCCAAAGAGTTGTAACTCATAAAAATTTACTGATAATTGATTGGCTACACTGAATAATACATTGATGTCCGTCAAGTTACCACAGATTTCATGCTTAAGAATCCATAAATCACTCAAATTTCAACAATAATTGATGTATCAAGTTTTGAGCAGCATATTAGATTCCACAGCATAAAACATATCATATCCCAAATCCCAAACAAGAGATACATATTGGGGAAAAAAATACTGAATAAATGACCAAGTATATAAATTATAATCAAATGGGTGTTAAAACTAAATGCATGGTTATGACATTCCCATATACTTTTTTATGCTCATGCTGAATGTTCAAGGGTCAAACAAACAAAATCTGAGAGATGCACAGAAAATAGTTTTAAAAAGTTATGTGATACTTGTCTTTTCTCGTAAGTTCTCAAGCTGAGAATGTGATGACTATGCCGTTGTAAAAATGAATAATTTATGAGTCTAGACTGTGCCAATGTGCCATTAAATCACGCCACAAAATGTGTCATGGTGACGCCGAAGCTCGACACTGTGGATATCACTACAAAGTCGACTATAACAGATGAAATCAGGAGCAATCTAATTTCCACACAAGATTTCAAAATTTCATATTAGTTTCCAAGCAGAGATGTCAAAAGAGCCAAAACAGCGATCACAATCATGATATTTAGAAAATAGTTTGACTGTAAAGGCTTATCTGGACTTCCACCAACAGCTTCATACTCTGCCCGAATCTTCTGCTTCATAGTCTCTGATAGCTCCCTCTGCAATTCAAATAGATAAGACTATTGAATTTTATTCCTTCATCCTTCGCTTAAACACTTCCAATTATTTATACTTTAGTTCATGTCTTTTGAAATTAGCGTCCATTTGTATCATTAAAAAAAAAACACCAGATTTGTTTTTAATCCTGCAGCACAATAAAAACCAAAGTGGTAAATATATATTTTCACATAATTTTTGCTAATTGATTTGTGCCAAAGTTCATGCGTAGAAATGCTCAAATTTTCAATAACTTTCCATTTCCCAACCTTTCCAGATGAGTATTTGGCTGCCACAAACTTCTCTCCAACAGGTTTTGAAGGACCGTCATCGATAACAACACCCTGCTCCGCAATTTGAATGAGAAAGTATTTAGAATACTACTTAAAAAGAAAGAAAGAAAAAACAGGTTAACTTCTAATTTGTGTTTATTGCAAAGCTTGAGAATTTATAAGATACTCTACTCATGTGAACTAAAAGAGAAAAAAAGGTATACATGTTTTGTCATTGCCTAGTCCCCCTAATTCTTGATGAATTGTAGCCCCAGCGGATACTTTCATTCTTTGATTCTCTTATTAATTTATCGACAATAGAGAAAGGTTGACTCATGTCTTTAATTCTTCTGTGACTGAAAACATTGAATAGTTGTCCCAAGGAAAATCAGCACATAAAAGTGACAAACCTCGGGAGGATCGAATTTGGCTCCAAGGTTGCTGAGTTTAGCATGGGCCTCAGCATAATCTTTGAAGAAGGCTTCTTGATCTTCGGCATACTTCTCAGCATAAACCTATAAATAATGTTGTGCAGATAAAGGAATAAGATGCAATTTTTACTCTAATTTGAATATCAAAACTTGATATGTTTTACCTTGAACAATGGATCTTCAAAAAGGGCAGCATCTGTGGGCAACACGAGTAAATCTTCATCTTTCCTTTCTTTGATATCCTGCAATTAGCAATCACAGTCAGCAAAAGAATTTTCATCTAATACGCATAGTGAGTGTCACCTTTTATAATAAGAAACAAAATATTTATAAAAGGGTAGAAAAACAGTTGGTGAGCCATCCTTTATAAACGTTACAGCAGAAATATCTATCACAAACACTAAAAGCCACTACATTAACTTTACATCGCAAATCCTTTCAAACTTGACACGAAACAACAGATTACATTCAAAATTATTCTAGTTCAGACGTTCACAATATAGCAGAACTGTTTACTCTAATTAATGATTAAATATCAAACCTTAAAATAAGAATTATCAAAGTTCAACCATTGCACTGTCCAGGATTGTCCTCCTGGTGCTCCCGGTCCATCTTTCTGTCATGAAATAAGAACAAAGCTTGAAGTTATCCCCTTTTAAATAATCCAGGAAGGAGAAAAAAATGCATTCAATATAAATTCATCAGAAAAAGAATAGTTAAGATTTTATAGGCAATCAGGAAGAAAATTTCTGTCCCGCAAGCTTCATAACTACTACTAATAAGGCTACTTTAAATGTCTAGCTGGAAATTTATAATGTACTGGTTTTTCATTATCGTAAATATCACCAATTTGATTATGAACACTTGAGGAATTTTCAAGTTTTAGCCTCAGAATGATCCACAACAATAAAAAATCAAGTCTCACTTCAACAAATGTTTCAATTGTCAATGAAGGTAAATATATGTACCGTATATTTGGTCTCTGGTTTACCCCAACCACTCCGTTCAGGTCTCGATCGTCCTAGTGTATGTCCTCCTGACAATGCGACTATTTCCTGGGAATCACTCCCTTTATATTAAAGTGAAAAGCAGTGTAAAATACAAATTAATATCCTAATGATTAATTAATCAAACATTTAATGTACCTTATCATCAAAGCCCATTCTATAGAAAACTTCACGTAGATGTCCAGCCGGTGATGGAGGACCAGCATCTACACAAAGGTTAGTGGTTCAGATATTCTTGAAAGTAACTGAAATTTTGAAATAGAAGGAAAAGAAGATAAAAAGTAACATATGAAAACTGTAGGAATCTTTGATCGCCAGAGAGCATTTTATGAATATTGTTTTTCCTACAGCCAAAAAAGAAGCAGTGTCTGGAAGGTTATAAAGAAAAGGAGAAGTGAATGTCTTCTCGAAAGCGCCACATGCTCGCTTTCCGTCTTTTCACGACAGGATGAAGTGTTTAACGATTATTCACAGCTCTAGATCTAGAAGAAACTCCATAACAAGTCAATGAATCCTCCACACTTCTAAAAAATTATAAACAATCGACTTTATCTCCTGATCAAAGTTCAAGTCAAGCTATCCAACTTCTGTGTTTCTGTACAAAGCATAGACATAGTCGACTGACTGATGGTTGATTTGAAAGTTTCCAAAAATATAATCTCTAACATGAAAAACAAAAAAGGTGTTTGCTATCCAACTTCTTCCCCAAAGAAGATGAAATACAACAGTTGATATAAAGTTCTTGTTGCCACATGTTGACAATTGGATTAAGGGTTAGTTTAGGAAGTCATATAAGGTGAGGTTGCAAGTTTGTTAGGAGGGAATTGTGAGTGACGTGAGGGAAAATGCTTTATAAGTAGGATGGTGGGGGGAAAAGAGACTTATTATTGATGTTTATGAATGTTGATGAATGATTTCTTATCTTAGTTCTAAGGATTTTCTGAATCTAGCATTGTTGCTAAGACTTGTAGTTAGTTTTACGGTCCTCGTTATTTCTTTTAACGTTTAATTTCTATAATGAATTCCGTCGCTCGTCAATAATAATTATCTTTTCTCCCCATCCTATTTATGAAGCATTTTTCGTCTCTTCACACACAATTCCCTCCGAACAAACTTGTCACCTCACCCTTATATTACTTCCCAAACTACCTCTTAATCCATTTTCCAACATCACTCCCCCCTTTGAAGGCGACATTGTCCTCAAAGTCGATTTTCTTCCGTCCCAAACAAAATAAAGTATACAGCTCAAGGAGTGTTATCCAGATGCATCTGTGTCTTTGTAATTGTGCCTAGTTGGGGAAGGAATGTCGTGAATGAGTCTATAGTTATTAAGCCCAAATTGTAAGTCCTAACACTATTCAACTCTTCCACTATAATATTGGGCTCTTCTTTGTTGATCCAAGCAAATTTTTCTCCAGTCACTAATTCAACCCGGCCCAGTTTGAAATAGCCCACTTCAGTCACTAATTCTTCGGCCCATTTTTTCTTAACCAATTACCAAGCCCAACTCAAGGGAGAATAAGACTCATCCCTTCGCAACCCTTGTCAGCCCAACCCATGACAGTAGCTTGTCTCCCAAAATAGCCGCCCATATCGTTCTCCTCCACTGCCGACGGGAAATAGGAACATCGGACCATGATTCGCCGGCGGATGGACTGCAGAGGGCCGCGCCAGAAATGTGACGATGTTCTTCGGGAACAGCTGTTCGGCGCGTGCGACAGAGGCGGCCGTTTTCTCCCGGTGGCGGAAGAGCTCAGTCCGAGCTCTGCTTTGGGCCACCCTCCATGCGCCGCCGTTCCTCTGGTCGGCGAAACTCATCGGCTGGATGTTCCGACTCCAATACATTCGAAGATCCTCTTGCGTTCAACCCTTGGCGATGGGAGAACCAGAAACCGAATGCAACTCGGCGTCGGTTCCTCTCACAGGATGCGCTTTCTTCCATCGACAGCCGTCCCCAACCTATCCTCCGGCGAACCCTAGCTGTGCTCCACCTCTCTTCCCAGGCCGGCAGCTTGCTGTCGTCTGTGCCACTCCCATTGAACGGAGGAGCCCGAGCCACCTCCTTCCTGTTGTCGGCCAAACCCACCGGATTTGTCGACGAAGATGTGTTTCCGGCCCTCCCACGATCGGTCCAAGACTTTCGAAACAGGGCTGAATGCCCTTCGGTTGATCAAAAACAGACGATGTTGTCCTTACTGCTTCATCTTCATTTGGATTAATTGGTTGAATTAATCCGGCCAACAACAATTTTGATTTTGTTTCCTCACAATTCTTTTTTTCAGAAGAGACGATCTCTGTCAAATGGGAGCTTCTGTCACCCCCAAGAATAGGCAAGTCAGTTCCAGCTAATCCCATGCCTCTGTCCTGGGCCTCACCTGGTTTCCGATTTTCAGCTCGTTGGGAACAGACTACCGCCAACCATTCTGGCTAGCAGCTGAGTGATTCCTCCATTTTAGAGAGCACGGGCAGCTGCTCTAATATTCCCCATCAAAACTTTCATTTCCTGCAAGTTCTTCCTCGTCATTTCCAGGAGAATCAACCTGGCTCTCATACCATTGATGAGCATCGGAATTCATTCCAGAAATTAACCCATAAAAGAAATAAATAGAACCCTAAAACCAACAAAAATCTTAGCAACAATCCTAAACTACCCCTTAATCCATTTCCCCACACTACATCAACATAGAAGTTGTCAACACAACCACACATTTATACAGTAAGCTAACCGGGAAGCCTCCCTTCTTCTGGGGATTGCTCTGGTCCGGAGGTATCCACTCGACCGTATTTCATTGGAATTTTGGGTCCCCCAGCATCCTAAAGAATTACTAGAAATAATAAATAGAACATTCAATTAATGCACAATTCCCCTCAACTTAACTCCATTCAAAGAGTAAGTGTAACCTCAATTGCTGTAACACTGGCCAACTGAAACAAATCTGCATACGTCAGAGAAGGATACTTCTCTTTGATTGGCTCAATAAGCTTCACTGCATTCACGAGACCTGAAATACCAGTATATCAGAAACTGTATAAAAGAACATCTTAGACCCAAAAATTTCCAAATAATACCAGCATTGGCAGCATGTTTCAGCTCCACATCAAATCTCAGACTTCCATTAGCTCCACCTCTCTGTGGCCACTCCTCTATTTCTTTGCTATAGGTACCAGAATCATGCCAAGCAAGGCGAACCTGAAAAGTAATTACAACAAAAGTGAGCCATGATCTCTCCATTCAACTAAAATTCTCTTCAGAAAAACTGCATTATCAAATTCAGCTCTAGAAGACATAAATAATCATTCGAGGGCAGTCTTATCAGCTTAAACAATGTAGCATAAGTACCAAAACAGGATGACAAAACTTCATTTTGAGAAGGTCTTTGATATCTTCACGGGCACCCTTCAACTGCTCAGCATACGAAGCCAAGTATTTCGGAGAAGAAATCGAGTTGATTACTCTTTTTGAAACAAGCGAAATCGACCTCCTCTGAAATCCTCCAAAGCCAACAGCAATTCAGCATACTAAAAGAGACCACAATCACAACCAAACAGAACCAAGAGCGAACCTGACTAAGAAATACGCGAGAAATGCGAGGCGAAGATCTCAGCAACCTGAAATCAGCGGACGAGGAGGAGGAAGATGGACCGGAGGAGTGAGGCAAATGGGAAGGGGAAAAGGAAGAGAGTGAGACGGTAGCTTTAGAAGCCGAGGAAACGAAGCGAGAGGAGGAGGAAACAGCAGCGCCGCCAAAAGCGAAAGCAGAAGCCATTGATTTCGCAGAAGATGAAGACTGCGATGGCGGCAACGGGAGTGCGAGTGGGAGAGAGGACCGCTCTGGCGTGTGTGGCTTCGCTTCGCTGTGTATCTCTCTTATCGTCGTTTATGTTTTGGATCAACCAATCCCTCGCGATCGATCTCGACCTGTGTTGGAAACGGGATAACTAAAGTAACTATATCCTCCCCCATTCCCACCTTATATTTGGAATAACTCGTTGTAAGAAAATTCTAATTTCGTGCGTAATTGGTCTCATTCACACGTTGTTGTTCTCCCTAGCAACGAATGTTGCATGATTCACTCTGAGTCTCTTGAAAGTAGAACCGTCACAATACTTGTAACGTATGATTTCATCCATTTTAAATGTACGAAAACTTTGATCAAAGAATTGACACTTACAATATGAATTTAATAACAAAAGTCAATTTATTTTATGAGTTCTCAAATTTAAGTTATTCAAACATCTCAATTAAATTTGATATTAATAATAAGATAGTGCCATTGTCAAGATCTAAACTTCCAAGCCTTTTTTTCATTGTTAATTTAGTTTTTTATTAGAAAAATGAATTCAAATATCACCAAGATGAAATAAAATTTTTAATGGGTAAATGTAATTTAACTATTAACGTTTGAAATTATTTATAAATTAGAGTTTAAATTATCTTTCTTAACACTAAATTTTCACTTTTCAAATATCAACAATTTTGATAATGCTGCAAATTTATTAGTTAAATTCAATGTATATATATATATATATATATATTTTTGTATTTAATCGTGTTTTAACTTTAACTTTATTGATTTTCTCTCTATCAATTTCAAATTCAGTCAAAAGACCAATAGAATTAGAAATGATAGAGAGGTTAGAAATTAGCGTAAAACACTATATATATATTGATTCAACAAATAAATAAACAACTGGTCCAAATTGCTGATAACAAAATGATAAAACTTCAATTTTTTCAAAAAATAATCTAAAATCTAAGTTGTAAATAATCTCAAATATTTATAATCTAAATTGCAGTTTACATAATTTTAAATTACTCTGTTTTCTACTAAATAAAAACATACATTTTCAGTATAACATCTATAGACACTTCTAGAAATCTGCTGAAATTTTAATGAAGTCAATCAGATATTTTTGTCAAATCGTGTAGGAAAACTTTCAAGATAGCAAAGTGTGGCATCCCGCCCTGTGAAGGCCAGGAAAGGCCCAGTTGTGGGTCCGGCCCATATCAGGGGGGCACAATCCCACATCGCTTGGGAGAGTAGAAAATGCATGGTATATAAGCATGGAGCCCCTTCCTACCTAGTACAACGCGTTTTGGGCTAACCCCAAGAACAAACCCGTGCGGGCTTCGGCCCAAAGCGGACAATATTGTACTGGGAGCACCGGGGGACGTTACAAATGGTATCAGAGCGAAATCCCAACCGGAAGTGTGGCCGACGAGGACGTCGGGTCCCCAAGGGGGGGAGATTGTGGCATCCCGCCCTGTGAAGGCCAGGAAAGGCCCAGTTGTGGGTCCGGCCCATATCAGGGGGGCACAATCCCACATCGCTTGGGAGAGTAGAAAATGCATGGTATATAAGCATGGAGCCCCTTCCTACCTAGTACAACGCGTTTTGGGCTAACCCCAAGAACAAACCCGTGCGGGCTTCGGCCCAAAGCGGACAATATTGTACTGGGAGCACCGGGGGACGTTACACAAAGTTAATGGTTGGCTAAGTTGGAGAGAACAAAGCCAAATAAATGGTATTACTCAAAGTGGTGCCAAATAGTTGAATTTCTAAGATCGATCCCTTTGATTACACACTCATATATATATATATATATATATATATATATATATATATATATATATATATATATATTAAACACAAAGTTCTGTTGTGAGGAAAGAAATGACAAAGAGGACTTATCTTTTCCCTCCCACATTACCTCTAGCATTGTGAATTTACGTGGTAACAAGATTGAGTCTCCATGAACATTGCTCAAACAATGAACAGCAAGACATCATTTGATTTTCACTTTGATCTGTCTGTTCTGCATAGTCTGAGCTAAGTTTCATCCTGAAATGTTTTCAAAAACCCATTATATGTAAAGTACTAATAAGGTTCAAAGGACAGAATTTTCTAAATTAACAAACTAGTTAGAATTGCAATGATATAATGACAATATCGGCAATTTGTCAGTTTAATGTTGTTGTATCAGTCTAGATTTAATTCGCATGGTAGTGTCTGAAACTAGAATTGCTGTAAAGTAAGATCTAACATATTGATGTAATTAAGTACTATGCTCATAAAAAGCACCTGCACAAAATTAAACTAAGAAATAAGAATTAGGGGTTTAGGGTTAAGTACTATACTTGAACTTCTGATTGGAGGAAAAGCCACATTTAGATAATCTATGAGAAAGATTGTGAATTTACCACTTAACAGGTCCTCTGGAGCAGCTACCAGTTAGACGGCATTAAACGCTACAAGCTACAAAAGCTGATCGGCACACTGCATCAAAGAAATATAGCTATTAATTTCAAAAGCATAATATTTTGAACTGAAATTAATTTAATCATTTCATAACTATAGCTAAAACTTAACAACTTTTATGAGCCAAATCCATTTAGTATTTTCAATAAAAGAAATCCTACTACATGTCAGGTATTGAGAAGCCTGTCTAATTGACTTAACCATGTTGTCTTAGTCTAAAAGAGTGATGGGCTTGCACCCAACTAAAGCACGATGACTCTTTTTCAGGGAAGAAAAAAATATTATAACACAAATTAATATTATAATAGAGCCAAAGAAACATTTATTATTACCTTTGCCTGGCAAATTTTTGTTAGAGCCTCGACATGAAGGTCCTGGAGGTCTTCAAGAGCAGCAACGTTCAAATCAGAAATTTCTTCACCCTATTGTTGATATTAAGACCCGTTAAATTTGAAACGATTTATTGCGAGTTTCAGGAGTAACCTTAAGAAATTTAGATTTAATAGGGTACTTTGTAATTCAAATACAGAAAATTCACAATCAACTCTATTTTAAATTGATAGATACAGATGTTGATTACAAAGAACATACCTACTCGAAAAAAAGCACGATAGAAATTGATTGAAAATTTTAAGCATATGAAGTGGTTAGCTATAATTATGCCTAGTAACGTTCAATAAGGATTCCTGGTGGAGTACAAGTCAAATTGCCTACTCCTTGTATCTTTTCATAATCAATTAAGCGACAAGATAAAAAAATCACTTGAAAGAAGTTAAATTCCAGGTGTGCCAACTGTCACATGGAAATGTAATTAAGCTAGGAGAGAAATATGTCATTTAATAGCAAGGAGTCGTCACATTACTTTTAATATAAGAAAAACTCAATGGAAAACGTAAGCTTATCCTAGGTCATCGTTCAAACCATAATGTAATCGTGCACTTCAACAGAAGTTATTTTTGCTTTGAGATAACAAGCATTTTGAAACAATTTCTTGAACTTGAAAACATAGCTCCAAAATATTGGGATGAACATTTTCTATATATTTCATCCTGGATGTAGAAAATAATAAAAAATATAATAGTATAAAAGTGAAGAAGAACTCAAGTATCATCAATGCAAGAACTATCTGGGTTCACTAAACATGGTATTACGCCTGGAGCAACAAAATATACAAGAATTATTTTTGATTTAGGTCAGCTGAAGAAGTATGAATGAATTTTGGTGGTGGGTGTTGATTTATATGCATGACTTCACAAATTAAATAAATCATGAATTTCTATTTATCAAATTATATAAGCTTCAATTAAAGATGACAATGTATGAAATCTCAAAGTTCCCTACTGTTTAAATACATACCTTCAATCTGGAAACAAGGCTTTCTAATTCTTTGCATCTCATCCTTTCTTTCTCATAGCATGCTTTCAAATCTTCTAACTTTCTTATCTTAACCAGGTTTTTATGTTCTTCGTCTTTGTTTTTCATCTTATCTGACAGTTCATTTAATGGTAAATGTCTTTCTCTAACTTTGCTTTGAACTCCTACACCTGGTATATCCTCTGTGTTGACACCAGATTTTCTGATTTTTGCAACCATGGCCCACATATTCGCCAGTTCATTTTCCAAATCTTTTTCGTGTTGTTTTGCTTCATTAAGTTTTCTTCGTAGTTCAGATTCTATTTGCTCCCTCTCAGACAATGCCTTTTCAAATGCAGCTTCTCTTTGGTACCTGACATTAAGTTCTTTCTGCAACTCCTCAATAAATACTCCATTTTCAGGAGTTCTATCTGATCTAGGACCGTTATTAATACCTCTATTCATATCTGATAGAGTAGACCTTTGACTGCTCAATTTGCCATGAACACCATGAGTGGCTGCCAGGTCGCTAGTAAGTTTCGCATTTGCATAAGAAAGTTTGGTTACTTCTTTAGCCAAATTTCGAAGTTCAACTGCTGCAGCTGCAGCCAACTCTTTTGCATATGAAGCTTCCTCAGCAAGCTTACTACTCTGAACCTCAAGTCCATCCCTTTCTTCAATCAGCCGCACCTTCTCTTGCCTCAAATTCTCTATCTCGGTTGCCTAAGCAAAACAAAAAAATAATAATAATTCAATAACATTACCAACGGATATATGAAAGGGGTCAATCTAACCATGGAGCTAGGTACATCCTATCTGTCTATCCACTAAAAGGATAATAACAAACCAAGAAACAACCTGCATCAGAACTTGGGAATGCAATACGTTTTCGTTCTTTCTCTCTTCTGAGTCTTCTTGCAGAATTACTCTATTGAAGCTCATGACGCTAGTTGGAGTGGTTATATCAACATCAGAAAAACCAACTTGATTCCCCTCTCCTTTCTCCAAATCTAATGATTTTTCAGAACAAATCTTCAGCTGGAAAGCATCAATGTCAGCTGTTCTTTGTGAATTACTCAAACATTTATCTGACAATGAATTCAGTTGTTGCCTCTGAAGAAGAATAGTATCTTGCATCCCAGCATTTTCTGCTATCTATTTGAAATAGAATATGTTATCGGAGAACAGAAGGTCTATGGAGACAAATCTTGCAACAATAACAACTACCTTTATCTGCAGTTGCTCTTGAAGTATCCTATTGTCTGCTGCTTTAATCTTAATAGAGCCAAACAAATAAGAGCAGTCAGTAATTATTTTTCGCTAAGAATATTCAAAGATTTTCATAAAGGAAAAAAAGGAAGATTATAACTGACCTCAAGCTCGAAAGTCTTTTCGTTAAGTTGAATGGTTAGTTTTGATAAAGCCTACAGTTCAGTAAAAACAATTAGGCAGTGAAAATTTTCAGTTCGCAATTATAGGCCTTGTTCTTGATCTTTATGGATGAAATTTTTTATATCACATTAAAATTCAGACATTTCAGAAGTCCACAAATTTCAGTTATATGACATTTAAAGTTGAAATTGAAGACTTTGTTTAGGTAGAATTTAGATAAAAACCATTTCATTGTGAGAATTAAATGCTAAACCCATAAAAAATAAAGGTTTGAAGTACTATTTTAGATATCATATTCCATGAGACTCATCCATTTCTTTACGAGAGACTCTCTTCTGCCTGAAAGATCAGTGATAAACTATGACTTTGACAATGATGTCAATACTTTTTGAAATAAAATATCAATTCCATGACATATTCAGTTATAAGTATTTCATCAGGTCAATGATTCACAAAAAGAAACTACAAAAAGAAAACATGAACATCCTGAAACTTTTTTCAACTAATATTTTTAAACATCAATCAAAACTAAAATAAAAAGAACATCTCCAGTTACTTGAGAGTGACACTGTTCAGGTGATGGATATTGAATGCCAAGGAATTTCAATATTTCCTCACAAGCAAAGTCAGTTTCATAAATGCACAGTCAACATCTATATCTAGTGCTTGTAATTATGGTAGTGTTAAGCATCATACCTGGAACAGTTCACCACCATTTGGGATGTGAGGAGACATCTCAACTGATTTAATCATGCGGTTCTCCAGCACGTGCATTTGGTGCTTCTTTTCACTAAGTTCATCCTTCAACTTTTGCATGCGTTCCTATAAATAATGATTTATGATCAGCTTCAACATAAAATAATCTGCTCAAGACTTGACTAAGAACAATTCACACCTTAATTTGTGAATCGTCAGGGTTTCTAGCTGCCTGTTTGGACAATCCTTTTAGAGAACTGGTAGACAAGGCAATCTCCCCAGCCAACATTTTGAGTTGTTCACGAAGAAGATCCATCTGATCAGTAATAGTGGTCCCAGTCTGCAAAAATAACAACTAATAGGTATAGTTTTGTTTTTAAGGGGCAAGGGAAAAATATATTTATAGAAATTGAGAATCTTCCATAAAATTATATTCCTACACTGTTAAATATGTAAATATGTATTCATATAAATACCAAGCACAATAATTTTTTATTTTTAATTTCTTTTGTATTCCATTCATTTCTAACATAGCTTTGTAAGATTAGAGATTCTCTCACCGAAGGCAGACGGCGGTTTCCAATAGTTGCACAAAATAAGTCACCAGCTTGCGTTTGTTCTTGATATGAACTCGTAAAAGAAGTATCATCTCCTCCTGTGCTGACTGATTTTCTATTTTCATTCTTAATTTCATTCAAAATCAATCTATTTTGTGAAGATTTCATGCCACATGCTGGTGACTCACTACCAGAGCTATCGCTACCAAGAGTTGATGGCAATCCTAAAAGATTTTCAGTTTTCTGTGCAGGAAACGCAGCCTTTGTCAAGTTTTAAAGAGTACAAGCTCGCAATCAATAGGAATAAAAAAGTTAAGCTTGTCCCTAAACAATGGTGCAAATTATTCAAGAAAATAATCAAATGTAACAAAAAAAAATAGAAAATTGATCAAAGGGAACAAGGAAATTTTTACAAATTTAAAGTCTGAGTGGGAAAAAAACATAGTCACTTTTCATATGATTTTTGTTTGAAAAATATCAATGCTATTTATATTATATAAAACCAAAATAAAAAAAAGGTTATAAAAAAATCAAATTAATGAGCAAATAAGATCACATGCTAAAATTAAAGCAGTTGATAAATTAAAATCAGAAATTAGATGTTGATAACGGATGAATTGGATTTGATCACTCAATCAATTTTTTCAAATTGACAAGAATTGAAGACCAAAAATTAAAAAAAGTTCACTTTCTTTTTCAATTTTTTCTTGAATGATAGTATTTGCATCGTGAATATTTTTCTACAAAAAAAATTCTCCAGTACAAGGATTATAAAATAAATTCCAAATCCCCAAAGCTTGGATTGTCTGCTTGGTGATGGTTTTAAGCATAAAGAGATTGATAGTTTATAATTTGTCTCCATTCTACAAACATGTTCAAATCGTTAAAACAATAAGGGATAATTAATAATATATTTTTTTTAATTACAACATTTTAAGAATACCATGGACTCAAATATATAACTATAATCTTCGAAGTACACTGATTACCTTAGCAGCATTAGAAATTGTTGCATGATGAACTGATTACAAGACACCTTTCAACAAAAGAAAACAACTACTAAAAACATTGAACCCCACAAGCCTGGAAAATCCACAGACTAGGCTACTTTTTCCTACTCTTCCATAGAAGCAAACGTCTATAACGAATATCATGATAATCCCCTCCTAAACCCTCCAAAACAAATATATACCCTTAGTCCCAACAAGAACCTTAGACTACACCAATATCTCCCTCCTACTGCAACCGCCCTGCCACTTACAAATTCAGCCACCTCAGCCAGTTCAAAATCTAAATTGCCCTCAGAGCTAATTGTTGCATATTTCTCCAAACATATTCTTCTTTCTTCCTATTTAACTCTCAACGGAAATACACTTTTTCAGTAGTTGAGATCCATAAGAAAATGGAAAATTATCCAAATATTATACCATACATTTGCGGTTGATGCCTCCCAGGGGGTACACTTGTTATGACAAATAAAAATTTAAAAAGGCAAACCAAAGATGTAAAAGAGTAATTGCATCAAACATATCACCATCTATACCAACAAAATCACATATGAATATGCAGGGAAAACTTACTCGCAGTTTAAACCAGCCAAGCATTCCACGCTTTTTGTTTCTTTTACTATCCCAAGCCAATTCATCCAAATTTGCAGCATCATCCCTTCCTTCCAACGAAAATTCTGACACAAAGCTTCCAGCGTCATCATCATTCATGTAGTCACGTTTTTTATCAGGTAGATATGCTAGCTGCATAAGCAATGATATCAAGCTTATAAAAGTAAAAAAGAACTGTTCAAGAGTGCTAATAAATATACTATATCTTTATATATATCATTAATAGAATATGAAAATAATCTTTCCCATAAACAGACTATTTTTCCCAAAAGCTAAATTCAAATTCAACATTTCCAACCTCATCTTCCCCAAAGGAATGTCTTCGCCTGGGAACTGGCCTTTCTGCAACATTTGATGGCAACGTATTTTTTGTGGATACTAAAATTAGTTTAGTCAATCTTTGTATTCTTCCCATTAATGCCGCTTTGGCTTGTTCCTCCTCTTCAAGTCTTGTTTGCAATTTCATTTGATCTGCTTCCAGCTTTGACAACAACCGAAAAGATATTTGGGAGAAACATAAAGATGATATTAGAAGGACTTTAAAATTAATTCTCGGAAAAGATTAGGATATATTTTATAATGTGTTACTGGTAATTAAAACTATAGGAAAAAGAAGAAAAAATTAAATGGAATCAATTAACAAGCTACTTCCACACTAAAACAAGGGATCATTTGAATCAACTTGACATGAAGAAAGGAAAAGTTCAAATACTACAACCTAGAGTCATTAAGAAACAATATAAAGGATTAAATTAAGTTTCAACCAGTGATAAGAGAAATTTAATAAATATATTGCTTTTTGATAAGCTTCAGTCTTCAAATTGAAAAGCATTGTTAAGATTGGTGAATCATGGTTCAGCTGATTCTTGACAAATTGTAAGGTCCATAATTAACATTCTCGCTTCTTTTCATGAGATGAACAAACCTGAAGCTTTAGATTAACAAGATCTTCTTGAGAAGAAGCAATAATATGAGGACTTTCCATCATCCCCTGCTTTAGTTGCTGAAGCTCCTTTTTCAAACTAGAAATTTCCTTTTGATATTTTTTAATAAGAGATTTTTCATCCATAATCTGAAACAGTAATAATAAATACAATAGTAAGTAAAACCTACAAACAATATGAGCAGTCAAATTGTATTGAAAGCTAGACAATTTCTCACATTAAAAATACAAACATAGACAACAGTTTTTTCTCATATGAAACTAAAATTTGAACTAGTTCGGCGAGAATACAAGAATGGAGGATAAGAAAGCACCTTATTTTGAGATGCCTTAATTTCTACATGTTTGCTGCGATGTGCAAACTTCAACGTGTTGTGTGTCTCCTCATTGTTGCTAGAGGCAGGAGTCACAGTGCAAATGAGCTACAGCAACAAGATCATTAGTTAAAATTAATCACAGACTATTACTGTTAAAAACAGTGAGGACATGAAAGTTTTAAGTAATAATATAACGTACAGAAACCCTTCCATGGCCACTAAGGGATGACTGCAACAGGCGAGTAAGTTTTGAATCTCGATAAGGGACATGAGTAGCTTTTTCATCTGTTAGTTTAGAAATCACCTGCGATGGGAGAATCTTAAGATAAAAGATAACCCGGGATACTTTTTTTATGTATATTATTAGTTGATAATAATTGCTACAAACAAATACATAAGCTGTGTTGTTCATGCATAAGTATTTTATAACGATAACGAACCATAAAAATTAGTAAGATTATCAAACCTCAAACAAAATAACTGGATGACACAATTAATAGATGTGGTTAGTTATATTGAAAATCAAGCATGAGATGCTATCAGTCTATCAAGCTTATTTTTCAAAAAAGTAAAATATTTACTATGTATATAGATGTGTCCATAATTATTGCAAACGTATGATATTTAATATGAGGTTGGGGTAAGTTAGTATCATATAACAAAAGAAAATTGCATTAATTATTTTTCTTTTTAGCATTTTGTCCAAAATTATAAATGAGGATGAGGGTTGACCGCATTGTGAGTTTCCTTGATGATTCATTTAGTATGAAAGAAAGGTTTAAAAAATGAAGTTAATATGGAGGCTGGGACTTTGAGAGATATTTGGATTATTTGGCTCTATCGTAACAACATACTTTGAGGATAAGCACAATATGGAGGCTGGGACTTTGAGAGATATTTGGATTATTTGGCTCTATCGTAACAACATACTTTGAGGATAAGCACCAAATAATGACTTTTGGGATAACATCAAGTGTAGCCTCTAGCAATTGGAGGAAAATTGTTGTACACTTACGTAAAACCTATATTTGCTCGGACGAAATTCTTCCCCTCCTGCTCTCTTGTACATTCTCCTCTTAAATACAAATAATTTATTATAAAAGAAAAGAAACATCTTACAGTGCCCAGAGTCAGTAAGCTTTTATTGATGTATGAACCTTCCTTTCTCCTTAATCCAGTTGTTTCTGTTTTAGAACTTTCAGATCCCGCTAGATCAATTAAGTGCTGCAAAACACACGTAAATTCAATAAGCATGGAATCTACCAGGAATAAAAAGAATGAGGAAGGAAAATCAAATTGTACTAACAAGTAAAATTAATAACAATTGCTATTGTCCTACCAACTGAGAGAAGGATACATCTTCTTCACCATGATGCCCCCCACAAGGACTGCTTTCAATACTCTGATGAATTTTAAGAGACAGCGTGATGAAATTCAAATCTAGAAATCCATAATAAGAAGTGTATTCCATCAAATAATATATGATTCAATAAAAGCATCACGAAAAACCAGATAAAATTCCCTCTTTCCAACACCAAGTACAAGAAAAGCGTCATTTGATTGTGAAATGAATGAATTAATTAACTAAACCATAAAAGGGTGATGCAATTTTCTTAATTTTATATATATAGCTGCTTTAAAAAAATTTAAAATGACACAAGCTAAACATATTTACCATAGTGAATATTGTGTGACTTCGACTGCTAAGCAGATTGAAATTATTAGAACCAACATGCCTATGCTCTGCAACATCGTGAAGGAAAAGAACAAAAAGAAATGACAAGATCGTTAACCCAAAGAAACAAGCATGAGAAAGAATTATAATATTTGAAAAAAATCACACCTCTTAAATTGCAAATTTTATACCAAAACATACAATCCTTCGTAAGTGTATGTATGAAAAGAACCCACACAAAGGAATCCCACCATCAATGCAGCAAGAACAAAATTAAGTTATTTGAGGACACAAGAATTAGTACCTTCT
This sequence comes from Begonia loranthoides, assembly GCA_022433065.1. Classification (NCBI taxonomy): domain Eukaryota; kingdom Viridiplantae; phylum Streptophyta; class Magnoliopsida; order Cucurbitales; family Begoniaceae; genus Begonia; species Begonia loranthoides. Next base: position 1,752,799 of record CM039484.1, on the reverse strand, counting down.
CCTGATGCTATCAAGGAAAGAGCATGAGCTGGGGACAAAACAACTTCCTCTTTGATACCTTCTACATATGTTCCCTACCAAAAAAAAAACACTTAATTCAAATTACGATATGGTAAGCTATTTAAAGAATAAAATGACTATGTAAAAATCTTGAACAGGTAGATTAGAAAAAAACTTAATATTATATGGCAACACAAGTATAAGGTTAAACAACTAACATAGACATTAATCCCTAAAACAGGAGAAGTGTTTTGGCAATCTTCTGTCCTTCAACGAGTGGTACTTAGTAACCGCTAGATAGACTATTAGTTGGCAAATTTTTTTTTCTGACAATTATTTTTTATACCTAATTGGAGGCATATTAACTACAAAGATTACACGGCAATTTCCTTCATGTACTCGGGTAAAAAGGTAGAACAGTAGGCCAATAGTCCCCTAAATTCCAAACTATCAGGTAGTACAGTAGTAGTAGCCTGCGTAGCTGTAATGTTATTTCTATAAGAAGAACATGTAAAGTTTTTAAGAAATTAGAAATCCAATAAATTAATTCTTAAGGAGAATATAATTATCAATCAACACCATAAGATTAATGTCAGAAATATAATAATCAATTTAATTGTTGAACAAGCTCATTGTTTACTTGCTGCAGAAAGTAAAACAGGTAATTAAATGTAGATTTTTCACTACTCTTGTTAATTATGAAATTAAGGTTTCTTATTCAAAATAGAGAAGTACAACATGAGCACCTGTGTATCCTCTCGAACTCTTAGATTTTGTCCCGTTGGATTCAGCAGATCATTTATGACCTGAAAATCAAAATACTTGATGGCTTGAGGACTTTATACTATGAAGACAAACTAGTTGTATTTGGTTTAGTATTGCTACCGAGCATGACATGATGAGCTACCCCATAAAATTTTTTAGATAAATAATGTTGTCACTAGGACTTGTTTTGACAAATTACTACATAAAACACAAATAAAATAAAACAAATCTATTATAATTGTAAAATATCAATCATCCCAAGAAATTGCAATTTGCCAAGTTCAGTATCAACCCCAATGTATCTATGTCCATTCTTTAAGCAGAGATCATTCAAAATCAAAAGTCAAGTTTGAATAGTACATAGCAGTAGGTTAGAATAGATCCTCAAGAATTCATTCTCTATCATAATATAGTGAAACATTCATGTTGGAGTAAAGGTATGAGGTTAATGCCCTTTTCAAGTAAATTACATGATTATAGCTCCAATGTGATAAGACTCGAGAAATGTGAAAGTATCAATAAAACAGCTTGCATGGAATTCTAGCTACATACATCGCATCTTACCTTTAGAAAATTCTTTACTCTCTAAGCAACAAAACATATTCTTTAAATATAGTAAGGGAAAACTTCAAGAGTTTGGAAGTTTAAACCAAAAAATAAAATAAATTACCTCATTATATATCTCAAGATATGAAACACGGAGAAGAAATTCACGCCCAGGAGTCTAAACAGAATAGAAAAGGTCATCAATTAATAGAAAACAAACTAATGGTACCAAGTCTAAGAGAACCTAACTCATTACCTCTTGTATGATTGCAAACACATCTTTCACTGCTAATGGAATTATTCCAGGTGACTTTTGCTCCCCCTAAAAAAAAAAGAAGTTAAATATTTGAAATTCTACCTTATTCCTCAAAAAATTCAGATATCTTTTCATATAAAGATCAGCGTGACTTTTTACAGAAAAAACATAAAGAATATACATATGCAGATATACATAGAGCCAAGGTACCAACAAAAAACATATAATTGCTCCTTCACTACACAAATATTAAATAACAAAAAAATATAAATCATGCATATGCCACCATTTCTAGAAAGAAAAAAAAAATCAGTAGAGATGCATGGCTATGACCCAAAGACATTTATATAAAACAATATGCAGCAATAAATCAAAAGTTTTCATATGAAACAGCATGCCCTGTCACAAACTTGTAAAGAAACTCCTTTGTTTCGAATGTTCGTTATCCCTGATGAAGAGAAAACACTCTGGAAGAGAATATAAACAAATGTGTTTGTGAGTTGGGAATAGAAGTAACCCTATTAAGGAATGGCTGGAAGACATTTATAACAATGACTATGCTCATTATTAACAGGACCAGAATCATTTTGAAGGGAAAGAATCCAACTGAGGTCACTGCCCCCTCCTGTATAAAAATAAACTTTACAGGCAAGCAGTAAAAATTATGTTAGTGCTTGCAGTACAATAAAGTCGAAGTACATATTTTCAAAAATTATGAGATTAAAGATTTGCCAAGGAAAAAATTGAACTCTTCCATCAAGCCGTATCAAATTTCAACAAGCTTACATGCATTGTATGTGTCTTTCCACTACTAGTAACACCATATGCAAATACTGTACCTGCAAATAATTAGACAAAGTATCAGGCACTTAAATTTATGAATTAAGAAAAAAATACATTTTCAAATCATCAAAGGAAAAAATATATATAAAAGGGACTAAGAAACCTCAAAGTAAAAGAAAATCATTGATCAGTAACTTGATTATTTTAGAACTAGCATTTTCCACAAGCAGCTGAAAATGGATAACAAAAAAAAATCTTGAAATTATATGGTCATAGATGATCATTATTTATGTTATAAAACAACAAAGCATTAATGTTTTCACTGCTTTCAAGTTTGTTTATCCACTTGCTTTTTATGGTGCTTAAAACTTCTTTTTATACAACCATGAAGCCAAGTAGAGTAAAAGTGTCTGAGAGGAATAGTAATGTGAGAGGATACAGAGAGATAACTACAAGAGACTGTAAATTTTAAATCAATTATTAAAGCAGACAGGAAACTTGCATCGCACCATTTAATGGAGTAGAATACTCACCATTAATTCCTTGCATTGCACCATTAATCACATGATGTGCAGCAACATCATAAACATGACGGGTTGTCGTAGCTGGACCAAAAACTCTATCTGCAAAAGAAGAAAAGGCGAACAAGAACAGCATGTATTGGTGAGCACGGTGCTGATGTGCATATTAATGCACTAACAACGAACCAGTTTCAATTGATATAAGTAGTATACACAAATATTCCACAAAGTTTATCACAGATGAAGCCTTCCAATGCTCCACATTTGATTGTTATAAAATTTCAGAATCAAATTAAATAAAAAAGAAAAATTCAAATAATACTCAATTGTAACCGATTCAATCAAAATCCTACTGTTTGAAGAGGAAAATAAAAAAGAAAGGGAGTACATTAAGTACTAACCGAACCCAAAGGAAATGGACGGGTTGCCCTCGTTCCTCACCGTATGGTCACCATCTGAATACCAAGCAATCTCATCGCCTTTGTTAATTTCCCTAACACTAATCAAATGAAAATAAATACTTGTTAACTTCATAAAAAAAATTAGTTTATGAGCTCAGTGGCAGTCCAATCACAGACTCCGTAAAAAAGAAAGCTCAAGCAGCTAAAGCGAGTTCGAGAGTACCTGAGGGGTCGAAACCTGACTGTGACGGTCACATTCTCCTTTGCCTTGGAGATATCGTGCCCTTCCAGCGTGGGAGTTGACGGAGTAGGAGTAGCACTAGCTGAAGTCGCCGGAGAAATCGAGAGCTTAGACGGAGGCCGAGAAGACGCCGTAGAAGGAGTAGTAGGGCGTCCAGCTTGTCTGTTGACCAGGAGCGGCGGAACTGGGGACTTCCGAGACCGAAAAGGCGAGATGGCTGAGGATCTTTGGGCCCTGAAGCTGGAGGCGGACGCCATTGGAGCTAGAGCAAATGATAAGTGAGGTTGCAGAAGAAGAATTCAGAAGAGAGAGAGAGAGAGAGAGAGAGAGAGAGAGTAGAGGAAATTGGAGAAATCACATGGCGGAGAATGCAGTGCAGAGTAGACGGCGAAGAAGAGAGAATTGTTCCCACTCCCTCCAAAACGAAGACTACTGGCTTCCTATTGGCTGTGTTTGAATTTTTTTATCCGAACTGTTGTCCTTTGCTTTTTCCCATGTCAAATGCCCAAACTACCCTTCTCTCGTTTTTTCGTGCCAAAAATGCAAGTGATATTTAGCGGTCTTTTATTTTAAATATTTATTTTATATCATAATAATTTTATTAATAAATAAAAAACACATAATTCATTATAATACATGACAAATTAATCCTCGTAATTTATAATTAATAACAAGTCAACCACTATAGTATGTTTTCTAACAAATTAACCACTGTCGTTAGGGGTGTTCAAAACCGAACAGAACCGACGAACAGAACCAAAACCGATCAAAAAATTGAAACCGAATAAGGTTTTTTCTATTAAAAAAACTGAATAAGGTTCTCTTTTGTAAAAACCGAGTGTTTTGATTCGGTTACCGGTTTTAGTTTTTTAAAACCAAAAAACCAAAACTGAACCGCATAAATACGTTTATAGTGTTTTTTTGTTTTTTAAGTTTCATATTCGGTCATTCGTGTCACAGCCTCTGAAGTGATTTTAGCTCCAAAAGACCTAATAACTATTTTTTGGACAAAATTTTGTTTTGAAAAGAGAAGAGGAATAATAATTTTATTGTTATTATTATTAACTATGTTTTTATAATTTTTATACAATTTTTATTATAATATTTGAAAAAAATTTAATAAAGGAAAAACTGAAACCGAACGAAACCGGAACCAAGATTTTAAAACCGAAACAGACTCGGTTCTGATTTTTCTAAAACCGATTCGGGTTTTATAAGTTTAAAACCAAAACCGACTAGTTTGGTTTGATTTTACATCAAAACCGAACCGAACCGAACCGTGAACACCCCTAACTGCCGTATAGAAAAATGACAAATCCAACATCGCAGTGACGTTCATCGTTAAGAAGTTAACATTGAGCCGCAGTGTCTTGGGAGGACGCCGCAATCAGAACGCCGAACGCATGCATTCTAAAAATCAAAACGCCAAAAAACGCCCGATCATTCGACGTTCTAACGATAGTGTCCTCCCAAGACACTGTAGCTCTCTGTCAGCTTCTTAATGGTGAATGTGACTGCGATGTTGAATTTGTTATTTTCTCATACATCAATGATTAATTTGTTAAAAAACATATCATAGTTGTTGACTTGTCATTGATCCAAACACAATGGTTTATTTGTCATTTTCCCTAATCATTATAACTAAGTTTACCTGTCTTCAATAAATAATTCTCACTAACCACATCATATAAGGTATCATTGAATCAATAACAATAAGTCTTTTTTTAAAAGTATTATATATAAAATGTTTCCAAATAATTATTTTAAAAACATTGTCGAACGTTAGAATGATTCTTTCTTATTCGTCGTTGTCATCTTGTACTCATCTAACGTTCTCAGTCACTTTCATTGCTAACTTATCAGCTGCTTAAACTCTTTCCTATGTGAATTATGGGTTCAAAGGGCTCGAAAGAAGTACAAACATCCTGTAATTTGAAGAGTTTCTGCAACTTTTAAAAGTTTATCGCATAAAGGACTGGAAAATTGATGAAAGAGATTTAAAAGAGTGATTTTTCTTTGATTTTTTTGCAGGAAAATGGGGTTGTTGGGCAATCCTGTAACTTGGATTCCTTATATGATCAGTTCATCCAATGGAGTAGAAGAGGCTATTATAAACTCCATTGATGTTTGTAAGCACAAACGAGGAGATGGATTGGTAGAAATTACATAGTGTTGTGTTTGCTTGAGTGAGTTTGAGGAAGGCGAAGAGATAAGTCTTTTGTAAGTGTAGTCATGCAATTTCATCTTCCTTGTATTGCTAAATGGCTCAAAGCTTACTTTAACTACCCTTGCAGAGCTACCATTTTCTCTCTCCACAGTTCTTTGCCGCTTTATTCTCTCACATCCATTGAAAACCCACCTTCCAATGAACCAAATGCAGAAACCCACTAGGGAGATGAGAGCGAATCCATCGAACAAAGCTCAGAAAGAAGCGATTCAGATGAAGGAATCAGGCAGAGGGATGGAATTAGTGAGTTGGGAAATCCAGAAGGAGGAGACATTGCAATTGAAATCTCAGATGGAGGATTCAAACCCATGAGAAGGTCCATTTCGCTACATCACTCGAGTCGACATCGCGAATGGGTCGCTCGGGTTTTGATCTCGGATATAGAAGAAGTAGAAGAGATAGAATCGTCAAAACAGCCGTCGAAGGAGTGTGGAGAGGGTAAATTTAGTCGCAAGAAATGGAGATTGGATTGTGTAGTTTTGACGAAGAGATCGTTTTCTAATGGAAGATTCCTTCTCCCTAGATATGGAAGAGGAAATAGTGTTCTTCCTGTCTGAATTTCAATTATACCAAAAACAAAAAAACGGGAAGAGATCAAATGATAACATCCAAAACTTTAAGGTGTTAATTGAAAAACAATAAATTTCAAAATGTTATTTAAATAGTATTTAACTGTGAGGTGAAAATTGATAATAACCACAAAAAAAAAAAAGTCGGCGAGTGGAGTTACGGTATAACCAACATGTCGTCTCACCGGCTCACGACGCTGTAATAGGGCGGCGATGGAGCTGCTGCCATCCTCTTCTGCAGATTGAGATCTGTGCGAACCTTTGTGATAAACTCTTCAGCGTCCTCATCAACAGAGCTATTTCCTTCATCCTTAACTGAAATTGGTGAATCAGTAATTCGCAGCTGCCTCACTAGCGGACTCTTTCCGAATCCCGGTATGGCCACTAATGGCGAATTAGTCTCACCCTGGTATTTTGAAATATTAAAAATAAACGAGAGAGGGAATGATTAGAAATTCCATGAAACAGCACCTTCTCATTGGACAGCATTTCCAGAGCTCTCTGAAAGGCGGCTACAGTTTCGGTACCGTTGAGGTAGCGGTGGCGTTTGGGGTAGCGATGGTGGTGTCGGTGGTGCTTCCGTTTGGGGAAGTGGAAGAGGTAGACTGGACTGTTACTGCAGCTGAACTCGTATTCGCCAGGGGAGATGAAGGAGTTGGCTGTGTCTGTGCTGACTCAGCAGAAGGCGGAGCTCTGGAGAAGCTCCACCAAGCTGTCTATGGCTTTTCGGGGGAGGTTTCCTCTGAAGAAGAAGTCGAGGTCTGAAAGAATTTTGGTCTTTAATAAACCTTCCCGCCCCATTAGGAAAGCTATTCTTACCATGTTCCATAGTTTTTTTGCCACCACTGTAGGAGTCTGTTTATTTTCCATTACAGGAGAGAATTCATTTAGACAAAAGTGTTTCAAAGTTCAAACCACGTTGAAACAATGGCCCGCCGAGATTGGACGCACCTGCTTGACTGCTTGCCTAAAATGATTCTCCTGGTTAAACTCTTTTAATTATCACTCTATTTAATTTTATTTTATTTAATCCTAATTATCATTTTAATAGTTTTTTTTAAATTATAATATATAGAGATTATATCTTTAATAAATAATTATCAAATAATATAAAAAATCAAGTTATTACACGAGACTTACTGGCACACCCCACCCCCGCGAAGCCCGATGCTCCACGGCCTGGCAGAAAGGAAATGAAAGTTTGAATCTTATATTATTCTCATTCAAACTATTACATTGCTATATATATCTATGCAGAGGAAAAGTCTAGAAGCAATGCGGTTACAGAGTTTGTTATATGGAATATTCTTGGATATGATGAGTATTCTAACATCCCCCCCGCAAGATCAAGGACGAAGGACGCAGAGATTGTCACGACATATGATAAACTTGGAAGTAGGAAGTGGTTTTGTAAGACCATCCGCGATTTGCATGGAAGCCGGTGTGAACTGGACTCGCAACTCATCCTTAAATACTTTATCACGAACAAAATGAAAATCTATCTCCACATGTTTAGATTTAGAATGCAAAACCGGATTAGAAGCCATAAAGGTGGCACTGAGATTATCACAGAAAATTGTAGGACATGTAGGAGGCGAGAAGCCAATCTCTTGCAGTAAAGACCGAAGCCAAACAGCTTCAGATGCCCCATTAGCAATAGCACGATACTCTGCTTCAGTGCTAGACCTTGATACAGATTTCTGCTTTGCTGAAGACCACGAGATCAAATTCTTTCCAATGAAAACACACTAAGCACTTGTGCTGTGCCGATCATCAGGACAAGCAGCCCAATCGGCATCCGTGAAACAGTTGATGTCCAGAGACGGAGAAGATTGAAACGAGAGATAGTAGTGTCGAGTACCTTGAAGATAGCGAAGGAGACGCTTCAAAGCTTGCCAGTGACAATCTGTAGGAGAATGCATGAATTGACAGAGTTTGTTGACGGCAAAGGCAATGTCAGGTCAGGTCATAGTACAATACTGGAGAGCTCCAATCAAACTTCGATATAAAGAACCATCTGGAAGGGGACTTCCTGCTGATTTAGACAGAATGGAACCAGACACCATTGGAGTCGGCATAGGCTTGCAATCAGTCATCCGTGCACAGGATAGAAGATCGGAAATATACTTGGCCTGATTTAATTGGAAACCAGAGGATGTGCGACAGATGTGAATGCCAAGAAAGAACTGAGAAGAGCCAAGATCTTTCAACGCAAATTTGGAAGCAAGAAATGCAACCAGACTATTGAGCAGTGAAATGTTGTTGCCTGTAAGGAGAATGTCATCAACATATATAAGCATGAGTAAAAGTGAATCACCTGACTTATAACAAAACAATGAGTTGTCAGCGCGAGACATAGTGAAGCCCCAAGAAAGGAGAGCAGCTTGAAGTTTGGTGTACCAGGCACGGGGAGCCTGTTTTAAACCATATAAGGACTTGTGAAGCTTACAAACATAATTAGGAAATTGTTTGTCAATGTAGCCAGGGGGCTGTTGCATATATACAAACTATGCCAAGTCACCATGAAGGAATGCATTAGACACATCAAGTTGCTTGAGCTCCCACTGAAATGTTAAGGCCAAGGATAAGACAAGATGAATAGTTTGAGGTTTGACTACTGGACTAAAGGTCTCATTGTAGTCCACCCCCACTGTTTGAGTAAAACCCTTTGCAACTAAACGAGCCTTGAACCGATTGAGAGATCCATCAGCATTTTGTTTTCGTTTAAAAATCCATTTGCAGCCAATTACCTTCTGTCCTAGAGGCAAAGGAACCAAAGACCATGTGCCATTAGAATGAAGAGCTTGAATTTCACTGTCCATGGCTATCAACCAATGAGAGTGGCTGGAGGTGTGGGAAACAGTAAGGGGCTCAAATAGATCAGGATCCGCCGTAGAGACAAAAACTTTTGGTTTGGAGATACCAGACTTTGAACGAGTTTGCATAGGATGAGTGTTGGAGACAATAGGATCAGGATGAGATAATCGGTCAGGAATGGGAACAGAATCAACATCAATAGGAAGGGGAATAGGAGTAGGAGGAGGGACAGAGGAGTGGGAAGAAACCTGACCGCTAGAGGCAGGACGAGAAGAGACAATGGGAGGGAATGGAAGGGTGGGAATTAAAACTGTAGGAGAGGGAGATGATGTATGAGAAGAGGAAAGAGAATTAGAAGAAAATGGGAAGATATTTTCAAAAAAGAGCACATGACGACTAATATAAATTTTGGATGTTGAAATGTCAAAGCAAATATAACCTTTGTGATTGGGACTATAACCAAGAAATGCACACTGAGACGACCGAGGGAGAAGTTTGTTTGATCGGAACAGACGGAGGCAGGGGTAACAAAGGCAGCCAAAAACGTGAAGCATAGAATAATCAGGAACCGATTTGTACAAACTCTGAAAAGGAGATGAATAATTTAGGATAACTGTTGGTAGACGATTAATGAGGAAAGTTGCAGTAGAAAAGGCATAAGGCCAAAAACGGAGAGGTGTGTTAGAGTGATATAAGATGGACAGACCAATTTCGACAATGTGATGATTTTTTCGCTCAACTCTTCCATTTTGCGCAGGAGTATAAGGACAAGAGATTCTATGGACAATTCCCTTAGAGTTGAGAAAAGGAATGAGAGCACGAAACTCTCCACCCCCATCAGACTGAAGAGTTTGAATTGAGACTTTAAATTGATTGAGAATGAAACTTTAGAACTGCATGAATTGAGATTTGACCTCATCTTTGGTTTTGAGACAAAACATCCACGTAAAACGGCGATAGTCATCAATAAATAAAACAAAGTAGCGAGCACCAGTGATAGAGGGCACAGGGGACGGTCCCCAGACGTCAGAATGAACCAATTGAAAAGGAAAAGAAGCATGAGACAATGAAGAAGAAAAAGATAAACGATGTGATTTACTAAGATTGCAAGCAGTACAATGAGAGTCTTAAATTGAAGAGGAAAACAAATTACAAGATAAAAGAGCAAGTTTAAGACAAGAAAAATGAGGATGGCCGAGACGAAGATGCCATAGGTGAGGAGAGCTGGAAGCGGAGACAGTAAGATGAGCAGCAGGATTGATGGGCGATGGAGAAGAGACTGTGTAGAGGCCGTGATGAACCCTACCGTGAAGAAGAATCATCTGGGTGTTGCGATCCTTAACAAGAAAGTAAAATGGATGAAATTCTACAGAAACATTGTTATCGCAGCATAAACGATAGACACTGATCAACTTTGAAGTAATGGAAGGAGTGTGTAAAATATCATTAAGTAGAAGAGATTTAGGAGAAGAGGGGAGAATAGATGTACCAGCAGCTTGAACTGGAAAGGACGTACCATTAGCAGCAGAGACATGCTCAAAACCGGTGGAAGAATGAATGGACTGCAGGTCACTGGAGTGAGGTGAAAAATGGTGGGTTGCCCCTGAATCCATCAACCACGTGGATGGTGGAGAATGAGGGTTGAAGGGTCCCTAGAAAGAGGAATTTAAAGAAGAAGAAGAAGGGTGGGTAGGACCTGGAGCAGCGACTGGAGCAACATGAAATGACCTAGGAGGGGGGCGAAAGGAGGAGTTCAGGCGATGATAACACCGAGGCGCAGTATGACCCAATTTATGGTAGATTTGACAGCGGGGCTTGTTGGGGTTGGGTGACCTTTTGCCAAATGTCCATGACGAGGAAGAAAAGGGGGGCTTACTGAGTATACTGCCAGACGAAGGAACAAAGGACTCCTGCAGAAAACGTGGGTGGGTGTTCTGTGGAGGGCGGTGTGGCTGACCGATAGAGAGAGTGGAGAGATTTGCCTGAAGAGAATGAAGAGAAGGAACAGAGTGTTGCCTGTCCAGACGAGAGTCATAACCGAGAAGAAGACTATGGACATCTTCAATGGATGGAGTGTCTGGCCGATTCGAGATTGAGGTGACAAAGGCATTGTAGTCACTGCCAAGCCCACTCAACAGGTACAGAATCTGATCCTTCTGCGAGATTGGTTCTCCAATAGCTTGAAGGGTGTTACAAATGGAACTGACTTTTTGAATATATTCGGAGGCCGTAAGGCCATCTTTGGATAATTTGTGTAGCTGGCTTCGTAGCTCTGTAAGGCGAGCCAAAGAAGTTGATGAAAAAAGCCGAGCAAGAGCTCACCAGATTTCAACTGCTGAAGAGTAACAGACAATTTGAGTGAGGAGAGTATCAGTAAGAGAGGCATACAACCAGCTCATAAGAAGTTTGTCGTATCGTTGCCACAAATTATATGCTGGATTTGGTAGAGCTGACTCCAGAAAAGGGGGAGGAGGAGAGGAGGAGCTATCAAGAAAGGCTTGTAGGCCATTGGCAATGGCGACATTAAGGATCTGGTTTTTCCAGATCAAATAGTTGGAGGAATCCAACTAGACAGTGAGGGTTTGATGAGCAGCTGGAAAGGGAGGAAGATAAGAGGCCTGAGCAGCTGGAAAGGGAGGAAGATAAGAGGCCTCGGTTGGAGGAGCAATAGTAGTAGAGACGGGAGGGGGAATAGGAGAGCTGCTAGAAGACGCCATAGATGGCTCTGATACCAAGAAAGGAAATGAAAGTTTGAATCTTATATTATTCTCATTCAAACTATTACATTGCTATATATATCTACGCAAAGGAAAAGTCTAGAAGCAATGCGGTTACAGAGTTTGTTATATGGAATATTCTTGGATATGATGAGTATTCTAACACTAGCCAACCGTCCACTTGTCGTTCGTTGGGACACCACCTCTATCCTCCACATTGACATGGTTTCTCGACTCTCTTCTTTTTTCGTCTCCTCTCTCGTCTGTTTCTTCTTACAAAATGGTCAAAGGCCATCAGTCTAATTCAAATGACATGAATTGGTTCTATAGAATTAGTTCAGGTATTCTATTACCTTTTTAATTCTTCTTAAATTTAAATTAATTTAATTAATCATCTTGTCTAGTTAATTCTTAATAATAGAATTTACTCTATGAATTTTATTTCCTCACATTTCCAATTAATTCCTTACACATTTTATTTAATTTTAATTTATTCAATAAATTCTTTAATTTATAATATTAAAATTCAATATAAAAAATCAGAATATTAAATTTACCTTCAAAATCACCCTTCAAGTTTATCGGTTCTGGGTCGATTCCTATTATCGGTTCCCCCAATAATATTTTTTTTAGGTTCGGTTCCCGGTTCCGTATGTCAAGAACCGATAACCGCTGGATATTAAACATTTTGCCAACCCTAGGAACCATAATCCCCTCCCTTATTATGAAAGCTGGAGCTTACACCGAGACGGCGAGACCTAGAGATTGCGATCGACGATTCGAAGCTGAGACTGCGACGACAACTGCGAAGCTGCGATGAGCACTGCGAAGCTGTGCGACTGCGATTTGCGACGACGACTGCAAATATAGTTTGATTTCTCCCCTGATTCCGACCTAGTTTGATTGCTCTGCTCCCCTGATTCAGGTCTAGTTTGATTGTTTTGCTCCCCTGATTCCGATTTTCGAGTGCTTTTTTATTTTTGATGCGTGATTGATTTCTGATGAATGGTTAGGGTTTATTTCTGATGAATGTTATCCGGTTCTAAGTTGAGAATTTTTGTTCTGAATTTGTAATCTGTTTTTAATTACAACACTTGACTGTAATATGTTTTTGATTACGAGGAAAACTTTTTACATAGAATTGAAGTTTTTATTATCCTAATGAAAACTTGGACAACTTTATTATTATCTTATCATCATTTACAACTTAAAACCAATCCATCGTATGTATTGGTTTCACCTTCTGTAAATTCTATCAGAAATTAGTTTTCATTGGTGTATTCCTTCCTTTAATGTCATTTTGCAGGCCTTGGAGCTGTTTGGAACACAGCAAAAGTGGAGTCTGGTTCAATTGTTGCCATCTTCGATTTTGGGACTGTCGGCCTTGCAGTAAGTTTTGTTCTTATGTTCTGCTGGTTGCTGAAGTATGCCTCCTCTGTATATTGATACTCATTTTGGGCCATGTTTGGGTTTTCAAAAACTGCTTTTTTACTTGATCACAAAATAAAAAAGAACACCCAAAATCTCATCTCCTTCAAAATCTGTTCTTGAGAAAGCAGTTTTTAGAAGAGTAAATTTCCAGGGAACCAAGTGATAATGTGCTACTTAGTTTTGGTTAGTTCATTTTTACTCTTTTCATCTCTTTATTAATTTCTTTTTTCAAAAAACAGTTTTTAAAATCATCTTCCAAGTTCCAACCATGACCTTACACCATCCTATATCATGAAATCAGCTGCCTATTGGCATTTAAACACCTAAGATTGTGTTCTATTCTCAGATTCATGGAATGACAATGTTTTGCCACAGAATAATTACATTCTTTCGTGAAACGATAATATTTCTTAACAGAGAAAAACGTAATGGTGATTTTGATTTATACCTTTATCATAATGTAATATTTAAGTTGCTAATAAAAATTTGAGGTTATTTGTTAATTTTATTTTATTAAATTAAAATTTATTAATTTTTTAAGAAAAAAATATTTCGAAAATTGAATAGATACACTTAGATATTGAAACACTTTATTGGAACTTAAACGGCCTCCCGCAGGCGAGAAACTCCGTTTAGAACCTTAGCAATGAACTCAGTGGCACGGTACGCATCAATCCTCAACAGGGGACTGGTTCTCAAGGCTGAATCACTTAGTTGTGAGGGTTATGAGTATCAACCATTTCGGCAGCGGCAGCAATGGAGAGGGATTAGAGTGAGGGTTCTGGATGGTAACTTGGAGCGGGCGCTATCATGGATGCAGAGAAAAATGCAAGCAAGTGGGATGGAGCGGTTGATTAAGAATGAACCGACCCACCATATCAAAAATTCAGAGAAGCGCATTTTGGCTCGCAAAAAATTGGAGCAAAAGATTAAATCGCAGGATCTTGCTCGGAAGCTCCAATCCATCCTTGTCAGGAAAGTCAGGTAATTTCAATTTCTTTCATGCAATTTATGGGACCTTGTGATTTGGTTTTTCTAAAAATTAAGGGAAAGAACTCTTTGATGCCGATTAACATTATCGTTTGTGAATATCTAGAATTTCACAAACGATAATGTTATTGTCTATTTGGAGCGACAAGTTCGTCACTATTCAGTGGCCTTTTTTCGCTTTTTGTGGGGCACTTATGAACTATGATTTCCTGGACATGCTTTGTATAAATTGTTAATGGATTCTAGCTTTTTCTATCATCTAGGGGGTTACATTTGTTTCACTGTTCTTCTTTTCCTATGACATTATGTGAAACAGTTAATGAATATGGACTCTTTATGATAATTGCTTAGATGATTTGGATTGTACATTGTTGCTTACATGAACTTGTTTGCATCGTGTTGGAATTGCAAGTTTGGTTGTATGAAGTTGACTGACTCAAAGTAATGTTGCCTTAATACGAATCCGAAGAATAGCCTCGTCAAATAAATGTGAAATTGTGTATGACGATTGTCAGAGTTTGAAATCTAGTGAAGGAGGAGCAATATAAATATCTTATAAAGCACTGATCTCAGTGTCCATCCTCCCGATCCATATAATAGAAATTAATGGGTCTCAAAGTTTATTCCAATGGTATAACTCTGCTTATGTAATATATAGATGAGGTTTTTCCTGACAAACAATTTTGTGATTATAAGTTTGCCCCTTTTTTTGGATTGTGAAAATAAGGGAGAGAAACTGCTCCTGAATTAACTCTTTTGTGTAGTTTGTGGATCTTCTTTCGTTTTTATGCTTGCATCCCCTTTTGTTTATTGTTGATATATTGTAGTTTTTTGCTTTGATCCTTCAACATTTCATCTGCTGATATACAATGTCTTGGTTGATTAAATTTCTGCAGGGGTCTTTGAACTAACTTATCAAGTATTTCAACATGAGAAGCATACTTCTTTCTCACAATGTACGAGCAAGGAGCACTCTCCTTGAATGATGCATTGGATCATACATTGCCTGCGGAGTTTTATCAAATACATTGTTTCTCCTTTTTCATATCCTGTGAGAATTGTGACTCGTTGCCTTTGCTTGTGCTTGGTTGAATATGTCTAGTGCAGGCGTTATTTATGAAAGTTGTTTCAAAGCCACTGGGAAAGTGCATTAACTGATTTGGAGTCAATCAAGTTAAGTATGGTGCAAACCTTGCTCCAGCATGTGAGTTAGTCCAACAATTCCCCGTCGAGTTACCCGTTTTTTAATTCGTTTTCGGTGAAGAACTTAGGTCCAAAACAGCATTCAAGTCCTTGCTCTGCAGTTTGAATGCTTTAAAAAAGTTGATGGGGTGATAGCTTTCTGTGCCAATTTTACAATGCCTTGTGATAAATCTTTGGCATTTTTGAAACCTGAGTGTGTGATGAGTTTGAGTTCAAATGCTGGACCATGTTAATTTGATTTAAGCATAAACTTTTATCTTACCCTCTTCCGTGATTTTTCCATATCGATCTCTCTGCCAAGTCGATAGATTTTGAAAATACTCATGGAAAAAATGAAAAGAATTCGTGATTGTAGAGAATCTTTTTAGTGGAAAAAAATTAATATTCATAGAAAATTGATTTAGAAAATTTTGGATTACGTAAAAGAATTAATTTAAAAGATTTATGGTTTTTTTAATTTATAAGATTTTGTAAAAAATTGTTAATATTTTAGTTTTCAGTTGATTTAAAGTTTTTTTTTTCAGTCTATGGGAGAATAACAAATTGTTTGTGTTGTCTATGTTTTTCTACTAATGAGACAATAAATAGTTTTTTTATTTGCAGACAATTCGCTGCGAATCGACGACGATCTGCTGCGAATCAACGACGATCCTTTGCTGATTGACGACTCAAGTCAACACTAACAATTTAACCCTTAAATTATGATAATTTTATGTGAATCAATGACGATCCTCTCTAGATTAATAAATTAACCCTTGAACCATGAAAATCCACTATAGATCGACGATGATCCCCCACAGAGAGCGTAACTATGGTGTTTATTCTATCAATTTTTTGTAGTTTAGTGGTTAATTTGTTAGTAAAAAAATTTTAGTGGTTGATTTGTCATTTTTTTATTTTTATTATATTAAATTATATTTTCTTTTTAGAAAAAATATTTCTAAAATTCAATGGATACGCTTACATATTTGTCCGTTTTTTCTACTTCACTGTATTGATAATAAAATATAAAAATTAAATTTGACCAAAAAATATGAAAAAAGCTTTGAAAAAAACATAATAAACAAAAAATGCAGGAAATAAATAAAAATATATAAAATTAATTTTTCAAAAATTGAAACAAAGCAGCCCGCCTTCTGAAGTCTGAACCTATGGTGCAGTAAAAGCATTAGTATCTTTTGTCCTTCGAGTCTTTTGAGGTTTTGAGCAACATTGTCGGATGAACTTTTGTCCAAATTCACAATCATATCTATGACTAAGGTTAGATTATTACTCTCATTTATGAAATTTTAGTAACATTGTGTGACGACATAAATTAAGATAAATAATTGCCCGACAACAAAATAAAATTTTGATAATATATATAATATGCATGTATTTTGATAATATGCCCTGTAAATGGCAGGAAAGACTCAAGTGTGGGTCTGACCCATATGAGTGGGGCACAATTCCACATCGCTTGTGAGAGTAGAAAATGCATAGTTTATACGCATGAATCTATTTCCTATCTAGTACAACGCATTTTGGGCTAACCCCAAGAACAAAACCGTGCGGGCTTTGGCTCAAAGCGGACAATATTGTACTAGGAGCATCGGGGGACATTACAAATGTATCAGAGCGAAATCTCAACCGGAAGTGTGGCCGACGAGAACATCGGTCCCCAAGGGGGGGAAGATTGTGGCATCATGCCCTATGAAGGTCAGAAAAGGCCAAGGTGTGGGTCCGACCCATATCAGGGGGGCACAATCCCACATCGCTTTGGAGAGTAGAAAATGCATGATTTATAAGCATAAATCCCCTTCCTATCTAGTACAACGCGTTTTTGGCTACCCCCAAAAACAAAATTATGCGGATTTCGACCTAAAGCAGACAATATTGTACTATAAGCACCTAGAGACATTAAAAAAATACTTCTAAAAACGTGCAACTTGTCACTCACGTGCTTCAACGAGATAGAACATATAAGATCTTAGAGAATAATAGCGCAAATCTAAAGATTTCAAGTCAACTAGATAGGATGTTCAAATCTTATTTCATTTTTTCCCTCTAAATTCGATTAGTTTGTTGTAAAGAAAGAAACGACGTATTTAATAATAATAAAAAGGCTAATATTGAAGTGACAATTAAAATGGGTGATTAAATTGGTAAAATTAATTTTAAAAAATTTGTCTAATTTTATAAAAAAATATGAGAGTGACCTCTCCCATAAAGTCCATAATCAATGAATTCTAAGTGATAAATGAGTCGATTGAGTTGAATTGAACTTAAAAAAGTATGATTCATTGAACTTAGCGAGATAAACGAGTTGAGTCTAACGAGCTCAATAAACTAAACTTAATGAGTCTGTCCAAAAAAAAATTTCAACTCAAACTGGTTTGTGTGCTACGAGTTAAACAAGCTGAGTCATTCCAAATCAACTAAACGAGTCTTAATAAGCAAAATTTAACGACCTGAGCATATTTAAATGTTTTTAATTTATATCAATATAATATATATTTTTTTAAAATTTAGTTATTAAAATTATAATAATTATTTATTATTATAATGTCAAATATAATAAGTAGTTATTTAATTAATAAAATTAGAAAAAAATTATTTATGACGATTCAATAAAAAAAAGTATATAACACAAATATTATTATAAATATATAATAATTATAAGAACAAATTTAAAAGATTTTAAGTTTTATCATTTAGAAGATTTTGTAAATGAATGTTAATGTTTTAGTTTTCAAATGACTTACAATTGTTTTGTAGTTCATAGATAAATCACAGCTTGTCTGAGTTTTTCTACGAAGAAGATAATAAAATTTTTTTGTTTGCTGACGAATTGGGATAGATTGACGACGAACAGTAGTGGATTGACGACGAACTGTAGTGGCTTGACAACAAATCGCAGCAGTTGGTCGTCAAGCCTCTGTAGTTCTTCATTAAGCCGCTATGGTTCGTTGTAAATCTATCGTGATTTGTCATTAAAGTATTTAACGATAAATGTGACAGTAACATTTACGGAATCAATTTTTTTTTTATAATTGAGTGTTTAATGATTTGTCCTTTTTTTCAATTTTTATTCCGACGTTATAGACAAAGTGACCAGCCGAGACTCGAGAAGTTTGAACAGAAGAGTGTTTAACTCGTTAGGACAAAGTCTAACTTTTAAATCACCTTGCAAACTGGAATTAAACGAGTGGACCAAGTTCGAACAGCTACCATACCAAGGACAGACTTTTAACCGGCTTCCAAACTTTGAAGTTTGCCTTGAGAACGCGCTTGCTGGGAGTCAAGTCAATGATGTGAGAGAGAGTGGAGGAGAGACAACCTGCATCTTTTACTTGTCTTTAAAGTTGAATAATAAGAGATCTTAAAGTTGAATACTAAGATCCTTCGGCCTGAGTAGTGCAATTCAAATTACGAGAAAGATGATAGAATCCAAGAGAAAGTCTTGGTCTGTTTTATTATTCTGTCTTCTCTGCAATCCGACTTGCATGGCGATGGAGGAAGACGAACGATCAGCGACGAATGTGAAGGTGGGCGTTATTCTTGATTTAAGCACGTGGATTGGGAGGGTGGGATTAACTTCCGTTTCCATGGCTCTCTCCGATTTCTATGCTTCTCATCCTCGCTACAAGACTAGGATCATTCCCTGCGTCAGAGACTCCCAGAACGACACCCTTGGAGCAGCAGATGCAGGTCCCACCATCTCTCCCTCTCTCTCTCCCTCCCTCCTCCCTTCAATCTCTCTGATCTGTTTCTTCTCTCTCTAAGATTGTGGATGAGAGAGGTTCGTACACTTAACAAAGGAACAGGCAGAGAGGAACCATATCCTCTCTCTCTATCTCTCTCTCTGCCATCGTTTTATAATTGCGCTAGCGTGTCTGGAATAGAAATGCAAGAAAGATAATACGAAAAGACCCATGACTATGTATTTTTCATGAATGCAGCCCTAGACTTAATAAATAATGAGAAAGTGGAAGCCATCATAGGACCAGAATTTTCCGCACAAGCTAACTTCATCGTCCACTTTGGAGAAAAAGCTCATGTACCCATTGTTACATTTTCTGCTACTCGGCCTTTGCTTGCTTCACATCGAAGCTCCTATTTTTTCCGCGTGGCAACCGACTACGTCTCTCAATCGAAAGCCATAGCTGAACTGGTCAAGTTCTTTGGATGGAAGCAAGTCGTTCCAGTCTATGTAGACGGTGAGTTCGGAGAAGCACTCATTCCTTATCTTATGGAAGCTATTGAAGATGCTGATATACGAGTAATTCACCGAATTCCAATCCTCCCCGCTGCCTCCGACGACGAGATCGATAAACAACTTCACGAACTAATGAACATGAAAGCTGACCGCGTGTTCATAGTCCATATGTCAACTAGTCTCGGCTCTAGGCTATTTAAGAGGGCTAAAGAAATGGGAACGATGAGCCGTGGATTTGTGTGGATTATGACAGACGAAATGACTAATCTTCTGCACACTATAGATTCTTCAGATTTAGATTCGATGCAAGGGGCACTAGGTGTAAGAAGTTACGTCTCGAGAACAAAGATGGTGGACAAGTTCAGTGAGCGATGGAGAAAGAACTTTCTACGAGACAATCCAGGCATCGATGAGAATCCAGTATTAGACGTATATGGAATGTGGGCTTACGATGCAGCTTGGGCAATTGCATTGGCAGCTGAGAAGGTAGACCGTTGTGCAAACATGGCTGCTTCCTCCAACGAGACGTGGAATCTGAGGAACATGAGGGTGAATCTAAGTGGTCAAAAGCTTAGAAACAAATTGCCCAAAACTAGGTTTAGAGGAATTGCAGGAAAGTTTCGTCTCATGAATGGCCAATTGCGGACATCCGTTTTGGAGATAATAAATGTGACAGATAACAAGGTCAACACTTTTGGGCTTTGGAATCTACAACACGGGCTCGTAAAGATCCTAATTTCAAGGGATTTAAACAGCAGTTTCAGTAAAAGGATGCTTGGGAATCCAAGCCTCGAGGGATCGAAAAACCATCAACCCTACTTGAAGAGTCTGAAAGTAGGAGTTCCTGTGAAGCAGGAATACACTGAGCTCGTTAAAGTGAGTTGGCTGAAAAATAACACAGCAGATGTCACTGGACACTGCATAAAAATCTTTGAAGACGTCGTAAGAATATTACCATTCAAGCTTCATTACCATTTCGTTCCATTTGCAGAACCACGTAATCGAACAAAGCCAGCTGGTGGCTACGATGATTTGCTTCAGCAAGTCGCCCTTGGGGTGGGTAAATTAGGGTACGAAACTGGTTTTCATGGACATATTACTGGAACTGAGAAAGGGTTTGCTTTCGTTTTTGCAGAAGTACGACGCTGCGGTGGGAGACATTACGATTACAAACAACAGATCTAAGTTTGTGGACTACACTTTGCCATTTATGAAATCTCGTGTGTTGATGGTGGAGCCAATTAAAAAGAACAGAAATGGATGGATTTTCTTGCGGCCTTTGACCTGGCAACTCTGGATTACAATTCTCAGTTTCTTCATTTGCGTTGCTTTTGTGGTGTGGCTTCTCGAACGCGAAAACAACCCACTTTTTCGAGGGACTGCTTTGGATCAGATTGGAACCAGTCTGTGGTACTCTTTCTCCACCATGGTTTTTGCACACAGTAAGTTTCCCCCTTTCTTTCTGCTCAACTTTAATGAGTAAGATGAGATTCTAGTATAATTCTATTTCTCATGGCAGGGGAAACAACTGTCAACAATTTGACAAGATTTGTGGTCATCATTTGGCTGTTTGTGGTGCTGACACTTACTCAAAGTTACACTGCAAATTTAGCTACGCTTTTGACTGTTCAAAATCTTCCACCAACGACGGTGAATCTTCTGCCGAAAAATAGTTATTTTGGGTACCAAGCACGTTCTTACGTCGGGAATTTGTTGTTATCGAAGAATTTCGATAAAAGCCAGCTTAAAGAATACAAGACACCCGAGGAGTTGGATCGGCTTCTCAGTCTCGGAAGTGATCGGGGCGGCATTGATGCTGCCTTCGATGAAAGCCCTTATATAATGTTATTTATTGCCACCTACTGCGATAAGTATACCACTAGAGACCCAAATTTCCAAGCCGAAGGTTTTGGTTTTGTGAGTTCTCTTTTCTTGCATGCTCTTTCTTCTTCTTTTTTTCTGTCTGTTTGTATAGTCTTTCTCTGGCTGATGGATATGGTGGGAAACTGATGAGCAGGTATTTCCTAAAGGATCTCCTCTTGTTTCTCCCTTTTCAAGTGCGATAGTTCAAGTAACTACGAATGCTGACCAAATGACAGATGCAGCGAGTTTTCTCCCAACTTTAACAGATTGCCTTTCCTCTGATTCACAATCATCTTCTACCCCAACACCCAGTCTCAGAGTTCATGATTTCTGGGGTCTGTTCCTCATTGCAGGAGTGGCTTTACTTTCGGCCTCCCTCGTCTACTTTTCTAAGTTTGTTTATCGAGGGATACGCTCTTTTAAAGCCACATTTGCAAGATGGAGAAGCAGAAGATCAATCTTCCATCTGGTTGAAATCCTCGTCCAAACTTGGAACCGTCGTCGTGTAGTAGCTGTTGAGGCTGGGTAGGTGGTAATCCGCTTTCGGTGGAGGATAGGAATGGTGATCTGACAGTGGGATTGCAAGCGGAGGCTAGGAATCACCGACACTCACTGTGGTGGGTGCCACATTTTAAGCAAGAAGCTTGGAATGGCGATCGACCCTGCCAAAATCATAGCTGCTACATTTTGTTGAAAGTTGCTTCAAGATTAAATTTGACATAGACATTAATTTTGTAAGTTGTTTCTTATATTTTGGGTTTCATTTAGTTAAAGATAGTGCCAATAAAATATGATTCTATTGGAGTATTTCTAACTTTGATTAGATAAGCCTATAAATAGACATTTTCAATTATTCAATGTGTGTCAACAACAAGAAAACATATTGACTCTCCCTATTTTTTTCTCTATTTTATCTATTGCTCCAATGGGTTTATATTTTATAGTTGGTTATTTAATTAAAAAATATATTAAATTATGAAATCAGTGACTAGTCAAACTTTAAACTAATTTTGTTAATAAATAAAACTTTAAACTATAAAAAACAAATAAAGCAAATTTTGCAATTACGTTTTCATTAAAAACGTGTATCGACCTTCTGTATTAACAGGCGAATGTTCATGTATACACCTTTATATAAAAGTGGACTTATATAACGGACGTTCGAGTATTGACTTTAAAGAAAAGCGGACCACTGCACTTTTAAATATATAGTAAGTTCACGCATTCATATAAAAGTTCAGACGACCACACTCGAACTATATAAGTTGAAGGGACGCCCTCTACGCAATTTGTGCGACCTAGGCAGTTTTCAAGCGATTTCATGAGACCTCCCATCGATTTCAACTTCCTCATACCGTTTTCTAGCCATTTGAAGTTCTGAAATCCATTTTCTCATCGATTTCCCTATTCTCAAGTCACAAATTTCTCAAGAATCAAGTGCTCAAATTTCTCTATTCTTCCAATCTAAACTCCAAAATAGTTGGAAAATTAACTTTGAAGCGTAAAGTAGCCCCCTCCCAATCTCAAGGCCATTGGACTTGTCCCTGTCTACTAGCACCCGAATTCTTTTCATCGGAGTTCAGGACAATGACGACACCGTTTGATTATTATCTCTAGGATAGTAAAATTTTAGGCGTTCATAGATTTTAGAATAGAAGATATGTTTGAGCAAATTGAAATTGTTGAGTTGTGCAAGATGGGGGAATTTTATTATGACCATGTTGCTAAACTATTTTACGTGAATTTAACACTTAGAGCTTAAGACTCATATGTTTGGAAGGGAGATTAGGTTAACTCTCAATGATTTAAATGAGCTGGTTAGATGGTCCATGAAGGGGACAAGTGACGAGTATTACAATGTATCTCGGGAGCCAAATTTCATTAAATAAGGAGAAAGTCTGACATTACTTCGACTATTGCACCGCAATCTCGACATTGGAGCATTTTTCAAGCCAAAATCCAAGGACCAAAATATCAAAGCTCGAGTGATCTATAACTTGTTATCGCACACAATTCTATCTTGGGATGAGCATCTAGACTATGTCAGTTGTATAGATATCTATCTAATGGAGAAGATCTACGACATAAAGATATTCAAGCTTGGATATGTGATTCCGAGTCACATAAACGACGTTCTCAACAACGACAAGAAGAATCTGCCATATAATTGGCTTATTCATAAGATTGTTGAGTGTAACGGGATAACACTACTTGTGGACGGGCCGAGGTGCAAGAAAAATACAGTGGATGTGTACAACCATGTGACATTGGCTCGGATGAGGATGATCAAAGTAGGAAGGGAGTGGATATTCAAGACTGCATAGCCTTCTTCGATGTCAACAACATCGCTTTTAGTGCCCTTAGATCACGTGGAGGATGATATTGTTCAGCACCCTCCTCAGAGATCTTAGTCTATGTCGATGGCTGAGGAGAGGTTGAACACAATTGTAGGTTGCTTGAATCTATCCAAATATTGGTTTGCCACCCATTTGGCGGAGACATGACGACTTTCTATCTTTCGTGAACAATTATGAATATCGTTATAGTTTTTTATTTGAAATGTAAGTTCACCTTGCATTTTTGAAGCATGATGCAAGATTCCTAATCGTGTTTAGCAAACTATACTTCTTTTTTAGATAAAGATTTGGGGAAGAACATTTCAGTTGAGGCTTACTCTCCCCCCATCATTGTTTTTAGAATCACATAATAAACGAAGTTCATCGTCTAGAGATGATGAAATAAAAAGCACCTCTATAGTAGCTTCATGATCGAACGCACGAAGCTCATCGACCTAAAATGCCGAAATATGTTTCACCTCTATTTCGTAGTTAATAGATTCTTATTCGTTGGTTTCTTCTGTCTGAAAAATAAAGCATTCACATACTAATTATATTATATAATAAGTTGCATAACAAGTTACTATAAATAATTTCTAATAAAAATTACCTCTCATCGACGTTATTTGGAGTGCAACACTTAAAACATTTTAATTTTTAATAGACTAGTGCTTGGATGATGTTCAAGGATTTAGGATCTGAGATTTTAGAGTTCGTACATAAATGACCTCTTTCGTTATGCAATATATTTGAAAGCATGATCATTTACTCTTATATACGGTCATATGCTTCTCTTTAAAGCTAATACTCGAACGTCTGTTATTTAAATACTGTCATCCAGAAGTAAAATATTTAAAGGAGTGGACATCCTCTCTTAACATGTGGTTGTTCAAACTTATATATGAAAATACAAACTATATTTGAAAGCACAGTTGTATGTTTCTCTTTAAAGTTAATACTTGAATGTCCATCATATAAATACATTAACCTAGAAGTGAAATATTTATGGGAGTGGATGCCCACTCTTAATGTTCAGTCATTCGCTTTTATGTAAAGACGAAGATGTAGACGTCTATTATATAAAGGCAGTCATCCACTTTTATATAAAGGTGTATACACAAATTGTTGAGAATCGAACGCGAACCGGAAAAAGAAAACTGCGGAAGCGGGGACACCAAGATTTACGTGGAAAACCCTAACAGGAAAAAACCATGGACAGAGGAGAAATACTGATAAGGAAATCAAGTTACGATAAGTTTTGTGACTCAACCATCAATACATAGAGAAAATAAATAACTCTAATATTGGATATGACCCCGACCCGATCCAACTAGAATTCGGGTAACTCCGAACTCTAACACGAATATTCGTGCGTTAATGCATATGGTCGAAATATATTTTTAAATCACAATTCATTCTTCATAAATCAGAATTTTATTTAATAACAAAATTAGATTAAAACTTTAATTGCAACTCATTCTTCATGATTTTTTTACATACCTTTGTAGTTTATTGCTGCAATTTTACAGCTGTGGTTCTTAAACTTCCCAACACCTTCACCTTGAAAAACCCAAAACTCAAACTTTCTCAACTTCAGAAACGAAAGAATCTAGAACCTAGAATCTCATAAGCTCAGGGATCCCTCATAAATTCCCCATCCTGCTTCCGCTTCTTCGACCAAGTCTTTTTCTTCAAAGCTCAGTTTTGAATATGGAGTTTGCAAACTGGTTAATGCGCTTATTGGAAGCTTTCACTCATCTGGTTAATTCATAAAATATGAGTCTAGTCACCCGACCTCATAAGGGTGGGTCTAGTCACCCGAGCCTCATCAGGTTCAACTAGAGCATTGTTTCAACAGATCGGGCAGGGCAGCCATTTTTAATGCTACATTATGATATGTCCCTAATTTATTCATAAAATAATTAATATAATTAATCAAATAAGTAGACAAAACGTCATAATATAAGATTAAAATCTAAAATAATATGTACTTCTAAGTTCTAACATTACCCTTATTTTATTTCCCCGAGCTTAAATTTTCATTTACCTAGTAATATCAATAATTTAAATGATTAAATATCATGACACATGAATCATCACCGTTATTTACATTTTAAAAATTTAAACACAAATATACACAATGTATCCTAGAGGATGCACCACAACTACACCAAACAATATATTAGGGTTTAATGTGACCCAGATTCTAATTGGGTCAGGCCGGTTTTTGGCCCACATTGGAGGTTTTTTAATTTCTACAGAATTAGGGTTTTTAATTTCAGTATGACTAAGGTTTCATTTTTCGCTATAAATATATGCTTGAGCAGCAAATCTTGTTATACAATTTCTATTAATGATTTCTCTTCTCTGCCTGTAGTTTTTTTTCGTATTAGGTTTTTCACGTAAATTTGGTATTCACTGTTTTCTCATTCTCTTTTCCAAATCTCGTTCGTTATTTCAACACAATATTTTGTTGTTTCTCTATAAATAAATCTACTAGAAGAAAGTGGCAAGATGATAAAATCAGAAAAAAAAAATTAGGGCAAATTCATGAAAATTGACATCCGACCAACTTCAACCTTAAATTATATGTCAAATTTTGAGATCTGTTTAATTTCAATCTCAAATTTCTTTTAAATAAAATGAATCTCAAACTTTACAAAATGAACAAATTAGACCATATTATTAAAATTAAATCACGTCGGTTTTGTTTTGATCGAAAACAAACAAAACCGACTAAAATAGATCCAAATCGAGCATAACCCGACTTAAACTGACTTAAAATTGAATTCAAACCAATTCAAATTGAGATTAAATAAATTTTTTTTAATTTAACTCAAATCGAAACCAAGCCGAGCAAAATCGATAAATCAGATTGGGATTCATTATGTTATGGTGTAAAGTTCAGAGTTCATTTTATTATAAAAAAAATCAAAGTTTAAGTTGAACAAATCTTAAAAAAGGGAAAATGACAAATGAATCATCGTTCTTTGTGATTAATGATAAGTCAACCACTAAATATTTTTCTTAACAAATTAACTCATGAACTATGAGAAATGGACATAGTAAACACCTCAGTTATGTTTTCCGTTAAAAAGCGTTGCGGAATGTTGTTTTTCCACTATTCGTTAAAAAGAGTTGTCCTTCTGCAACGGAACGTTGTCGTTCTGTGGCGGAACGACAATGTTTTGCTTCCGAAAAAATTACTGTTTACTGCGGAACTATTATTTTCCGCTGCGAATCTATCACTTTCCGCTGGGGAACAATCACTTTCCGTGACGAAAAGATTATTTTTCTTTGCAAAAAGTGAGACATTGATGATGAACACTGAACGACGACGATAAACCAAGAAGAGGGATGAAAAGATGGTGATGAGAACTGGACGGTGAAAAAATATATTTTCAAAGTGAAAAGATACACTTTGTATTGCAATATAGTGTTTTTTTATACATAGTACAATACATTTTGGGCTAGTCGCAAAAACAAAAAAGTGTATATTTCGACGCAAAGCGCATGATATTGTATTAAAAAGAATAAAAGGGTACATTAAGTGATCTTCTAACTATTAGTAAACAGATAGACACCCCTTCTCCCACGCAGCAGATAAAAATAATGGTTAATAATATTATATTTCCATAAACTCTTCTATGATTTGCTTCGTTGATAGAGACTAGGAGATAGAGAGAGATAAAATAACAGTAATTATATATTAATGGAAATACCCGATGGAACAGTGCTTGCGAATAAGGTTAGGCTCTACGATGTAGGGTCGCATTCTTGACAACGTAATTAATTTAATTGTGGCCTAAAAGTTAGAGAGTGATCTTTTTAAGAACATATATGGTAAATCAAAAATAAAATGTACAGTGTGAGATTGAACGCCACTTGAACAATATGTGCAGTGTAACACATCAAAACAAAATTTTTAAATTTCAGCAATTTTTCAAAAATCAAATTTAGGGTCGTTACTGGGGGTGGGCAAGAACCGACCAGAATCGAGAACCGACCTAGAATCGCAGCTCTGTTTCGGTTTGGTTCTGGTTCTCGGTTCATACATTTTTAAATAGTTTTGGTTTTGGTTTTTTATTTTATGTGTGGTTCGGTTCTCGGTTTTGTAAACCAAGAACCGAAAACCGCATTATGTTAAAACACCTTCTGACAGAAGGCTTCTGTTGAACACAAAACACCTCGTAAGCTGAAGCTCCCTTTCCTTTTGATTTCGCTGAAGCTTTGGATTCACCGGAGCTCTTTGTTGCTCCCAATTGCTCTAATTTTTCGTTCTTCTCTTCATTCTTCGTCGAATTGGATCTCGAATAAGGCACCAAAAACAAGGCGGAGCTTTTTCCGTCACTATTGCTTCTCCGAAGAAGATCACGAAGTCTCCACCTCTCCGATTGCGATGAAGAAAATCCAGTGAACTTGCTCTTCTTACACCTCCCCTCCGCCACTGCTACGGCCATTATGAAATAGATGGGTATTTCGTTTTGCTCATTATCGATTCAGAAATCAGACTAGTTTTAGGCGAAATGAGGGAAGAAGGGGTGTCCAGAAAGTTCAGAATTGGTTTCCCTGCGGCGAAATGCTCTCTGATTTCCCGGCGAGAGCATTTCTCCAGAGATACCATTTATTCCACTAAAGCTCAGTTCTGCGAGGCCGGAATTTCACACGAGATTTCGATCAGATGCAGCGGATAAATTGAAGGGCTAAAGTATCCATCTTTATTAGTCTGTATAGATAAGAAAACGGTGATTCGAGTGAAGAGGCTGCACTGGAATTTCAGGGGAAACCCGACCATCTTTGTCGATGGTTTGTTGGTTGATCTGATGTGGGATGTCCACGATTGGTTTTTTAATCTGGCGAATGGGGATGCTGTTTTCATGTTCAGAACAAGAAGTGGGTTGGACAGTAGGTTCTGGTTGGAGGAGAAGTTCGTGAAGAAGGACGCGAAAAGTGTAGAGTTTTCATTGTTGATCTCTGCTAACAAGAGCTGATGATGACAGAATAAAAATACAAACGATTGAAGTCTTTTACATTTTCTTCGATTATGCTGTTTAATCTTCCTTTTTTTTCGTTGAAAAGGATTATTTTCAATCAAGCGAAAGAGAATGGATTGAGGGACCAGTTAGAAACAGGTTGGATTTAGGAACTGTACGATTTTTTGATATAAGTAAAACTAGTTTTATGAGAAGAAGATTTAGTTCAACATATTCTCCTCAATGCGGGTAAGAAAAGAATTCAACTCGAAATTCCTAATAAAATAGACTTAATGAAACTCCTATATATATATATATATTTGTCTATGTTTTGGTTTTCAAAAACTGCTTTTTAACTTGATCACAAAAATAAAAGATCACCCAAAATCTCATCTCCTTCAAAATTCTGTTCTTTAGAAAACAGTTTTTGGAAGAGTAAATTTCAAGGGAACCAAGTGACGTGCTACTTAGTTTTGGTTAGTTTATTTTCACTCTTTTCATCTATTTATTATTATTATTTTTTTTCAAAAAACAGTTTTTAAAATCATCTTCCAAGTTCCAACCATGACCTTACACTATCATATGTCATGAAAGAATAAATGTAATATTATTATTTTGTAAATGAGAAAGGTTTATTACAACTATTTATTTGTCTTACTATAAATTATTTAAACATGTTAGACATGCATTGACTAAGATAATTATCAATATAATCCATGAAGTATGAATGTCTTTTTAACTAATATTTTATACTTTAAATTTTAAATTCTAACACGTAGAAGGGATTATCGACCAACATTCTCTCCCTCGATAAAAAAAAAAAAAAAAGCCAGCCCCTTCAATTTCTCTCTCCTCTCTCCTACTCTGATCATCTTCATATGCTTATTTTGGATTTTTGAACAAAATCTCTCTCCTCTCTTTCTTTAATCACTCTCTCAGCTCTTTTCTTTCTTCCGCTCACGCCCTCTCTCTCCGCCACTGATTTCTACAATATTTTTCTCTTTCTGGGTAATCAAAAACCTACGTGAGGCTTTTTCGTCTCTATGTGATAAAATTGACCTTTTAACGTTTGTGTTGTTGCGTGATGAGTAGGTTTGTTTTCGATTAGTTTGTAGGTTTCATTTGATGTGTTTGTCCCATGGTTGGCATGAGGCCATTGTCATCATCTCCAGACATGAAATTAGAGTTTTGTTGCCATTAGAGCTCAACTTTTTAATTCCATTTTTGTAGCTTATTGATTGCGTTGAGCTCTGATTATTTTTCCCAATGGTTATTACAACATACTTAGAGAATTGAATAAGTCTCTGAACTTAGTTGCTCTTCGAGCAATGTTGATGATTCTTGAAAACTTTGACAGGAGCTTGCTTATCTATCTACTTAACATAATCCGTTTCCTTGTTCTTGCTGTGAGCTTGCAATGTTTGTGGAGTCTTGGCAATTTAAGTTAGTGATGGATATGCATACACCGAGTCTGGCATTTTCAGTGGTTTAGGATATTAGTTGAAGAAATTTTCATCCTTTCACGATGATATTGACAATTATCTTATAGTTTAATTAAAAAAACAGGCTAATATTGAAATGACAATTAAAATGGGTAATTTAACACTTAAAATTAATTTTTAAAAATTTTACTAATATTAATATTTTAAAAATGTTGCTGTTATGACAGACGAGAGACCCACCCACCCCTCAAAAGTCTACGTTCTTTGAATCTCAAGTGACAAGAGAACGAGTGGTGGGGTCTGAGTCAAAAAAGTCTAGTATATAGACCTTGTCGAGTTAACTGAGTTGAGTGTAGCGAGCTCAACAAATTGAACTTAAAGAATTTGTTTCAAAAAAATTTCAACAACTAATTTGCAAGCTATGAGTTAAATAAGTTGAGTTGAGTTGACTAAACGAGCTTTAACGAGTCAAGTCTAACGAGTCGAATATATATAAATGTTTTCAATTTATATCAATATAATGTATATTTTTTTTTAAATTTTAGTTATTGAAATTATAATAATTATTTATTATTATAATGTCAAAATATAATAGTTAATCATTTTATTAATAAAATTATTTTAAAAAATTTATTTGAGACGATGTAATAAAAAAATATATTGCACAAATATCATTATGAATATTTAACGTTGCACATTGTTGATGAAATACTACAAATTAATAAGTAAGAAATTAAAAGATTGAAAGAATTTTTGGTGAAAAAAAAAGAAAGAGAAATGTGGTATTTATAGAAGAAAGAAAGATGAGGAAAGAAAAGAGGTTGAGAGAGAAGATAGGGGAAGGAAGGAGGGGAGATGGAGCAACGGTCATGTGAAGATTTTTTTCTCATTAGTATTTTGGTTGCATGGATCATATAACTTTTTTTTGATTTTCCATTAAACACAACACATTCAACACATACATATGACATAGTTATGATTAGTGTTTCTAACAATACTCGAGAAACAATATGAGAAAAAACTGTCATTGTCATACCTGGGCTTTCTAGCCCAGCCCCTATGTAAAAAAAAAAAAAATTGAATTGCAGTTATTATTTTTTTAAATGGGAAGAACTCCTCCTTTTGGGAGTTACAGATATTTTGGCGAGAAATTAGGGGAAGTTTCCCCTATTTCAGCGCCTGGAAGGAGAGTGGATACCTCCACTCACATTTCGATTCCCTCTCCATTCTTTTCCTCTTCATCGTCGTCGGCAGGATCTGGCTTCTCTAGGGTAGAAATCGGCCGAGCAACCGAGGTAAGTGTAATCGATTAGTAAATTTTCTTCCTTTTCGGTACTCGGTTAAAGGAATTATTTCTCTCCTGTTTGAAGGTCTAGAGCAGATTGTTGGAAGATATTTTCCAGTGAAGGTTGTTTAAAGGACTTAGTTTTCAAGCAATTCAACGTTAGTTTTCTGAATAGTTGAGTTCAAGTTTTTTTTTTTTTTTCTCCTTCTATTCTATTCTTCCGAAACAGATCCTAATGAGTGGGTTTTTCCAAAAAGGTTGAATTTTGTGGAGTTACTTCGGTTGATTGAGGCTTCGGAAATAAGAATTCTATAAGGTATGTAAAAATCAAATTCTTTACCTTATAAAGATTGGGTTGATCTGATATTGAGTTTGAGGAATTGTGAATCAAACATTATCTATTAAATTTTGGAGTCTAAGTATGTTTTTCTTGAAGATGAAAAGAGTTCTCGACTCCCATTGGCCATCAATGCTTTGATAAATTTGATTGAAATGTTAAAGTTATATTTTTGGACAAAACTTCAGGGAAGAGTTCCATTTGGAAACTCAAAGCCACCGTCCGCTATCATTTCTTGTTGAAGATCGTCATTAAACACGCGATCTAAAACTGTTGGGAATGTATGCCTCTGGTTGGAGACCAGAAGGCGAAAGCACTCTGGACTACGTCTAGAGTGTACAACTGGAAGATTTTCCAGTTGGGTCATAATGTTGGGCCAAGGACAGGCCTGTTGGGCCGCAACTGCTAAAATGGATTTTTGGGCTATTATTGGGATAAACAAAATTTTGCTTTAAAGTTTGAGCTAAAACTTTGGGTTTTGAAAATTGGGTTAATCGAGCATATCTAGGTGTTTTGGGCTGTCATTTACACCCACTTATATTTAAGTGTGGGTTAAATTGTAGGAAATGTCATTTAAGAAAATTAAAATAAATGAACCTAAATTCTTAAATATTTATTTGTTCATAAAAATGATTTATGATTGGGTTTCAAAAATTAGAAGATATTGGACGAATTGCTATTGGGCCTTAGTGATTATTGGATTGGGCGTAGCGTTGGTTGACCCAGTTTCGAGGTAGGGGTTTATTTTATATTTAACGCACTTTAATTATTAAAAGGTAAATATTAAATTTCAATTGAACATGTTACAATTATTTACCTTTCAGTTCATTTACATTATTTAGTTTATTGTTAACTAGAGTAATGAGACAACTGTATGTGCCGTATCCCTGGGCGCAAAACCCTAAACCTGATCAGGGTCTTTTTGGCTATTTGCGATCGCCTTTGTTAATTTTGTTATTTAATTTATGTTTTTCAGCAACTCTTACATGTTAACAAATTATTTTAATAAATTGAAAAATATGTTAAATTCACATAACATAAACGTTGAAAATAAATTAATTCCCTATTGAGTTTAGTCGACTCACCCCAATTGACTTCATTTTTTTTTTCAGGAATTAATATTAGTCCCCAAATTCCACCTCAAGAGTACAATTCAGAAGTTCATCCCGTTCAAGTTATTTTTCTACTATCTAGAGAAACTAGTTACGTTAGTAAGGTTTGGATTTGATTTTTATTTAAAGTTTAGATGTTGTTCTTAAATTTTAAACTATTATTTCACGTTATTTGAAAGTCATTGATGGACCTTTTATTTGGATTTGGCTTGTAAGTTTAATTTTATTTCTGCTGCTATTTATTGGATTTAAGTGAGGGTTGGACGATTTGGTTCCTTTTTGGGCCGAATCATTCTCCGTTCTGTCTCGGGTCCCCTTTGAGGCGTGACAGAAAAAGTGGTATCAAAACCAGGTTCCATCTTGAAAAGTGACTTAAAGAAATCAAATAGCGTGAAAGAAATTAGGAAAAATATAGGAATAATAAAATTTAGGATGATTTTAATATATACCGTGAAATATTTTCAGATTATCAAAATGCCTCCGAGAAGAGCTCCTAGAAATCGTACTCACGTAGCTCCTTCTGCTCACACAGCTGAATCGCAACCAACTGATCCTATTGTAGCTCTCAGAGATGTTTTACAAAATTTTTCAAGAGATAGCAACAATCAAGACCCTGAAATACGCCGTATGAATTTTTTTATGCAACTTGGACGTTTAAGCCCAACCAAATTTGCTGATAGTGCTAATCCGCTAGATGCTGAGAATTGGCTAAGGATGATGCAGAAGAATTTGGCAACCATTGGAGTTCCAACGGAATATTGGGTTGCATTCGCCACATTTTATTTTGAGAAGATGGTTGAATTATGGTGGAAATCATTAAAGTTGGATTATCCAATAGAGATGATGACATGGAGTCAATTTGAAATCATATTTAAAGCCAATTACTGCAATGCGGGACATCGCCAGAATATGATGATTGCATATCACAACTTGGAGTAGGAGAGTTTGACCATCTTGGAATACTATGCCAAATTTATGAAATATTCGCAGTATATTAGAGATATGGATCCGATGGATAAAATGGTAAAATTCAGAATGAGGTTAAGACCAAAGATTCGTCATCAGTTATCCGCATTTCAATTTAGCTCGTTATCAGAGGTTGTTTCTGCGGCTAAGCGAGTTGAGGCTGACCTTGAGGAGCAGTTTGGCGTGTATAGAGGTAAAAATGATAAAGAGCAAGGTGTTGGAGGAAAGATGACTCGGAAAGATCAGAAAAAGGGTTCACATAGAGGTGGACATACTCAGAGCAGTGCTGGTGGTCAATTTAGTGGAACGAACACCTTATGCAGTTGGGCCTTCAAACACTTATGTTTGTCATACATGTGGACAACCTGGACACTTGAGGAAACACTGCCCAACAACTCAGAGACCTACACAAGCTAATTCTGTGACTACACAGATGACACCGTATAGACCTGGAGTTGGGACTGGACGTGGATTTTCTAGTCAAGGACCGCGTAATCCTTCAGAATCTCAAACTTTTAATTCTCCACAGCCAGTTACATTCAGAGCACCGTATCAGCATCAGTATCGACCTGCTATAAATGACTCTTTCAGACCTCCTGGTTATCAGCAGAGCTTCGCTTCTAATGCCACTCCTGCGGGATCTTCTAGTCATGTTGCTTGGATCAGTTTCAAATTTTCCTAGAGGTGGACACAGTGGAAATAGTAGAGGAAAAGAAAAAGTGACTGGTCAGACGTATGCAGTTTCAGGGTCTGAGATTCTTGATGAGACTAGTCAAGGAGTTTTTGAAGGTACACTATCCTTCTTTAATACTACTGTTCATGTGCTATTTGATATTGGAGCTTCGCATTCTTTTATATCTGTTAGGCTTGTTTGTGCTATGGGTTTAGAAATCGAAAAGTTAGGGACTCCCTTGATCTTAAATACCCCTATGGATAGAAATTATGTAGTAACTTCTTTTATTCCATCTGCTACAATTATTATGTGTGAAGTTGAACTATCTGCCAATTTAATTATTATACCTATGGATCAGTTTGACATAATTCTGGGTATGGATAGGTTGAACTTTTACAAAGCGAAAATTGACTGTCATAAAAGAAAGATAACACTTATGTTAGAAAACGGAAAGGTTTTGGTGCATCCATGTAATAAAGTTACAAATCCTGGTAATCCTATTTTGCGAGCCTGCCTTGGCGCTCGAAGAAATTTAGAGATGTACGGGGAAGTTTTTGCTATTTCCAGCGATCTTTTTGCGATCAGTCAGAATGCTGAGATACTAGTTGTTTCTGATTATCTCGATATTTTTCCTGATGATCTTCCTGGGTTACCACCCGACCGTGATATTGAATTTATTATTGATCTAGGCCCTGGTACTTCTCCTATCTCGATTCCACCGTACCGTATGGCTCTTGTTGAACTCAAAGAGTTAAGAAATCAGTTAGATGATTTATTGAATAAAGGTTTCATTCAAAATAGTACTTCTCCCTGGGGTGCACCGGTTTTATTCGCGAAGAAACAAGATGGCTCTTTACATCTGTGTATTGATGATCAGAAATTAAATCAAGCCACCGTTAAAAATAGATATCCGTTGCCAAGAATTGATGACTTGTTCGATCAGTTGGGCGGATGTAAATACTTCTTGAAGATTGATTTGAGATCGGGTTATCATCAGATGAAAGTTCGTGATATAGATATTCCTAAAACGGCTTTCAGAACTCGATATGGGCATTTTGAATTTTTAGTGCTTCCCTTCGGATTAAAGATTGCGCCTGCAGCATTCATGGATTTAATGAACGGGGTATTCCGTCCTTACCTTGACAAATTTGTAGTGGTGTTCATTGATGATATATTAATATATTCGAAGACTCATGACGAGCATGTTGAGCATCTAAAGATTGTTTTACAGACGTTACGTGAACATCAGTTATATGCAAAGAGGGAGAAATGTAACTTCTGGATGACAGAGGTAAAATTTCTAGGCCATGTTGTTTCTCAAGATGGCATATCAGTGGATCCAGCTAAAGTTGAGGCTATATTAGATTGGAAGCCACCTAAGAATGTCACAGAAGTAAGAAGTTTCTTAGGTTTGGCTGGTTATTATCGTCGATTTGTAAAGAATTTTTCTTCTGTTGCTATGCCTCTAACTCAGTTAACAAGGAAGAATGTGAAATTTATTTGGGACGATGCATGTCAAAAGGCTTTTGATGAACTCAAGCAAAAGTTAACTACAGCACCAGTTTTAGCAGTACCAGATGAAAGTTTATCATATTCAGTATATACCGATGCATCGGGAATTGGTTTGGGTTGTGTGTTGATGCAACAGAACAGAGTTATTGCTTATGCTTCTTGACAATTGAAGACTCATGAACGGAATTATCCTATACATGATTTGGAGTTAGCTGCTTTGCATTGAAGCTTTGGCGGAGTTATCTTTATGGCGCTAAGTTTGAAATATTTTCTGATCACAAAAGTTTGAAGTATCTCTTCACGCAGAAAGATTTGAATCTTCGCCAACGTCGTTGGATGGAATATATGGGAGATTATGAGTTCTCTTTGGAATATCACCCCGGAAAAGCCAATGTTGTAGCTGATGCATTGAGTAGATATCCTCGAGGTTCACTGTCTTGTTTAGTATTGGAGGATTGGAAGCGATATGTAGCAATTGAAGATTATGAACTTCTGTGTTTAGATGATGGCCAAACGATTCGAGTATTTAATTTGATTGCAACTCCTACTCTTCTTCAACATGTCAAAGAAATGCAGAAATCTAATTCTAAACTTCAGAGAAGACTTGAAAGGATCCATGCAGGTGAACAGTTTGATGGTTGGGAGGTAAGCTCAGATGGCTTTCTATATTTCAAAGATCGAGTCGTAGTATCTAATGATTTCAATCTGAGGCAGATTGTTTTGGCAGAATATCATAAGTCAAAGTTTGCTATCCATCCCGGTAGTACAAAAATGTATCATGACCTGAGGCGGCAGTTCTATTGGAGTGGAATGAAGCGGGATGTATCAAAATATGTTTCTAAATGCTTAGTTTGTCAGCAGATAAAAGCGGAACATCAAAGACCAGCTGAATTATTATAACCTTTACCTATTCCGAAATGGAAGTGGGATAAAATTACTATGGATTTTGTGACAGGCTTACCAAGGACGATAGAAAAATCTGATGCCATATGGGTAGTGGTTGACAGACTGACTAAATCTGCTCATTTTATTCCTGTTCGAGTGAGGTATTCTCTTGAAAAGTTAAGCAAATTATATATTGATAGTATTGTTCGTCTACATGGCATTCCTTCAAATATCGTTTCAGACAGAGATCCGAGATTCACTTCAAGATTTTGGGAAGCTCTTCAGAAAGAATTGGGCACCAAACTCAGTTTAAGTACTGCACATCATCCTCAGACTGATGGACAGTCTGAATATACCATACAAATTCTCGAAGACATGTTGAGGTCTTGTATTCTGGATTTTGGATGTAGTTGGATTGATCATTTGCCTCTTGTGGAGTTCGTTTATAATAATAGTTATCAGACGAGTATTGAGGTTTCACCTTATGAGGCTTTATATGGAAGACCATGTCGATCTCCGTTATGTTGGGATGATGCTAAAGAGCGTGTTCGGCTTGGGCCCGAATTGATTCGTGAAACTACTGAAAAAGTTAAATTAATTAGAGATAGCCTGAAAACTGTGCAAAGTCGTCAGAAAAGTTATGCAGACTTGTTACGAAGAGATGTTCAATTTGAAGCTGAAAACTTGGTATTTTTGAAAGTCAGACCCAAAAGGGGTATAAGTCGTTTTGGGGTTAAAGGAAAATTGGCCCCCAGATATATTGGTCATTTTCCAATTATTAATCGAGTTGGCTCTGTGGCGTATCATTTGAAACTACCACCGCAGTTAAATTATGTTTATAATGTTTTTCATGTTTTTATGCTGAGGAAATATGTTTCTGATCCGTCACATGTGATCTCTTGGATCGAGGTCCCTATATAGGAGGATTTTTCTTATAAGGAGGAGCCGGATAATATCATTGGTCGTGAGATGAGAGTTCTTCGTCGTCGTGAGATACTATTGGTGCGAGTGCAATGGAAGAATCATACTGAAAGGGAAGCGACATGGAAAATTGAATCAGAAATGATGGCAAAGTATCCTCACTTATTCAATGGCACGATTGAGGTTGTCCTTAATTTCGGGGACGAAATGCTTTAAGTGGGGAGGAATGTAATACCTGGGCTTTCTAGCCCAGCCCATATGTAAAAAAAAAAAATTGAATTGCAGTTATTATTTTTTTAAATGGGAAGAACTCCTCCTTTTGGGAGTTTCAGAGAATTTGGCGAGCAATCAGGGGAAGTTTCCCCTATTTCAGCGCCTGGAAGGAGAGTGGATACCTCCACTCACATTTCGATTCCCTCTCCATTCTTTTCCTCTTCATCGTCGTCGGCAGGATCTGGCTTCTCTAGGGTAGAAATCGGCCGAGCAACTGAGGTAAGTGTAATCGATTAGTAAATTTTCTTCCTTTTCGGTACTCGGTTAAAGGAATGATTTCTCTCCTGTTTGAAGGTCTAGAGCAGATTGTTGGAAGATATTTTCCAGTGAAGGTTGTTTAAAGGACTTAGTTTTCAAGCAATTCAACGTTGGTTTTCTGAATAGGTGAGTTCAATTTTTTTTTTTTCTCCTTCTATTCTATTCTTCCGAAACAGATCCTAATGAGTGGGTTTTTCCAAAAAGGTTGAATTTTGTGGAGTTACTTCGGTTGATTGAGGCTTCGGAAATAAGAATTCTATAAGGTATGTAAAAATCAAATTCTTTACCTTATAAAGATTGGGTTGATCTGATATTGAGTTTGAGGAATTGTGAATCAAGCGTTATCTATTAAATTTTGGAATCTAAGTATGTTTTTCTTGAAGATGAAAGGAGTTCTCGACTCCCATTGGCCATCAATGCTTTGATAAATTTGACTGAAATGTTAAAGTTATATTTTTGGACAAAACTTCAGGGAAGAGTTCCATTTGGAAACTCACAGCCACTGTCCGCCATCATTTCTTGCCAAAGATCGTCGTTAAACACGCGATCTAAAACTGTCTGGAATGTTTGCCTCTGGTTGGAGACCAGAAGGCGAAAGCACTCTGGACTACGTCCAGAGTGTACAACTGGAAGATTTTCCAGTTAGGTCATAATGTTGGGCCAAGGACAGGCCTGTTGGGCCGCAACTGCTAAAATGGATTTTTGGGTTATTATTGGGCCAAACAAAATTTTGCTTTAAAGTTTGAGCTAAAACTTTGGGTTTTGAAAATTAGGTTAATCGAGCATATCTAGGTGTTTTGGGCTGTCATTTAAACCCACTTATATTTAAGTGTGGGTTAAATTGTAGGAAATGTCATTTAAGAAAATTAAAGTAAATGAACCTAAATTCTTAAATATTTATTTGTTTATAAAAATGATTTATGATTAGGTTTAAAAAATTAGAAGATATTGGACGAATTGCTATTGGGCCTTAGTGATTATTGGATTGTGCTTAGCGTTGGTTGACCCAGTTTCGAGGTAGGGGTTTATTTTATATTTAACGCACTTTAATTATTAAAAGGTAAATATTAAATTTCAATTGAACATGTTACAATTATTTATCTTTTAGTTCATTTACATTATTTAGTTTATTGTTAACTAGAGTAATGAGACAGCTGTATGTGCCGTGTCTCTGGGCTCAAAATCCTAAACCTGATCAGGGTCTTTTTGGCTATTTGCGATCGCCTGAGTATCACCTTTGTTAATTTTGTTATTTAATTTATGTTTTTCAGCAACTCTTATAAGTTAACAAATTATTTTAATAAATTGAAAAATATGTTAAATTCATATAACATAAACGTTGAAAATAAATTGATTCCCTATTGAGTTTAGTTGACTCACCCCAATTGACTTCATTTTTTTTTCAGGAATTAATATTAGTCCCCAAATTCCACCTCAAGAGTACAATTCAGAAGTTCATCCCGTTCAAGTTATTTTTCTACTATTTAGAGAAACTAGTTACGTTAGTAAGGTTTGGATTTGATTTTTATTTAAAGTTTAGATGTTGTTCTTAAATTTTAAACTATTATTTCACGTTATTTGAAAGTCACTAATGGACTTTTTATTTGGATTTGGCTTGTAAGTTTAATTTTATTTCTGCTGCTATTTATTAGATTTAAGTGAGGGT
>CM039484.1:1580179-1709653 GCA_022433065.1 Begonia loranthoides | reverse complement strand
GAGAGAGAGAGAGAGAGAGAGCAGTGTCCTTCGACCTGCATGCATGAAGTGAACTCAAACTCATCCCAAGGGGCATTTGAAATAATGATTTAGCAGTCAAGATCAGTAGTATTGGTCATTAACATAATTAATAATGATTAATAAACCTACTGTTGTTCTGATTTTCTTCAGTCAGTTCGTTGTTTCGATAAGTTTTGATTAAATGAACATTAATGTCAATGATTATAATCACTAATCTACTTGGTTTGTAATGATTAATATGTTGAATATCTCTAATATTTCTAATTATTGGTTAATTAAATATTATTCATATAATTTACTTAATAATTATAAAGT
Source organism: Begonia loranthoides (assembly GCA_022433065.1). NCBI lineage: Eukaryota > Viridiplantae > Streptophyta > Magnoliopsida > Cucurbitales > Begoniaceae > Begonia > Begonia loranthoides. The sequence continues at coordinate 1,709,317 of CM039484.1, read as the reverse complement.
CCTCACGAAATAAAAGTGAATTTAAGATGACAATTGTAAAATAAGAGGACGATTTATAAGTATTGTGTTATCATTTTTTTTTTCTCTAAACTTACTATTAATTCCGGAAGATATAATTAAAATGATAATTAGCAATATTAACCCTGAAGTATAACTGATGCCTTAATTTTTATTTTTATTATCTAACACCTCAAAATTTGAAACATTAGCAACGTACACCTTCATCATTAAGAGGTCTATTAAATGATTGATATCAACACTTTTGTGGATACCAACATTTTTGTGGTTGTGTCTTATTGAAATTAAATATATGCACTTCAACAACGACGCAGTACCATAGACTGTGCAGGTGTTGAAGATGAAAAAATATATGTTTTGAGGTAATTTTTTTTCAATAGATGTCATTTTTCCGCAGAAGACTCATACATAAAGTAATTGTATTAAATGAGTTATTTTTTGCAGCGGAAGATAATTATCCACTACAAAAAATAGTAATTTTCACAGGTAATATTTGTCATTTAACGGATCCTTTAACGATGTGGATGTCCGTTACTAACGCCTCAAACTTTGAGGTGTTAGATAACAAAAATAAAACTTCAAACTATCAGTTAATAAGATATCATACTTCAAAATTAATATTAATAATTACGCAATGTATTATGTTATTTAATAAATAAATAAATAATTCTAAAAAGTGTTAAATTAGAGTGACACGAATTTTTACATTAATGTATCTTAAATTGTCTCTATTTCAAGATATTTGAAAAATATATTTATGATAATATAAGGTAAATTGCGCTAAAATCGGAAAAATAACACCCCTTTAACGAAAATTATATTACATCAACACTAACTAATTAGGTAAGTTAAAAGGTTATTGAAGAACTATTTTTTATCTTGAATGATCGTGACAACAACAACTACAATAATACTAATAATATAAATTATAGTAACATAATTGAATTGGCAAAATAGTTATTGCCATAATTATATTTTAATCCAAGTCAACACCCACTCTTAATTAACTAAGCACGTCTCTAACTAAGTTTATTATATAATTAGTTTTTTAATTATATTTTAAGAGCTTGAGCATGTGAATAAGTCAAGAAAAAGTCAAATCATCATGGTTGAAGATGTACTTACTAATATTTCTTGTTTATTTATTTATTTTAAGAAAATTAATAGAACAATGACCCAATTGTGAGTTCAATGACGAGTCAACTACGAAATAATTTTTGTTAATAAATAAAATACTCAACTATAAAAAATGAATGACGCAAACATCACCGTTAACTTATTGAAAGAAACGTTAAATTTTGGAGAAAAAAAATAGTGTTGAATCTACTATGCAATTCTAATTTTATTTCAATTTTTTGTTAAAATCGTAATAATTGAAACAATATTATCGCGAAGATGATGCCGAAAACCCATAAAGACTTAACAAAAAGCTGAGAGCGTCCAAGTGTAGACCCTCCTAGAAATACGTCACCTCGCTGGGAAGCTCCAACATGATTTTCTCGTTGTCAAAAACAATTTTCACGTTTTTAATTTTCCGAACATCTTCTTGTGGCTTACTCCTCTCAATATCACCTATCCAGTTTTAATCATCATCTTCTCTTTCCTCTCCCTGGTATGTCGTTATCGTCTCATTCCCATCATCAATAACTCATTTTTCGCAACGGGAAGTAAATTATTTGACTTTAATTTATAAGATAATTAGTTAAGGTCTTAAACTTATCCGATTACACATTTATACCATGATAAATTAGAATTCTCTTACATATAATTAATTTCTTTGTAGAAAATTAGCATCTCGTGCTAATTCGTCCATTTTGTATATTAGTTTTTCGAGATTAGATCAATTGAACTTATCGGATGATGAAAAATAAAATAATTAAAAAATAAATACTGACTTTGTAAATGATAGGTGGCAAGAGATTAGAACTTCTCTAATGTGTTACATTATAAAAATGAATAATATATATTTAAATAAAGAGTCACTCTTCCTTGTGAGACATTCATTGTTGTAACATATTTATTTGATAAATTAAAGTTTTGAACAAAACATTAATTCTTAATACTAGAGCAATCATACAAAACAACGCCCAAGTACATGTGCTCTAATTTAGAAGACTTGATAAAAATTTTATACCAAATATTGGAAAACGTAGCATGTCACATAAACTATTATAACAAAACAAACTTTAAACAATTGGATCAGCAACAAGTCAAATTTTAAAGTAATTTCACAAACAACTAAAAACTCGAACTATGATAAATGAAGAAGACAAACCTTGCAATTAGGTTTTTCATTAAAAAATTAAAAATTTTAAAATATTTTACCAAATATTCGTTCTAAAAATGGTATTTTCAGCAGCATAAAGGGTATTTTCTCCAACAAAAAAATTTATTTCCTTAGCACAACCCAAGAGTGAAATACGACCTTAACCTGAAGCACAACCTCAAACACGACTAGTATCTCAATTGGTTTATTTCCAACCTATATCAAGTCCGTGAAAGATAGGTACGAAGCTGATTGTTCAATTATTGTATCTAAAAGAGTAAATTTTGATACATTGGCTGATATAAGGTTGTGCTTCAGGTTGAGGTCGTGTTTCACCCTCAGATTATGCTGAGAAAATTACCTTTTTCGTTAGAGAAAGAAAATATCCGCCGTGAAAAATACCATTTTTATAGCGAAGACTTGATAAAATTTTTAACAGAAAACGTGACAACGAGGTTTATCTCTTCTTCATTTCTCAAAGTTTGAGATTTTTGTTGTTCAAAAAATTACAATAAGATTTAATTTGTCGTTGATTGATTCAATAGTTTAGGATTTGTTTTGTTAATTTTTCGTATTATTATCTTAGAAAATAACAATGGAATAATGTAGGAGAAAAGGAAGAATAACACCTGAACTTGAGTGTTCCTTAATTTGTGGGTCAGAATAAATAAAATAATGCTATTGACATTTCTTATAATAATATTATTATTATTATTTTTTAATAAAACGTCACCGTCCAATCCTCGTCTTCCCCCTCTCAACGACAACGGCTACTTCATTATTTTATAAAAATGGAGGGAAAAGCGTTTGCTATAAATAGCTTTCGCTTCTCCCTCTTCCCCACCACATCTCACTACTTCCAAGTTTTAAGCTTCTTCTTCTTCTTCTTCTCTCTCTATCTCTATCTATCTATCTGTTTAAAGTTGAATGGCGATCCCTGTGATAGATTTTTCAAAGCTCAACGGAGAAGAGAGGGCAAAGACTTTGGCTCAGATAGCCAATGGGTGTGAGGAATGGGGGTTCTTCCAGGTACATAGCAACTTTCTGTATTTTGATTTTTTTTTCAAATAAATAAAAGTAAGCTGAAGTTAAACCGTGCAATCACAGCTGGTGAACCATGGAATATCGGAGGAGCTGCTGGAAAGGGTGAAGAAGGTATGCTCGGAGTGCTACCAGAAAGAAAGAGAGGAGAATTTCAGGAAATCGAAGGTTGTGAAGCTGTTGAATGATTTGGTGGGGAGGAAGGAGGAGGAGGAGATGATCCATGATTTGGATTGGGAAGACGTCTTCACTCTCCTTGACGACAATGAATGGCCATCCAACACCCAACAATTCAAGTAAGAATATTTCTCTTCCATTTTTTGAAGCAGTTCTAGATGAATGGAAGAATTATGTCAAGATATTAATGATTAAGGTTAACCTAAAAATTTTACAGGGAAACCATGGAAGAATACCGAAGAGAGCTGAAGAAACTCGCAGAGAAAGTAATGGAGGTGATGGATGAAAATCTTGGGTTGCAAAAAGGGTATATCAAGCAAGCGTTCAACGGAGGCGGAGAAGATGGCGGAGACACCGCCTTCTTTGGCACCAAGGTGAGCCACTACCCGCCGTGTCCTCAGCCAGACAAAGTCAACGGCCTCCGAGCTCACACAGACGCCGGCGGCGTCATCTTACTCTTCCAAGACGACAAATTCGGAGGCCTTCAAATTCTCAAAGACGGCCGGTGGATCGACGTCCAACCACTGGCGAACGCCATCGTCATCAACACCGGGGACCAGCTCGAGGTGCTCAGCAATGGGAGATACAAGAGCGTTTGGCACCGCGTTTTGGCTACTCCGAACGGGAACAGGAGATCCATCGCTTCGTTTTACAACCCGTCTCTAAATGCCATGATTGCCCCAGCGCCGGAATTGGTGGACAAACCTAACCCGGAGGAGGACAAAGTTTATCCCAAGTTCGTGTTTGGAGACTACATGTCGGTATACGCAGAGCAGAAGTTCCTCCCAAAAGAACCAAGGTTTCAGGCAGTGAGAGCCATGTGAAATTCAAAAACGCAGAGAAGACAAAATAATTAATAATATATAAATATAAATATTAAACAAAATGACACGTGGCACAGTATTTTGCCAATTAATAATTTGTCCTAGTTTTCTATTTGAAGCCAAAAAAAAGTCTTAAAATTGTGCTTTTGTTGCTCGTCAATAATATTGATAATATTATGATGTGCGTTTATTTTGTACATTACTTGACGAGTGTATACCTCTGAATAATTTAGTCCTAATCTATTATAATTTAATAATATAAAATTACTAGTGTTGTTCGATAATAGCACGACACGTCTTGTTTCAAAGTGTCAGCAAATCTCTCTGCGCGTGTCGGATTAAGACATTTTATTTTACAACAAAGTTAATGTTACTTGAGACATCTCAAATGTGCAAATTCAACGAAATAAAATTACAGGTCTAACTGATTACATATATATATGTTTTGCATGAACCCGGATTTAATAGATTCTTATGTACCAATCACAAACAAGTAAAATAATAACTATAGACCAATCACGCAGCAGCATCTCATAATTAAAAACATTATAGATTAAATGTGAATGAATCATGCATTGCGAAGACACTTCAATTGTGCTATTAACTCCAAGTTTGACCACAAAGTCATAAAAATGTTGTTCATATCATATGTTTTATTCATATAAAAGACTATTGATGCCTCCATAATTGTGGTAGACCGCACTGTAAAGGTCAGAATGACTCGTGAAGATTTAGCTTATATCAGTGGAGATACGTAATTTCATATCATTTGAGAGAGTAAAAAATATATAATTTATAAGTAGGATTTTACTCTCTACCTAGTACAACGCATTTTGGGCTAACCCCAAGAACAAAATTGTGCCGAGTAGCAGACAAAATTATGCTAAGAGATCGTTACAATAATACTTAAAAATTGCAAAAAAAATCACACGTAGCAACAACTACCATCTAGAAGTCAACTCTATCTCAAATCCATAAGCCTACCATAACAAAGTAGGAAACTCACAAATTGACAAATCTAGGAACCCAAAAAAGTACTAAGCTTCGTCACATCAAATCCAAAGACCAATCTTACTTTTGATGTGAAGCTTATCAATTGAGATAATTAATATCTTATTTTAACTATTTATTATTTATCTTAATTATTACATCAATTAATGAATAACACGTAACCGACATGTCATAAAGTAAGATTAGAAAGCAGAATTTAAAGATAAATATAACATTATTCATCATTTTATGGTCTGCGGGCCAAGAAAACTCAAACTTAGAGGAACTAATTATACTAGATTAAAGGAAAGAAGAAATGATACAGGTGAATTTTGCATTGTGCACTTTTTTGGTTTTTAGGTCCTCCATTGCCTTAGAACTATACGGCTATAAAGGCCATTACATCTTTACTCAAGAAACAAAAAGGGCAGTCTAACCTTTCTATGTACGAAGATTAGAGTTGGGAATGAATTATATTTACCCTCCTATCGTTAAATTTCCTGTAATTTGTAATTCTATACAATCATTTACACAAACCTGGTGTTTTAGAGGTTTGTCTGAAGCATCAAAGAGCCTTCTGATCAAGTCTTTCATTCCAATTCAGGCAGCGAATCAGGCTGTGAAACCAATCACCTGTTTGGTCAAATTTGTTCACTGTCGGAAGTGGGTGCTCGCTCATTGATATTCGAACCGAATCTCCCCTTGAGAGCTGTTGTCTTCTCTTTCCATCAAAAGAAGCCCATGCATTGCTTCGAGCATCGTCTGGTATCTGATAGGTTTATAATTAAGACGAGAATAAAATCAATCTCCCACAATATATAGTCATTATAGGTAATAAAATTCCCTTCAGACTAACATAACTTCTAACATCATTCTTAAAGCAAAATGGAAAAAGGAAAATTGATGATGTGATAATCAATTGCTTGAGGCACGGGGACTAAAGAGGACACAAGGTCTAAAAGAGGGCACAAGCCCAAGAAAGATTGAGCAGTGGAATTTTTGGGAAATGTAAAAAGTGAAAACTTTATCTTCATACACCTAATATTCATCCCCAGAAAAAGTAAACATTTCTGAAGAGTAACACAGAAAACAAAGTCAGTTGGATAAAATTAACAATTTTAAAATTAACAATTTAACAACTGAAAGTAATTTCACCTTCATTTCAAGCCTTGCAGAGTCTGGAAGTATAACTGGCCTAAATGAAAGAGAGTGGGGACAGATTGGAGTAAATAGCATGCACGGGACATTTGGATGCACCTACATCAAAGACGATCTCTTAGATGAAAAATTACATTATGAAAAAAAAAGAGATACTTCAATTACTGAAAAACTCCACTTTCAAATGTCATAGGGTTTTCTAAGCATAGTGGAATTTGGGACTTGGGAGTCAAGAAGTCCATTTTAGAATTTCATACGTAGAAGTAGTAGAACTTTGCATTTAAAATATGGTCATCTTAGATGGATTTTGTTAGTAAACTCACAGTTTATTTTTCTGTATTTTAAGCAGCCAAACTGTCTATGTGGTTTATGAATGTGCTAAATTTGTCTGTTTCTGCCTTTAGGGTAGGGGAAGGAGTTTAAAAACCCAGTCCTATTTAATAAAGCCTCTAGGGTATAGTGCTAAAACTGTAAAACAGCGTGACGAGAATTGAAATCAGCTATCTGAATTAGAAGAGAACATCACCACGTTTATTGTAAACAAATGACTAAAGGCATTTCTAATGATCTAGCATTTCGTCCACCCATTCCTTTGGTTTAAAGAATACATACCATGGAACCTCCTGCAGCTGTAGAGTAAGCAGTGCTCCCAGTAGGTGTGGCAACAATCACTCCATCACCTTGGACCTGAAAAAGTATTCTCTATCAGAAGTGGTGGAAAACGTAAAATTCAACTATTTCTTTTTTTCCTTATATAGACAAGCAATAATTCCCTTCATGCCAAAAACGTAATGAGTCCAAAAACTGTAGTTGAATTATTGTCTAAAGAAAATCGAAAAACCCAATCACCTTTGTTATAAGCCGATCATGCTCATAGCATTCTATTTTAGAAAGGTATGGATTAGAACCCCGATCCACAACAACCTCATTAAGAATGTCAAATACTTTTCCAGGCAATGCTTTTCCATTTCGGAATATTTCACACCGCAGTCGCATTCGAAGAGTGATATAGACTCCATCACGTGTGTTATTCCCATGGATGATCTGTTTCAGGTCTTGCCTATAATCATCAAACTGTATCATAATAGATGTATCAGGAGTCGAGCAATTTATTATTGGTAAACATAGCCGTTGATTAATTGAGTTGGAAAAAAAACTTACAGAATGAGAAGTCAGAAATCCAAGAGACCCGAGATTAAATGAAACAACAGGAGGAACAGCACCTCTAAATAAATTTGATGCATGGAGTATGACGCCATCACCCCCCAAACATGCTACGAAATCAACTCTTTCATGCAAATTACTGCATTAATCGAATAAGAACTTCAGCAAATCCCAGAAACTACTAAGAGTGGTATGAAATATTTCAATGTTTGCTTAGTTCAGCTCTCTTCCAAACCTTGTATCTTGAGAATAAAAGGTTTGAACAAATCCGAACCCTGGTATTCTGGCAAAAATATCATGGACATCAGGTTCCACAAGAACGTTCATTTTCTCTTGGTAATACAAGTAAGATGCAACCTGTAAATAGGCAAAAAAGTTCTCTTGAAGCAACTGAATCCAGCTATTACTCACAGCAAAGAATGATATGCAATCTCAAAAATTCTTAGTGCAAGAGACAGCAGCTGCCTAGATAATTGTTCTGGGTAACTTAGCTTCCAAATTTCAAACACTCAAACAAGATAACAGCTGTGTTAGCAACCATAGGAAATAATGACCTATATCTTTATTTCCTAGAATTTACAGTACTATTTGGTATTTAACCATATTTTCCGTCAACTTTAAAAATCTTTTCAAAATCCAGTGTCATCCTACCAAAACCTTTCACAAATACATCCAACAGAAACATCAAAGGGAGAAGTCGAATTTCAGCAGACAGAAAATAGAAAAACAAAACAGAATCATGCTTATTATGCGCACTAAAACTATCTTTTAACAACATTTAAAAGTTCCAGTAAAGTATCCTAGCAGGGATGATATTGGTATCTAGGAAGAAACATAAACAAAAAAAGTAGTTAAGTCAGTTCTACTAATTTGACTATGATGCTCAACAAACTTGCACAGAAATGAGTATATCACTCCATTTCGTTTTGTTGGAAGCACAGAAATCAAGAATATCCTGCTTTTCCTTTCCTTTTCTTTTTTAAGCATTTAAAATAATGTCAAAAAATTAATATGAAACTGTAAGACTTGACAATTATGCTCCATGAAAAGGACTATTTAGAAAATATGCGGCACACATCCATCAAACAGGGAAGGATGGTTCATGACAACAAAGAAGACTTTGAATTGAAAATTTGATAGAACACATTGAATTATGACAAGACAACTAGATGGCTGAACGTTTCTGCAACCATACACTATCATTATCAATGTGAAGTTTTAATGGTGATTATAGATTCTCATTAAAAGCTAAAATTCAGGAATGTTAATATAAATTGCCATGGCACCTCTTTAGCTTCTTCCATGAGTGCTTGGCCTAACTTTTTCAACAACAACACAGTCTTCGGTACAGATTTCCACATAAGCATTTGTTGCTGGGTACTAGGATGTGTGAAGGCTAAGGAGGCTTCAGTTACTTTTTCTCTGGTACAAGAAAACCCATCTGTTCGAACTAAGAACATCTCAGCTTTCTTTCTGGACTGTATCCTCACAACACCAGTTGTGGAAGCACACATGTTGCCTTCAACAGTTTCCAAGTCATCATTACCTGGTTTTAACGTAGCTTTGCTATTACTCATCTGATCCTCACTTTTTATTTTGGATTCAAAACTATTTTTAGCAGTCATTGCTACTTTGGTTTCAGTAATAGGGAATACATCATCCTCACTCAATTCTTTATCTCCAGGAATGGCAGAGATCTTGCCAGCACCATTCAAGTGCTCTACTGTTGCTGTTGGTACAAGCTGGGAATCTAGAGATAGATCTTTTGCATTGACAGTTCCATTTGAACCTCCTGCTTCCACCATCCCATAGTCAAAATCACCAGCTACAGACCCAACTTCCCCATTGGTGATAATCGACATTTTCTGCTGGAAAAAATAATATGTTGGAGGGCTGATCCTTTTTTTCCTAAAAAAATTAGACATTTCTTTCCTGGAGAAAACATTACAAGGAGGAAGCTGTGCCTTCAAAGGGTCAGTTTTAATGGTGAAGTTGGATGGAGATTCTATCCCATTCTCTATTCTATCAAGAGATGTCAGACCTGGCTTGGTAACCATGCCATTGTCCACACCATTATAGCCCTGACTCTTTTCGTCTAAGTTTTCATAACTTCTTTCAGAAAATGTTTCATTTGACTCAGTAACTGTATCCAAAAACTTCACCGAAGGCATATTTTGCTTATCCTGATGTAGAGTTTCTTGAACAAAAACAATTTCCTGCAACTTTCCCACTCCATTATTACGAACTTCTGAAATATTATTGATGTCACTTTGTAAAATATTTTCCGGAATAACTGTTTGATTAGCGACAGAATGAGATGAAAAACGAGTCATGTACTGCCTCCATCTTGAGACCATGGCAGATGTTCTCCGCACACCTTCTTTACTATGAAGATAGATGGGCTTTTTGTCAAAATCTGAAACAAGTGATGCAAATTTCTCAACCTGTTCCATTGAAGGAGCAATTCCAACTTTAACAGGGATGTTAACCAATTCAACAATCCCAGATTCTATAGCATTGTTAATTGATGCTCTATAGATGTCATCCTTGACAGTCTCTGCCCTGATATCCACAACAGTTTTAAATCCTTTATCTATTAACCACTTCAAACCTTCTTCTGTTACCTGACCACCACTCCAGAAAACAGCATCTGAATCTTTGGACCACATGTGTTCCTTGGAGTCATTTACATGAATAGGAGTCCAATTTGCAAAGAGTGTATGGCAGGGATAATCCTCCCTCCGTGGAAAACCAAGATCATAGCAGACATTTTTCAGTCTCTGAAGTTTCCTCCATATATCGATGCTTCGACCATCATTAGGTGTCAAATAGTTCTCAAGAGCAACATGCAAGCTCTCACAACACCTTTTCATCTCACTTCTGAAGATGGCCAGTGGAGGAAGCTCATCCTCCATCGCACTTAAATCCCCAAGACGAAAGGAATTTATAACAGAAGATCTTCCAGAAAGAACATCCTCCCTTCCATTGTTTAGAAGAGATACCATGCAGCCAAGGACAGAAACGATTTTATCCTCCAATAATGGCTTCTCCTCTGGAGTGAAATCATATGAAACACTGCATTCCCCAGTTAAAGGATTGCATAAAGTATCCATTAGAGCAGCATGAAGCCGCTCAGCAGTTCTAAAGATTCTACAATACGCCTCAACTTCAGCAATATCACCGGGAATAGGACCAATCCAAGGTAACTGTTGTGGGTCATTATGCTGGAACGTCTTCACATTACATCAAAACAAAGTGTCAAAAATAATGCATCACTTCCTTTGAGGTGCAGATCTCAAATTTCTAGTAAGTGTTAGAGTGAGAAAAACAATAAAGAAGCCGATCAAACATGCAAAAATTAAATAAAAAATCACAAGTATGATCGATAACAAATTACTATAACAACAGCACCAAACCAAAGGCTGAAAAGTTCATGCACTGTTATCTTCCCTTCTTTGTACATCTTTTACATCAACGTCCATAAACTAAATGTTTTTAATAAAAAAAACTTGAGTAACCTCAAACAAGCATACATGATTCAAAAAGAAGATATCATTGATAAACGAAGAGAACAAAATTTTAGGGTTGAAGTTCAAAGAACATTTCACAATTTAAAATCAAAATTGACTTTCCATTTCATGATATCATATAGTTTTAGATTCTAATATTTGATATAAGGACTTCAAATAATTAAAGTCTATGTGACTCCCTTATAAATAAATGAACTCTATCAGATTCGTAACATCATTCTCGTACAGTTTGATCGAAATGATTGTTATCTGTCAAAAAATCCGAAAAGCCATACAAATTTGTGAAAATGAGCCAACGTAGTTAGCAAAACACCAAAAACAAAAACCAACGTATGTAGATTTCCCCAAACTCAAGCATAATCACCCCTTCGACTATAATTGATATTGAATCGCATTCAGTAAAATGAAATCACGACCGCCAACTTTCTCAGAAACATCAAATACCGATTTTCCGGACAAAATAATCGTCGACTAAGAGAGAAATTATAAAAAAGAAAAAGAAAAAGAGGTTGAGCAAGTGATAGTTCAAGCCATAGACCTCAGAGTCAAACCCGAAATTCAAGCAAAATGGAGCCTTCGAAATCTCCGCAAAAACAACGAACTTAAGTAACCGCTTCCTGACCCGCTCCTTCCTCTGCAACTTGAAATGGAGAAGCCTGGAAGAGCCGCGAAGCAGAGGAGGTTTAAAGAGACAGAGAAAAGGCGTTGAAGCAACGGTCGTAAGAGCCCGATTCATGTCGGCGACGATAACGACCAAGTGGCACATGAAGCAACATAACACCACTGAACCACTTTCTTAATTACTTTTTTTCTCGCAATATTAGCAGTGCTTCAGAGCAGTGAAAATGGCGTTTGGCTGCCGAGAAAATGGCGCGGATGGTTTTAGCCAGGCAAATTGGCGGGTGGGCGAAGAACGGATTGAGGATAGGAACAAATACAATATTCAAAATTTTGAGTGGTCGTAGAAAATTGGAATGAAAACTCCTCAATTTGCCATTTGGCTTCAGTAGCTTCCACTTTCGAGCTTCGATGTGACATTTTCTTCTTTTTTTTTTTGCAGAAATTAATAAATTAATTATTTTTAGTCTCATATTTCAGTATTTGCGGCTGTCAATTCTCCCTAATTTTAGGATTTAATTTTTCATTTGATATTTTCTTGTGTAAATTATTACAATAATTATATACAAATTATAAATAATTAAAATTAATAATCAACACGTCAAAAAATAAAATTAAGATTAATCTATTTTAATACAGAAAGCTGGGATTGTAGTTATCAGATTATTAATTAGTAAATGGGAATGATGTAACTATTCAATTACCTCAAAATTAATGCAAGAAGAAGAGGGGTGGAAATCAAATTATAGGTTTTTGGAGGACGTTTTACTAAATATATATAAATTTTTTTTTTATCAAAATAAATGAGAACTGAGGGAGACTAACATTCTTACTGGGGGAGTTAGTTAAGGAATGCCCCTGTTAGCTGGACTGTTGAAGGCTTGGAGCAGCTGTAGATTGAAGGTTTAGTTTATGGGGATGGCCTGAAGTCTGCTTCAAGGGCTTGTTTCTTTCCTCCCCCGGCTGCAAAGCTAGTTTCTCTGGACGGGCACGAATCTCGTCCGACTCGGCCTCAGGCTTCCTTTTCACTTTCTTCTTCATCAACGTGCTCTCTGCTCTTGCATCTTCAATGTAGCTGCTCGAAGTTCCCTTTAGTTTCTCCTGTTTCGGCCTCTCCAAGCCGTTCGATGCGTTCATTGACGGGCTTGAAATTCGAGAACTTGTGCTTGTCGGGATGGGAGCTAGTTTGGTCGATGCTAACAGAGAATGGGTGCCTGATTCGGAGGGTAATCGCTCTCGTGCATGCTGCGGCTGAGCAATTGAATCCAAATCAACTCGAACTGACTCCTCCGTTTTTGCTCCTAACATCTTTTTCCGCTTGATCTTCTCTTGATCCTGCAACTATAAGAACAGACGAGTCGGACAGAACAAAAAAGGTGAAAATTAGAAAGCTTTGAGAGAGAAAAGAGAGGGCAGAAGTGAGGAAGGAAAATTGAATTATCTGGAAGCCTCTAAATTAAGAAAATATCCAATAAAAATGAAAAAAAAAACCTGAAAGATCTAAAATATCAATAAAAAAGAGCTCAAACCTATTCAGAAGAACTTGTTCACTAGTTTTCATTGGCTATGGCGATGAATTAAACAGTGAAACAAATGAAAACTAAAACTTATATAAGTCGCTGCAAGTTCATCTTTCCATTCTGAAGTGATAAACATGGCATCAAGCTAGGCATACCTTGTGCTTGTCGCTTAGAGCTCTCCGCCTGTCTTTCGCCCGACAAATTGCACGTTTGATGCCATGGTTGTCCATAGATCCAACAGGCCACAATTCTGCAAGCTGAAGAAAAGATGGGACCTCAAGAATTTCATTATTTTGTGTGTCCATGGAGAAATTACTTCTTTTCAAATACAAACAAAATGATTTCAAGAAAAGAGAGACTACAATATAGATGTATCAAGGGCAGCTCCAAACAGAAATAAAAGAGAAGAACTACGGTCAATAAGGTTTATAAAGGATAGTCTAACATAAAAATGGAAAAAATAAAACCACAAATTCTTGGCAAGGCAAGAAGAAGCAGAAATAAGCTCTAGGATAGTTCTATAAGAGCAAGGATTTAAACAAGGTATTGAAAAAAATTAAATTTACCTCTACATACAGCTTTCTGATTTGTGGACCAGCATCTTCATCTAGGCCCTACAATTACCAAGAAAATGATGGCGATAAAAAATATATAGAAAAAAAGTCGCAACCACAGAGAAGGAAGAGAATTTTCAATTGCATAAGCATAAAAATTACATCAACAAAGAGATTATAGAGATCACAAATCTTTTCCTCCAATACAGCCTCCATACTGAATTTTCTTTTCGGGACCCCTTTTTCATCAGAAACCAGTTCCTTCAAATCGTCTGATGCGGCAGCTTGTTTTTCAACTGCCTGAAGAAGTATATGGTGCCCTTTTTGTTAATATAAAGAGTTCTCACGACAAAATTATACTAGTGCCCAGCAAAAAAACATATGCTGAGTACTTGAAAAAAAATTTCTTCAATCAAAAAATAATATATCAAACTATTTCATTACATCATTATGATGTTTAACAACGACAACTGAAGCATTGCTGTGGAGCAGAACATTTATTGACTTCTGTAAATAAAACACTAGTGGTAACTCCCAGCAAAGCTATCCTGCCAGTGAGATCACTCCTATCCTAAGAAGAACAGAAATGGATGTAGACAAAAGATATGATGATGTCATTTAAAAAAAATGAACACAAACATGTGAAGGACAACAAATAGCATAGTGAAAACTAAGTCTTTTAATATTTCTTGTTATTTTATTGTTTTTCCATGTCAGGTCAAATATTTATTTCCTTCTCTTTTTTAGCTTTAAATATTAATATAAGTTTCCAAAATGAGTCAGTGGCAAGTCCAATTTTTTTTCTAAAAGGACAGTCTTTAGTGTGGGATTCGTGTTGAGGCAGTTTGGATGTCTGGTGAGTCTTAGATGAACACATCAATTAGTATTTGAGTTTCATAGTTTGTTTTTCCTCGGAAACAAAGGCCATAAGTATGAAACAAAAAAAGAATAGCATTTTGTGCATAAGAAAGAACCACGTGAAGCCCAAAAGCCAAAAATCTAAAATCACCACAACAATAGTTCATAATTCATGCATGAAAATTGGGTAAATCATTAAAAGGAAAACAAACAAGTAGCTAATCAGGTTGCCATTACTATTCAGCTAAATAAAATTTATGTTTCATAAAAGAGAGACATTTATACACGCGCTGAAGAAAGAGAGATGGGTGGAGAATAAGAGATTAAGGAAGACGTACCTTGATCTCCAGAGAAGGGGGGCGCAATTTAATCATTTCAACAACTTCCTTTTTAATTTGTTGAAACCTATCATCTTGCTCCTGCTTTGCTGATTGACTTGTACTTATCATGACTTTTAAGTTTCTCTACAACAAAACCACATAGTATACCATACTCAAGTTAATGTTGTAAAGTTCAGTCATCAAAAAATAAGTGGCCTCATGCTTCAAACAAAATCTCTATGTAAGTAAAGCAATTTCTGGTGTAACATTGACATTTTGATTATGAATATTCCCAAGTATCATGCATTCATACATGCATGGCAAATAAGGTTACCTTGAGAGTTCTAAGTTGCATTAAATGACCAAGAATGCTCATAAGACGACTAATCAACTCTTTTGATATTTTCCCATGGCTTGCCTGCTGAAGAACAATGTAAGAGATTAGATTTTTTCCTTCAAAATATTCAAGAAACTCATTTTCAATGCTCCAGTACCGCAAGTCTAGCAACTTTAGCAAGCTTTAACTTAATTTCTCTTGGCAGTCTCCTTTTGATGGCCTCCGCCTCTTGATTTTCCATAGCTGGTGGTCTAGCTGTAATTATAAGCACAAATAATTATCTGTAAGTTTTGCAAATTATCAAACCAAAAGAATGGATTCTCTAAGAATTTGAGTCATACACTCAGCAACCATCTTCTCAAGCTCCCTTATAGCCTTTTCTAACATGGAACTTCTGGGCCTTACACTAGAGCCATCCTTTTTGTTCATGTTCGATGATTTCTGCATCACATAAACCAAAACAACCTTAACAGCGGAATGATATGAAGAGAGTAAAACACAGAGCACTAAAGCAAACATCAAGTAAAAGCAACATTTCATTGGCAGTCAACTTTCCAGAGTGTAAAAAGTGGAAACCACTTAATACAAAGTAAAACCAAAGCTAATTTTAATAGAGTAAGATATCCAAGTTTCCCGTGTTTATTTTACAACAATGGAGCATGACAGTACTTACAATTAGAAAAGCCAAAGAAAGCTCAAGCATCAATTCAAAAGACATTGATAGTAGAACATATATCTCCTAAACCAACCCTATAGATGGAGTTCCACCTTTTAAATATTTTCATTCTATTTTACTTGTGCAAGGACCTGCCTCGTTGATATGCTAACCCCTTCCCCTTCCTTTATTTTCTAATCTACAACTTTTCTAAAACATAGTTAACAATACGTATAAGCCAAACGTACATTAAGGCTGCACCTTATACAAAGAAGGATGAAAATTAGTAAGAAACAAAAAGAGGACATGCAGCATTCTTTTCCTTAGTATAATAAGAAATTATGTGATAAACATAGAAAAAGAAATAAAAACACAGATACTATTTAAGTGAACTATTGAATTAAAATTTTTGTCATTCATGGGAATAATGAGAAATGTTAGTATCTACAAGGAAAAGGGAGAATCATACTTACAGTTACTTTTGTCGATGAGTGGTAATTAAGCTCAGCTAAATTCATGCCAGGCAATTCATGGATGCCATTCTTCTCTTTTGGTTGAATGGATGCTTCCATCATGGATGATTCCAACTCTTCAAAACTATTAAGAGATCTCCCAGATTGGAGTTTTGATGAAACATAATCACTTCTATCATGGAATTTATGATGCGAACCATCAGATGGTCCAGTTGATTCTTTTGGCTTATTGTTCGAGTTCTTAGAGAGGATGACTCCCGTTTGCTGCTGATCAATATCCTTTATTCCAGCTAAGGACGTAGAACTATTGTCGTTATAAGTCTTTACTGAAGAAGGATCCACCACTATTTTTGCATCAGCAGATTTTTTTCTGGGATGAAGTCCAGATGGATTCAGCTGATTCTGCAATTTTTGATCTTCAAAGAACTCAAGTGAACCACCCATACTTTGTGAGGGATTAGAAAAGTTTTTTGCTACCAATTGTTCAGTTTTTCCACTAGCTGTTTTCCCTACTTTTACTTGCTTAACCGCTGGACCACCATTATCATTTTCAGCATGATCCTTAACCAAATCTTTTCTGCGCCTTTTCTTTGGTTGCTGATTGGATAATGTAGAAGGTTCATTTCTACACAAAAAGGGGGAAAAAAAAAGAAAAGAAATTAATTAAGCAGAAACCTTGCAAGCAAATAAATTTCTTAATTCAATTAACAAGCGAAAGAAGCCTCAATACAGATTTCAACATTAAAACCAAGTAATAATAGCTCACAAGAGATCAACAAAAAACTAATATGCAAAATACTAGGAACGAATTCATATTTTATCCAGTTTTCTTAACATTTTAGCCATGAAATTGAATTGCAACCAGATCACTGAGGATGATATGAAGGAAGCTTTCTTTTAGGTTCTCTATTCTATGTTTTAACAGATGATTCCCTAAAAAGAGAGATGGTGTTTTTTTTCTTTCAACAGATTTTATGGTCCAAGGAAATAACTATTTCCCTCCTGTCCCTCACTAGTCACAGTTTTCTTCAAAAAGCATCTGTGTATACATACGCGCATAATGTTAAGCCAATGTTGCTGAAGCAAACTCAATCAATTCTAAGCTTGAGTGAACATCTAACGTAAATGTGAATCAAAGCTTAATCATATTGAACTTGCATTAGTCATTAGAACCAATTAAAAAAGTAAAATAGTAAAGTTCTAATGTTGATGATATTGAATGGCCAAGATACAAGTGGAGAGTCCATATATATGTAACAAAGATGATTTTGCATCCATCCAATAGTAGTGATATTTTTCCAAGAAGCATTTTGATTGGTATTACATACACAAATGTGAGAAATTTTCTACACAAGTCCTAGATAACAATAACATAATACAAATCTTGGTAGAGAAATAAGGGAGAACCTTTAGACTTAAATCACATATGATCTTAAAACTCAGAAACTACATACGTAAGATCATGAATTATCACATAATATTAAATTGACGCATATATAACATAGAATTACAAACAAGTGGCTACTAATATAAATAGACTACCGATATCTATCATTTGACATTGAGGAAAAGAAATAGGAAAAAAAACAAATATAACTAGCATGATTTCAATAACTGTTATTCTATCAATGGAATAATAATAAAACTCACAATCGCTCCAACTTCCCCCTATTAACAAAGAATCCTTCATGTCTTATTGCAGAATTATCCACTTCAAAATATTCATCCTGCAGTACAGGAAGTCAAAATCAAATAATATATAATATTGGTATGACTATTAGAATTCTAGCATCACCTACCAAAATTACTAGAATGGACAAAATAAATAAAGGATATCTAAAGCACCAACCAGCTCAGCATCATCAATAAAAGAGTCCTCGGTATCATATTGATCGTCATCAGGAAGTATTTCTTCTTCATCACAACTATCATTCCCCTAAAACAAATTTAACATCATGTTAGAAACTATGATTTAGAAACTGGTTCAATCCCTTAAATGAGATCTGAAAATTACAACTAATATTTTTGAAATTTCCATCAAAATAATAAGGACTTTTCAAAGGAAAAAACTAAGAACTGAATAAAACAACTCCATGTGCATTACAAGCGCATACCATATAAAGACGCTCAATCTTCTCAATAACAGCACTAAAACGATTTGGTTGAGGTGCATCATTCAACTTGGTTTCAGTTGGCTGTCCCTGAAAGAAAAATAAATAGACAAAAAAGTTTGTCATTTTACCAAAAATTACTCTCCACTCTACCTTGTTAACCATGAATGCATGCCTGAGAAAAAAAGACAAATTGTTGTCAAACATGCATCAAGTCAAGCAAAGTTGATATGAATGTGCTCATGATCTTCTATCACATATGAAAGAAATAGATTGGGGGAGAACAATGTAGCTGATTCCCATTATAACCAAGTCAAGAGGAGAAATCGTCATTGCTTTGAGGGTATACAATCCGTTAAAAATAACTAATAAAACATTAAAAGGGAAGACAAGAAAGCATATTAGTGACAGCAAAAAAGTAAACAGGAAACCACATAACATCTTACACAGATAAGTACATACAAATTGTAAATTAATCAAGATGGAGTTGAAATAAGATTTCTGAGGAGTTAAGATGTGAAGGTTTTTCATCTAATCAAATTTCCTCACTCAACTTAAAACAAAAGAAATAGTAAAACTATTATATCAATTTCTTTCTTAATAGAGCAATTTTTATTGAAAACAAAAAAATAATCTGCTTCT
This sequence comes from Begonia loranthoides, assembly GCA_022433065.1. Taxonomy (NCBI): domain Eukaryota; kingdom Viridiplantae; phylum Streptophyta; class Magnoliopsida; order Cucurbitales; family Begoniaceae; genus Begonia; species Begonia loranthoides. The sequence goes on along the minus strand of CM039484.1, from coordinate 1,690,061 downwards.
TTGTGAAGTAGGTTGGCTCATACTCTTTCCAGCTCAAACCAACAGAGGGAGACATTGCAGTATATCAGTTCTTCAAATTACATATTATTGATCAACCAATTTTAACTCATTCATTCCTGAAAAAATGACATATGGCTAAAGCTGGCTATTATCTCTATAAGATGGGATAAAATATTACACCACCTTACTCCAGCAGAAACCAGAAATAATCTCAAATCTAATGCAATGATAAATTAGGAAAATGTAAGTAACTTTGGCAGTTTTAGTAGTAAAATTCACTAGGCAAAGAACCAACATAAAAGCCAACCATATCGGAGTAAGAACTAAAACTTTGATTTAGTGCAATTCTCTTTGGGTACCTCATAATACAGCATAATTTTTTTTAGATGTTAATCATAAAGCCTCTCTGTTCATTTCAAACCCAGACCTCGATAAGTAGTTTTGTTTTTTATTCTACTCGTATCCTTTCCAACTACACCTTAATATGAGACGGACAATCCCAGTAAGGTATACCAGCAAGACGACCATATAATAGTAATCATCAGCTTTGAGCTTAATTATAGTTGATTCAACTACCAAGAACGTGATAATTCTGCCGTGACTGATAGAGAGAATAACAATTTAAAGACGTTTCAGCGTCTAAAACAGTAGAATTGAAATTTACGCCAACGGAGAGCAAACCCTAGAACACGCACAAGTAAATACAGCCGTCAGCCGCATATGACGATGATTATAACTTACGGCATCGATAGGAGGCTGGAGGGCAGGTAGGGCAACGGCAGGGGGTTCAGGCGCATGAGTAGGTGCAGAACCTTTGTTAACATCCTTAACGAGCTTCTTCCACGATACTATGGTCGTCTCACCGGGTCGGAGCTCAACCGAGAAAATTTGCCGATCACCTGCTTTGACGAACGACGATGAATTCCGCGACGAATTGCCAGTTCCGCCACCACATTTATCTTCCTCCATTGAATTAGGTCGAAGAATTTACGGTTACCGAATCGAAAAAAAAAAAAAAAAACAGGAGAATCACGCCATGTGGAGCTTAAAGAAGGAGAACGACGAAGAGAGGCGAACAAAATCCCCAAGAAGAGAAAAATAAGAGCAGGAGGAAGAAATTAAGATGCGGGAAAGAGAAGTGTATCGACGGTTCGGCTAATCTATTCCACTGGTAATGAAAGCCAGTCTTTGAAATTCCCTCTTTTCTCTCTCTGCTCGTTTCCTTCCAAAAAATGAGAGAGGAAGAGAGGAAGCAATAAAACGAACGGGTGGACGTTAACCCGATGGATCCGATCCATATCCGATTTGGTTGGGCTCACTAGATTTAGGTCCACTCGCCTAAAATCTTTTTTTTTAACAAAATAAAATTTAATTTTTAATTTTAACAAATATATTTTTATCTTATTTAATTTATTAAATTCATCGTGAAAAATACAAATAACACATTTTTTTTCATTTTAACTTACTTTTAGACCCGACAAAAAATCATGTATTTTTTTATTTTATTGAATCTAAAAGAATTACAATACACATGTAAAATAGAAGATCGATAAATTATCATAAAAAATATAACAATATGAGATTTATTATTATTAGATTAAGATTAAAATTAAAATTAAAAAGTCTGTCACGTGCATTTTTGTGGGACGAATTTACCAGATTGAATAATAACAATAGTATATTAGCTTAAAACTAAAAAAGTCGAGACTTATTTTGTTCAGAAATAAATTAAGATGTCATGTGTAAATAATTTATAAAGTCTTAGCATTTACTTTATATTTTTTTAATAATGTTTATTTACATACTTTAATTTTAATTTTATATTATTGTTTTACTTGTTATATATTTATTAATAGAAAAATTAACAAAATTACTACTGAATTATAAGATTAATGACAAGTCAATCACTAAACAATATTTGCTAACAAATAAAACATTTAACTATGAGAAATGAATGACGCAAACATGACTATTAATCTGTTCAAATAAACATTAAATTTTATAAATAGGGTAATGTTTAATCTGCTATATAATTCTAATTTTATTTTACTTTTGTGCTAAAATTGCAATAATTGAAGCAATATCACCTAAAAGACAATGTTGAAAGTCCATAAATACTGAACAAAAAAAGTTGAGGGCGTCCCATTGCGGACCCTCCCAAAAATTTAGCTCCTCGTCGAGACACTCTGGCATGGCCTTTTTATCGTCGAAAACAATTCTCAGTTCTCATCACCATCTTCTCTTTCCTCTTCCTGATGCGTCGTAATCGTCTAGTTCTCATCACTAATGATTCTTTTTTTCGCAGTAGAAAGTAATATTTTTTTAGTTTTATTTTAAGAACTCACTTTCCGCAATGGAAAAGATAGCATTCTGCAAGAGAAAGAAAATATTTTTTAACGAAAAATATGATATGGATATTTACTTCGTTCATTTTTTATAGTTGAGTGTTTTATTTGTTAATTAAAATTATTTTATAGTTAACTTCTATTAATATAAGCAATATTGTGTTATTTTTAAAATTCATGATTTAAAAAAAATAAAAAATAAAAAATAAAAAGAGTTTCTAAAAGACCCTAAAAACCCTACGCAGGAGAAGTTTGGTTCTGTTATTCACTCTCGCGCCGTTCGCTCTTATTCTCATCCTCCTCTTCTTTCGTTGCTGCTCCCTTAATCGTCTCCGTTATCGTAAGTCTCTCTTCTCTTTTACTTCTCTGCATTGCTCATTTCTCCGGCGTCCCTTCACGCGGTTTATCTCTTGCTCGTACTCCCTTTATTTCGGCTCTTTCTTTCACTTAGTCTTCATCTCTTTCGACCACTCTATTGATTTTCCAAGCTCTCGATGGGCAGAGATTTGACTGTCGCAATTCAATATGTTTTCATTGTTTAACTAATTATTTGCCTTTTGGGGGGTCGCGATCTTTATATGTTGCTTTTATCTCTGTATATGTTCTACTGGGATGTATTGACACGTTTTGATTTACACTTTTATCTTTGTGTTTCTTCAGGAAGTAAAAGGAAGCTAAACAGCTAAAACAATATGTCAGGGTAAGTGAAAGTCTCCTTTCTTTTCGAAACTTATGAGACCCTTTTTTTCGTTTGATTACCCATTTTCCTGGGCGTGTTTAAAGCATGCTTTATTGAATTTTGTTATACATAATTAAAGACTTTACCGAGACCCTTAGCACCTTCTTTCTTTTTTTTTTGTACTATTTGCGCGTCCAAGACCCTAAGATACTGTCTTGAAGCACTTCAAAGTGGTTGCTTCAGATTTGCTGATTATTTGGAAGCTGGTGTATCTAAGATAGTTTGGTGTCAGAGAAGTGGTGGAATGAAGATGACACTTGTTGCACAATTTTGATTTTGTCAAGTGAGGATTAGTTCTATGGTTTGATAAATTACTTTAGGGGTGTAAGTTTGCCAATCCCCATCCAAGCTTATCATTGAATTTTAATCAACCTAAAAAATTCAATTTTTTCTCAAGAAGAAAGTGCCTTTAGTTAGTGTCAGATTGGGTGCATCAGTTTCGTAACTCGATCCTTTTCGGGCTATAAGTTGAAGTATTAAATTGATGTCTTTCTATAGCCAGCCCATCGTTAAATGATTAGAACATTATTCTAGTTTTTCAGTTAGGAAGGAAGCTGTTGAATCGTATTTCTCATTAGCCAAATTCTTTTGCAGTGAAGAGGGTGTTGTTGCAGTTGAGGCTCCAGCCCCAGCTCCAGCTTTAGGTGAGGCCATGGACATATTGACTGCATTGCAGCTTGTATTGAGGAAGTCATTGGCTCATGGGGGTCTTGCCAGAGGCCTTCACGAGGGTGCCAAAGTTATTGAAAAGCATGCAGCCCAGCTATGTGTCTTGGCTGAGGATTGTGATCAGCCCGACTATGTCAAATTGGTTAAAGCCCTCTGTGCCGAGCACAATGTAAACCTGATGACAGTAGCAAATTCTAAGACTCTTGGCGAGTGGGTTGGTGTAAGTACTTAATATTGTTGCTAGATATTGTACTTGTGTTGATGGAACTATGTGTGGATGCTCTTTATTCTTTTTCTGTTATAGAGTATATGAATACTTCAGATCTTGTTTTTATATTAGCTTCTGTATATCAGTTTAAAACTCTGCTTCAAATAATAAATGTTACTTTTCATTATTATTTTGAACATAAATTCCTCTAATTTTTCTATGTTTTGATGTAGTTGTGTAAGATTGATTCAGAGGGAAAAGCAAGGAAAGTGGTTGGTTGCTCATGTGTTGTCGTGAAGGTTTGTATCTACTAAAAAGTTAAGTTCTTTGCTGTTCAAGAGAGTTGTCTCTTAACGGGTCTTTGTTTCTTCCACACGTTATGGTGGTTTTTCAGGATTTTGGGGAGGATCACGAGGCTCTTCACATTGTTCAGCAGCATGTGAAGGCAAACTGAAGAGCTTTTGTTCTGGATTCGACGCCCATGCAATATGGTGATCATCTTTAGAGACCCCCTTCTTGTTTATCAGTTCCTTGCACTCATTTTTCTGTGGCGTTTTTAATTTATCAGTACTCATTGTGAGTTCTCTCCAACATTGGATTTTCTTATAAACTACTCATTTCTTATGGATAACCTGCGTCCAAATCTGCACTAACATATTTTAGGTAGAAAAATCAAATTGCATAGAGATTGTAGCCAACTCATCTCAGGTATTGATATTTCTTTCTTTAGGTTTTGCAATTACATTTTAGTGAACTGATACTTATTGTATCGACCCACTGTGCTCACAGTACAATATAGTTTACTTTGTGTCGAGGCTTGCACGGTATTGTTCTTGGAGTTGGCCCAAAATACGTTGTCCTATATAGGGAAGTGAATCATTCTTATAAATGATGCATTTTCTACTCTCCTAAGCAATGTGTGATTATGTACCTCTATTGACATAGGTCGAACTTATATCTAGCCTTTCCTGAACTTCACAAGGAATACTGTCACACTTACCTTTATACATAAAACCATAATCTATTTGATTAAACTAGAACCACTAAATTCAAGTGGGGATTGCATTTTTTGCTATTAATCCCATTCCTATTGATTTATATAGAATTTTGGCCCATCTAGGACAAGCCGTTGTCCCAAGGTTGTATTTTTACGGAGCCCATCTTTTCAGTTCATTGGGATTGGGCCCAGTTCATTGGGATTAGAGTTTTGGCTAATCGCAAATTACTCACTAATTACTTGTCTAAACTTAGTGATAAAATCATAGTTAAATTTCATCAATTAACTTTGAGTCCACCAAACAAACAAGGTTAAGAATCCTTTTCAAACGGAATGTGCAAATGAAGAATGTCTGTTGGGTGTCATATTTGTTGCGTTTGGTTGGGTGGATGTGTCGTTTTGACAATCTATCAAACTTAACAGCCATTGTTGGAGGATTAGGAGCCTAACCCAACTGTTCTTCCTGCTGCTGGTCTTTGATTTGATATAGTTTGTTGCATTTTAATGATTATTAATCAAATCTAACCTCCTTTTAAATCTAATTATTTGGTTCTAAAACAATTTACCCTTAATTTATCTCACGAGGAAAATTCCGGGTGTCGTATGATAATGGGATTCTCCGTGCACAAACAATTTTATAATTATTAGAAGAGATTTATAGATTGATTTTTCAAAAACAATGAAAATGGACTTTTTAAGATGACCCACAAATTGAATTGCATGCTTCATCACATGTCAAACATTGATTGGTATAATTTTTTAATTATTTTTCAAGTTGTAGTCAATTGAGTTACAAGCTTATAGTTGTTATAATTAATATAATAAATTATAAATAGTTAAAATAAGTCTTTAATTACGTGTTTATCACATAAAATTTGATTTATTTGACAATTAAAATTAGTAGAACGTATTAAACACGTGTTTTTTTTAAATAAATAAACCCAATTGTCCAATATTTAGAACACATTTCTCTACATCCCATTAATTTCATGTTGGATTTTATTTTATTTCTTCATAATTATAGATATTTCTCTAAAAATAATAATTTCTCTCTCATTTTTTTAATTAAAAAACATCCTAGAACAATATTATATATATAGATTTTTTAATTAAAAAAACAATTATATTGCTTGAAAATCAGAGAAAATAAGGCTGTGCTTAAATGGCAAGCACACCTAGAAATCAAATTCTGCATTTTCAGAGCATCAAATCCAAGATTTTGATATTGAAAATTAGAGACCCACAACTCAGAAATGAAATATCTTCTTATAATTGTGTTTGATTCCTATAATTGTATGCCCTACATTGTTTCAATTGGTATTACATAGTTTGAATATATAATCTTTTTTAAATATTTTATTTCTAATTAATTTTGGAATAATGGCCTCTAGAGATATTCGCCGTACCATCAAAATATTTTGTTTGGGTACACATGTTTCATGTCCCCTCTAAAATAATATTATCTTCATTTTCATCCCAATTAATTAATTTATATAATATTGATAGTGTTAAAAAATCATATAATAACTTGAAAATAAAATATAATGCAAGACACCATATTTACATGAAAAAATCATTTCAAAAAAATATCACGGGCAGATAAATAAATTTACTATGAAAATAAAAATACAACCGTAAGTTTTACGACTCTAACTTAAAAAAACAAAACTTTAAGTGAAATCTATAATGCCAGATCACCAACCCGTCTTAACAAAATTTAAGTCACATCAAATTTTAATTCTATAATATCGTTATAGTAATCAAGTGCTTATAATGATTTAAAGTGGTTTTCGCTAACAAGTAACAACCATAAAAAATACTAGAATTTTTTTATTGAAGCACGTTATAATAATCTTTAAAAAAAAAAGTGAGATATAGGTAGGATTTGCTTTCGACACACTTATTTATTAATTAGAAATTAATAAAATTTAATTAAAAATTACATATTGTACTTTTATTTAATTTTTATTCATGGGAGTAAGTATAATAATTAATTGACTCAATTTAAGCATGTGACATTCATTATACTTGGTTGCACCGACACTCCCACTCAAAATCAAATAAAAAGACCTTTTTTTCTAAAATTTAATTTATGAATAATAAATGATACTATGTCAATTATATAATTTATTCTTTAATTATTATCAAAAAGTTTTAGAGTGGTCGAAAAATGTAACGTCCTCCGTCCTCTCAATACAATATTCTCCGTTTCGGGCAGAAATCAGTATGATTTTGTTTTTTATGTTAGTTTAAAACGCATTGTACTACACGAAAATGAGAATATTACTTATAAATCATGTGTTTTTTATTCTTTCAAACGATGTGAAATTGTACACTCTCAATAGTATGGAACATACCCACATCTGGGTCACTATTGCCTTCACAGGATGGACTGTGACAAAAAATTAACAGTGATTTTAAATTTTTATTAAATAATGGTGAACTATGGAATTGATAATATAATTAAATTCTAATTTAGAAGAATGAGAATGGTAGTGAATTAATTTTCCAAAATAAAATGAATACTTTAGCTTAAAATGAATATAATAAGATTCTCCTCGTAACCGCAGAATTGGGGAGCGTTTGGAAAGCGGGTTAATTGTGTTCCCGCTTCCGACAACGTTATCACGGTTTTAATTAATTTTCGCGTTGCCAATCAGCTCCGACCAAAAACTAAAATAGCAAAAACGTCCTTCCCTTTTTTTAGAGCAAATAATTTCTTCCTTTGTACGTAATAATAATATCTTCTTTTTTTAATTACGAACTTAACTGATTAATTACTATTTTACAAGTTATTTGTTAAATTTTAAAATTATTTTCTCCTCTTTCGCACTTTAGATTATTTTTTAAAGGAGAAATTAACAAAACAAACCCTTAATTATGAGATCAGTGACAAGACAAATGGTAAAAAAAAATTTCTAACAAATAAAATACTTAACTATGAGAAATGAACGTGTCAAATATCGTTGTCAAGTTTTTTGTTGTAAATTTAAATTTTTTAAGTCTGATAGAATTTATTGGAGGAGACAGTGTGAATTCGGGTTAGGGTTCAAAGTTCGCTTGGAAATCACTCTGACTTGTGTACTCTATCTGGGGCGGAATGTGAAGTTATATGCTAGAATTAAGGAAACTCAATTATCGTACGTATTTTGTTCAGGAGAAGACACGTTTCCGCTGAGAACACTATGATTCCACAGCAGAAATCCAGTATCTATTGCTAAAATTTTCCACTACAAAAAGTAAGTAATTGTTTACAACTAGTTCGAGTGCAGGTTTGCTGCAGAAAAAAGACTTATTGGCTAGAGAAAAAAATTAATTTGTGACGAATAACGTGAAAACGATGTTTGCCTCGTTCATTTTTCATAATTCAAAGTTTTAGTTGTTCACGAAATTACTTTAAGATTTAACTTGTTACTGACCCCATAGTTCATAATTTATTTTGTTAATTTTCAATTTAAAAAATATATAATATTGAAGTATTTAGAACAACAATCTATTTCATACGTTAAATTTTGTAATTAACTTACCATGACAGTATATAATTCTTACATATTTAATAAATATTTTTTATTTATATCTGCATCTCGCACATAGTCTAGTACGAATTATAAGCCCTTTTCATTTATTATTTTTTGTACACGAGCAACAATTAAGTCAACAATTATTTTACCATTAACAAATATAGGTTTGAAGATTAATCTTCACCTATAAACTCATATTTTTAGACTTTGGAGTAAGCAAATTAACTACTCCTAACCACTTGTCCTAACCACATGACTAATATGCGATCAATAACCGCAACAATAATGATCGATATATAATATTTGAATTATTGACAAAAAATCGATGTCACGCAACAAGTTCATGAATTGCACTCAACCTTAGTGTTCATTAAAATAAGGAGATCTAAGCTAATGACAATTTTAAATGTTTAATTAGAAATTTGTCAAAGTCGACGATGTACAAGTTTGAACAATTTATACGATTGACCCGTTACTTACTTGTATCATTCAATCAAGTATAGATAAAAAATAATCATAGGTTATACAAAGAAAAATGAAATTGATGTTAATAATATTACAATCATATTAAAGTCGTTAATTCAACCAACCCTACTTTAATTAATATATTACCAAAAGAGAGCATACCGAATTAGACATGGCTAATTAATAAATGAAAAATTAACAAAATAAACAGTGAACTTTTAGATCAGTGACAAGACAAACTTTAAAGTAATTTTACGAATAACTAAAAACTTGAACTATGAGAAATAAAGAAGATAAATATCGCAATCACGTTTTCTGTAAAAAAAAAATGTCGAGACAAACGTCGTAATCACATTTTTCTCTTAAAAACATTAATTTCCCATAATCTTATCCTGATCGTCCATTTCCAACAACGAACTTCCCCCATCTTTGAAGAACGTTTGACTTTTTTATCTAACGGCCAACAATCTTTGCCTGCTTTTATATTAAAATAGTGTGTTTTACATGTGACTCTCCTTCAACATAATGTCTCTTCAGCACCTATGTATGTTTATCCTCCATCCTGATGGTCTATTCTCATTTAAAAAGAAAGTTATTCAATTTTAATTACACAAAAGTTAATTATGTTTATTAATTGTGCATTATTAAATAGGAAAATTAACACCACATACCTTGTAGTTTGATATCAATAATAAGTCAAATCGTGAAGAAAATTTGCAAACAACTAAAATCCTAAATCATGAAAAAAGAACGATGTCGACCTCATAGTCACATTTTTCGTTAAACAGAGATGTTAAAGGTAGCAACAATATGCGAGGGAGGGACGTCTGTTCTGCCCGTTGGATTGAGGGATAGACGTCTCTTGATCGGAATGAAACCGAGGATGGATTTAGGGCATCCCCAAAAGATAAATTTAAATACAGACGTTCCTCGACCAAAAATGGATGTTCGTTATGGACATAATGACGTAGTCTTAAGTTGAGAGACGTTCGTTGTGAGACAAATGACGTTTGATTTGGGAAGAGGGACGTCTGTTTTAGACGAAGGTTATCCGAATTTGGACGATGGACATCCGTTGTTAACTGAAAAATGTCTGTTGTAAGCTGATGTATATTTGTTGTTACTTCTTTGATGAAAAATGTGACAGTGAAATTGAGGTTATTTTTTTTTTTTAATATAATAATTCATGATTTTAGTTGTACATAAATTTTTTTAATTCTGATCTCTGATTTATTAGTGGGGCCTGGGCCCGCAGGAAAACCGCAAATATCATCTGATACCGTTTGATTAGATCTGACGGTGGAGCCGAACATACTACGAGAACGTATGTTTGACGGTAGCTTCATGCGTCTGCGAGCATGAAAAGAGAACTGGCGGTTGTGTGCCAAACTAATATCTTTCCTTCTCTCTTTCTCAGTCCTTCAATGGCATTTGGTGAAGGGAAACTAGACGAAGGAACCACTGGAGTCTGATCAGCAGTTTGACGAAAGCTTCTCTAGAATTCGACGCAGAAGATGAAATTGTTCGAACATGGCATCCTCGGAGAACCAGAGACTGTCCGCTCCCGTGGCCGCAGTGTGGTGGTAGGCATGAAGCTTGACTCACATAGCAGAGAGCTGCTAACTTGGGCTTTGGTGAAAGTAGCTAAGCCTGGTGACGTTGTGATTGCTCTTCATGTTCTCGGCACCGACGGTAAGTAATTAGAGAAGAGGGATAATTTCTTTTGCTTTTGCGTATGGTTTTCTGAGTGAGCTCCTGTGGGAGAGTCACTTCGTAATCGAATTGTGTTTGTGCAGAGACCATCGATCGGAATGGCAAGTCCTCGCTTCTTTCTATTGCCAAAGCGTTCGACTCTGTTCTTGCCGTCTACGAAGGTTTCTGCAATTTGAGACAGGTTTGATTTTTCCCTGTTTCTTTTTGTTCTTTTATAAATTTCCAACAATTTATATCGTCAAAACCATTTTTTCGTTTTTCCTGTTGATAAAAGGCGTTGAGTTAGTGGAAATTTCGATGCCAGGTGAATCTCAAGCTTAAGATATGCAAAGGTCAATCAGCTCGGAAAATTATAGTCAGGGAAGCAAATTCTTGTAAGGCTACCAATGTGATAGTCGGGACTTCTCGTAATCACCCTAGAATTCGGTCGTCCACCTTGGTTGCCAAGTACTGTGCCAATAAACTTTCTAAGGATTGTTTGGTTCTGGCTATAAACAATGGGAAAGTTGTTTTCCAAAAAGAAGCCTCTACAGGAAATATCCATGGCTTCCAAGGTTTCAATGCTTTAACAATTTCCTTGATGATATCCTGTTTTTTTTTACTATTTGTTAAGATTCATTCAAGAATCTTCAGCGTAGATTACTGGGTGTGTTCTTGTTTCAGGAATTGAAGAGTTTCGTGGAAATGGTTTACTTGGTTCGCTTCACTGGTCATTGAGTAAGAGTTCCAGAGTATTAAATGATGGTAATAATGCCATTGTTTGCGTAAAGGGTTGTAATGATCTTCACAGTAAGAGCCTGATTGTTAAACAAAACTGTAGAATTTGTTCTCAATCTTCTCCTTCGCCAAGAAAGACTATCAGTTATGGTGGAGAACACGACGACTCTTTTGCCATGGTACCAGTTCAGAAACTGAAAGCAGAAGAGGCACGAACTTCTATCAGGATGTTGGTTAAAGACTTACCTGAACTGAAACCTGGTTGGCCGTTGCTTCGGCATTCTGATCAATCTCTGGACCGGAATGTTTCCAGTGTTCGGACAATGTCTGTTGTTCAGTGGGCTATGAAGTTACCTACGAGGGGTCCTTACAGAGCAATTTTGAATCAGAACCAGACTCACTCTGATTTGCTTCTGAAACTGGATAGAAGAAGTAGAGTCGTTGTGCCTGTTGATCCTGAACTAGTGTCTTCTCCACCTTTTCCTGATCATACCAAAAAATTCTTACCTAAAGAATTGGAGGATCTTCATGAGAAGCATTCGTCGACTTGCCGATTGTTTAAGTACCAGGAACTTGTCCAAGCAACTTCTGATTTCTCGGCTGGTTGAAACACGTGTTTATAACAACTCTTTTTTATCTGTTTATCTAAACTATTAGCTGAAGTAGTTCTTCTGGTTTCTAATCTCAGATAATTTGATTGGGAAAGGAGGTAGCAGCCAAGTTTACAGAGGCTGTCTTCCAGATGGGAAGGAATTAGCTGTGAAGATCTTAAATCCATCTGAAGATGTCCAAAAGGAGTTTGTTTTAGAAATAGAAATCATGACTGCTTTGAATCACAGGAACATTACTTCCCTTCTGGGATTCTGCTTCGAAGCCAACAATCTCTTGCTGGTGTATAATTTTTTATCGAGAGGGAGTCTCGAAGAGAACCTCCATGGTGATTTGAAGACAATTCTTCTCATTCTTTTCTTCGAAAGACTTCCTCTTTAGCTATCTTATAACAGTCCCAAAATTTCTGTTCTTTAAAATCACAGGAAATAAGAAGGATCCAACTGCATTTGGTTGGAGTGAAAGATCCAAGGTTGCTGTCGGTGTGGCTGAGGCCTTAAATTATCTCCACGACGACAGCACTCAACCTGTGATTCACAGGGATGTAAAATCTTCAAATGTACTGTTATCTGATGATTTTGAGCCACAGGTGATGCATATTCTTTCTTCTCTTCATGTCCACAGAGCTTACCCACACCCACAGACGCACACTTGACTTGAGCTAGCATGGCTATGGACTGACACTCTTTGATTATGTGATCACATATTTATTATAACTTTATGAAGTGTTTCAACTCATGTCTCCTATCTTATATTGCAGCTTTCAGATTTCGGACTGTCTAAATTTGCACCAGCTTCCTCTGCGCATATAATTTGCACGGATGTTGCTGGGACTTTTGGGTTTGTACCTTCAATCTCCATTAACCATGCGTTCGTTATTGTGGTTTATCTATATATGATCTCAAGCAGAAAGTGTATAGCATTAATTCTCATGGAAGTAGGTTGAGTAGTACTACTTTTTGCAGTTACTTGGCCCCAGAATACTTTATGTATGGAAAAGTAAACGATAAAGTTGATGTCTATGCTTTTGGAGTAGTACTCCTTGAGCTTCTGTCTGGGAGAAAACCTATCTGCAATGAGTCTCCTAAAGGCCAAGAGAGCCTAGTTATGTGGGTAAAGCCATTGAACTCATGGGATTGATTACAAGGACTTAATTTACCCTCTTATATGATTGTTTTCTTCAATATGTTGTCTAGGCAAGGCCAATTCTCAATGGTGGAAAGGTGCATCAATTGCTTGACCCACGATTGGGGGGTAACTATGATGAGGATCAGATGGAGAGGCTAATTTTAGCAGCCAGTCTTTGTATCAGGCGCGCTCCTCGAGCTAGGCCTCGAATGAACTTGGTAAGTCCTATTCCTTGAAATGCTTTTTTCTTGGGTCAGTTATGCTTACTTGTTTTTGACAACTCTGGCAGGTTTTGAAGCTCCTTCAAGGCGATGAAGAAGTAACCAAGTGGGCAAGGCTTCAAGTTAACGCGGTAGAGGAATCCGAAATGCTCGACGACGAAACATCCCCACGGTCTCATCTCCAATCGCATCTCAACCTTGCACTGCTCGATGTGGAGGACGACTCACTCTCCCTGAGCAGCATTGAGCAAGCAATCTCGCTAGAAGACTACCTGAGGGGAAGATGGAGCCGTTCGTCGAGCTTCGACTAACAAAATGGATGGTAAAAGTTGTTTGTCAGTCTCTTGTATATCGATTGATTGTTTTGTTTGTGACTTGGGTGGGTGATTGTGTGTGTGTTTTGCACTTTCAATGAGGTTTCCTTTGTGGGTTTTGGATGAGAGGTTGTGTTTTTGTGGAGTGCCCTCCTCCTTCCCTTCCCTTCACTTAAAGTCCTCTCTGTTGGCTTGTTCTTGACTTGATTGTAATGGATCTACTGTGATGTTATTATCCTCGTATCTGCAATCCATAAAAATTGTTGGTCAATTTTATCATTGCACATGCATGAATTGCCCATCATCTTCTCTGTCTACAAATCTACCTCTAACTCTTGGAAAAATATTTGTACTATATAATTTAAGTTAATATTAAAACAAGAAAAGAAGTCATGGAATCAAATTTCTAAAAAAACAAAACACAAAAACCGAATCAAAAATTTGAAATAAATAAAAAGAAAATGACACAGCAATCATCATTATTTATTATTCGTGACAAACCAACGATCATCTTTTTTTTTTATTAATAAATTAACCACTAAACTATGAAAAAATGATATCGCTAACATCGCTGTCACGTTTACCATTTAACGCTTTGAGGACGAACTGCGGCGGCTTGACGAGGAATCGCTGCAATTCATCGTCAAACTTCAACGGTTCGTCGACAAGCCGTAGCGGCTTGAGGACAAACCGCGATGGTTTGATGAAAAACTGAGGTCGTTGCGGCTTGACGATGAACCACTGAGGCTTGATGACAAACCGCGGGAGCTTGACAACAAACCGAGGTTGCTACGGCTTGACGATGAACCACGGTGGTTTGAGGACGAACCGCGGCAATTTTACGAATTGAATCATTTTATTAGATTCTTGATAGAGATTATTGACATCATCAACTTCAAAGGACCATAACTTTGACCACGAGTGTCAGAATCAGCTTCATAAGATATTAAATCGAAACTCTCTCAGAAATCTATGACATTTCAATAGATTTACCCAGTGGCTGACCTTTATCTGCTCCAAAATCACTAGTTTCGCCCCTCAAATCTGCACTTGAAGATTTTAGAATAGAAATCGCGGCGGCGTGACGACAAACTGTAATTCTCCCATAGACTGTAAAACAATTGTAAATCATCCGAAAACTAAAAACATTAACATTGTTTCACAAAATATTCTAAATTATAAAATTAGAAATCTTCTAAATCCATTATTTTACAAAATTCGAAATATTTTAAATTTATTTTCTATGGATATTAATTATTTTCTATAGAAAATTTATTATAAAATCATGAATTCTTTTTATTTTTTTTCTATGAGTATTTATTTTTTGCACTTTAATTTTTAGAAAGTTAACATTATTTTTAAAAAATTAATGATAATATTGGTGGTGACAATTTTTTAAAGTTAGGGATTAAATTGTTAATAAAAAAAATAATGATGGTTGCTTTATTATTTTTCCTTAAATAAAAAACTGCTCCATCGCACTTACTTGGATCGAACCGGTTCAATCTTGAGCGGACAGGGCAGCCCTAATCGGAAGGTCGGTATATGGTGAAACTGTACTCTATTATATATAAGAGACGTCAGAACACAAGGCATCTCTCTCTCTCTCTCTCTCGCTGGGAACCTGCCGATCAGAAGTTTGACGCAAAATCCCATGGAAGGTCCTCACGTTCTCCACCGCCATCACCGCTATCCAAGGTCTGTTCCTCTTTCTTCTGCTCCTCCATCGGATTTTCCTCCCCATCCTAATCGCTACTTGCCGCCGCACAATCCTGATAATCATGTCTTTTCTCATCTTCCGCAACCGCAATCGTTGCATCCTCCCCCTCCTCCTCCGCTGCCTTTCTATCACCCGCTCGATACCCCTCCTTCGCTTATGAGCCGTTATCATTCTAATCAGTTTACTTTCCCTTCCTACGATCACAACAACCGCCTTCTTACTGAGGGCGATCCATCCGGTGTTGTTAACTTCTCTGGCTTTCGCGATTTCACCACACATTCTCCTCGTATTTTTGGTAATGATGATTGGTCCCATACAAGGGGTCAGTCGAGAATTGACGCTGATAGTATACCCGTCATGCAGCATTCGCCTGGTGATTTTGAGCGTCAATTAATTAATCGTCAATTTTATTGCACACCTGACACAGCGTATCAGACTGTAGATAGGGTAAGGGGTTTAGAGGGTAATTCTAGGTTTAGGGTGGATTACAATGATGAGCTTATATCGAATTATAGGGAAGAGCACGGGCACAGGGGCAACAATGAAAATTATCGTGTTCGTCCTCAAAATGCACCGGAAGTTGTCACATCTTTTCATGACCTTAGTTTTGTAAAAGATCAGACTTCATTACGCAGTGATATTGAATTGAGCTCGGGAGGCTTTAATGACCGAAGCAGTTCAATGTGCGACAGTGAGTTAGTCAGGAGTGGTAGAATTGATGGTTCTTATGAAATCAAAAGACAAATTGCTAGAGGTGTTCCTAATTCGTTGTTTCAAATGGAAAATAACACAATTGGTAACAATGAGTGGTTTCGAATGGCACCTGGTAAGCGTGGGCATCATGGTTCAGAAGTGGGAAGGTATACCAGTGCTAATAGGGGCGGTGGAGAAAGCAGCCATCAATTCCATGACACTCCAAGAAAGCAAGGGCAGAAGAAGAGTGCTTTTCTTAGGCTTCAAATTGCAAAACGTAATCGCAGTGATATAGAAGATGAGATGCATTATTTAGATAAATTTGAGAAGAAGAGCTTTGGTTACTTTACAGGTAAAGATCAGAATGGATACAGGGGTGTCAAAATGGAAAAGGTGGAAGAGCTAGAGGGAAGTCATGTGGAGCTTGATATTTCATTTAAGTCCAATTCTTTAGTAGCCAAAGCAGTCGCTTCGTCTTCAACTTCAAGTCCTGTGACTAAGTCCAATGCAATTCCAACATGTAGTTATAATAAAGTCAAGAATCTTTGTACACCTGACAGACCAAGTAAATTGGCTCGGAAAACTATAGATATCAATGATGATATCAATGATTCAACACGTCGTGTGAATAACTTTTCTGCGGTTTGTAATCTGTTAAAACACAAATCAAAGTTTTCTTCCAGCGTTGAATATGGTTTGGGTGAAAATGTGGAAGCTGTTGACTCTACGATGGCTGTCGTCTCGAATAAAGAAATTAGTGCTGTTGGTTGTTCTAAAAGACACTCCTCTGGGAACATCAAAAAGAAAAAGAATGTGAGGAAATTAGTGAAGGTAGTCAACCCTTATTTATGTGCAGAAAATTCTCATTCTACAAGAAAGCAAGATGAAAATGTCAACTCTGCTGATATTGCCCCTGGAGCCTTTGAGTCTGATTTGAGTGGAAAACCATCAAGAGGACAGAGTATTTCTTCTGGCATTGCTGTAAAGCCTAATGTTGATTTGAACTCATGTTTGGATAGTCCTAATATATTTCTTGAAGATAGAGTAGTATGTGATGCTCCTGTGGCTATGGTGTCAGAGAAATGTAAAACTGATACTAATTTTAATGAGGAACATGTACCGATAATTCAGGTAAAAGATAACATGTCAGACGCTTTCCATGGTTCTTCAAGCTTCGGTGAAATGATAGATACTGACCTTCCTGTGATTGAAGATAATTCAGTTGATATATTGAATACTGAGACAGTTATATTACCTAAGAATTCTGCTCTGTTAGATAGTGATAGTGCAAAGGTTGAAAGATTTCTTGGTCACAAAAAAAAAGGCTCTTTGTTATGTGGAAATAAGGTTAGAGATGAATTTCAAGATCCTATATCTGTTGGTGAAGGGAACCTTAAATTCGATTTGGAAAATTGTGGGGAAATAAAAGCTGATAAATGTGATGAAAAAAATGAAGTTCCTTACTCAGGAACCATTGATGGTATTAACAAGCAACTTCAATCAAATCAGGAGGCCGTAATCCTTCGGGATGACGACACTAAAGAAATGACAGCAGCTAAATTTTTGGTAGGCAATAGTGAACTTGTTTGTTTGTTACCAGCTGATGAAATTAGAGTGCATAATAATTCTATGGCTGCAAACTACTCCAACGACCACCAGGGTTCATGTTGTGACAATAGTGGTACCAACTTTATAGAGAATGGAGTTATTAACTGTTCGGGAACTGATTATGCAGTAGAAGAGCTATCTCCAAATCCTTTTGTTCTATCATCGGATAATGTTTTAGTCAAAATGTCTCCTGTGCATACAATTCCTTTTGCAGGCAGCAAAGAAACTGTTAATAAGAAGGGACTGGTTTCAACTCATTCAAACTTTTCATGTTCAGGCGACCTAGATGTGGACCCTGCAGATTCAAAAACATTGAGTTTATCTTTGAAAGATTCTAGCCAGATCTCAGTTTCTAGGTTTGGAAATATGGCTTGTGGCAAAGAACCTGATAGTATGGGGCTTGGCATTATGCATAAAAACAGCTTATCGGATAAATTGTGTGAGACTAAAAATGAAGTCAGTCGTGCTATGGAGAATGGTTCCAGTGAGAGGTCACCTAGATTTAGAAAGAAGAGGAAAGTGTCCGTCAACTCTCCCTATTTACCTTTTCCTCGGGAGATTAATGAGGGTTCTGCAAATATTTTAACAGGTTGTCCAGTTGTTCAGTTAAGTTCTAATATTGAACCAATAAAACGAGAAGTTAAAATTGTGACATCTAGCAATGATGATCTATATGAAGATAGTTCTATGCCTTGCAGAGATGAGGGTAGTTTGGATCTTGATTTAGATTTTTCTAGGGAATTGTTTGGTACTGTAGTTGCTTGTAGTGATCCTTTGACTGGTATCAATGACTTGAAACCTGGGACTTCTAGTGTTGACTCTCATCTAGTTCTGGACAATTTAATCCATCCACAAGTGCATTCTAGTGCTTCATTAACATTTAGAAATGGGCATGGAGCCAATGCCACTAAAGCTTCAGAAGAAAGTAATCAAAATCAAACCAACTTCATGGAAACAGAAATGGGAAGCAAAGAAAAGATTGCGCATGTTGACGGGAGAGATGTGATTTATGCTAAGAGTGTGCTAAGAGAGTCTCCTGATGAATATCATCAATCTCCAGTTTCAGGTCAAGAGGTAGTG
The DNA here is from genome assembly GCA_022433065.1 of Begonia loranthoides. Classification (NCBI taxonomy): domain Eukaryota; kingdom Viridiplantae; phylum Streptophyta; class Magnoliopsida; order Cucurbitales; family Begoniaceae; genus Begonia; species Begonia loranthoides. The sequence continues at coordinate 1,671,314 of CM039484.1, read as the reverse complement.
AATGAGGAATCTGATCATCTTCCAGTGAAGGATGACTTGCATTGTCTTGCAGATTATCTGCATTTATCTTCTGATGGAAATGAGGGGTCTGCTGTTAACTCTAGTGATGAAGTAGCTGGGTTTGTGATTGATGGACTATCAAATATGGCCTCCCCTGAAACTGGTTCTGATGCCACTGACAAATGCATGTTGAATTCTGAACCATCACTCGCCCAAGCATTTCTTGAAAAGGTTGTGGATTACAAAAGCAGAGAAGAGAAATCTCTAATTGAAAGTCAACCAAAGAAACATGCTCAAGCTTTACTTTTCCCATCTAGCAATGTTAATCTTAATTCAGGTAGTGTAAAATTACCTCCGGTATCACAGGTGTCCAAAAGTGCCTTTAACGATAGGAAGCTCGTGACTGCTAAATCAATGATTAATAAAAAACATCTTGGTCATACCATATCCAGGGGCTTTTCCTGCCACTCAACTTTCTTGTATGGTACTTCAAAGAAGTTTGCCTCTTCAATAGCTTCTGTGAAGTCTAGGACTTGGCATCGAGCGGATAATTCTTCTCCTCTTCCCCTACCAGGGAACAAGCCTTGCTCAAGTGCAGTTCCTTCCCTAAGACAATTTTCAGGAAGCAATGGGGTTCACCAGAATTCTTACATTCGCAAGGGTAACAGTCTTGTAAGAAAATCTTCCCCTGTTTCTGGTATACCTCGTGGTTCTAATGCTGTGAATTTATTTACGTCCCAGTTAAACTCTTTTAATGCTGAAGAATTGAGGAATGATGTGAAATCTGAGAGTCTGGTTGGTGTAACTGATTCTTCTATTAATTTGGGGATCAAAGTAACAGAAAATCCTGCCAATAAGCTAGGAATACCCCCAGTTCTTAGTAGTCCCGACACTCTTTCGTCTGGGGGTTGTGCACCATCCACGATAGCAGAGCCGCTTCTTAATGATTCCTCAGATTTTATAAAGCTGAGAACTATGGAAGAGTCCGCTTCTTTTAAGGATTTATTGAAGAATTCTGATGAGCATGAAAATCTGGTTTTTCTGAACATGGAAAATCGGACTGATCTTAGTAACGAGTTTTTAGCATCTTCGAATCTGGAACAAGGAGCACATGCAAAGTGCAATTTAAATCAATTGGTTTCGACTTCTAATCCTTGTGATCTCAGCAGTACAGATAAGGTCCAACCTATAACCTCTGATGGATATTACAAGAGAAGAAAAAATCAACTAATTCGGGCTGCACTTGATTCTAGTGTTAGTCAGACTCTGATGTCACCTCTATCTGACAAGATTTTCAATTCAGAGCTGGAATATATTGCTAAAGATATTCCTTGCAAGAGTTATACTGGGAGGCGGTTGGCCAAAGGTATATTTATAAAGTTAATTGAAGTTGTGTCCTTGCATTTAATGCTTCCTTTGTACAACAAATTAGAAGTTCACACTAAGAGAAAAATCATGATTATTTATTCATAACATTTCCATAGATATGTATGGTTTGTTTTAGCCTTGAAATGAAGTTGAACTTTGAAATTAGAAGATTATTGGAGCCTTCATGTACAGGTATGGCAAAGGAAAGAAGGCCTGGAAAGTTATCTTTGGTATGGTCACTCTGTGGTTCAATGTCCTCAAAGTATGGGAGTAATAATTTGAATGGCCAGAAGATGGTACCACATCTTCCTTGGAAAAGAACATATAGGAGAAGTCAAGTGCGCAACGTAGCCGCCATTCCTTATTATACACTGTCAACAATCAGGTAACGAGAAATTGCATCTGTTGATCTTGTATGTTTGTGGTTTTATTGACTTAATTTTTTCGTTTGCCTGAGAGTTGTCAACCACCATTAATTTTCTTTTTCAGTAAAAGGTTGCTGTTGTCAAGAAAGAGGGAGACACTGTATACGACATCAAATAATGGGTTTTCACTTAAGAAATCCAAAGTATTAAGTGTTGATGGGTCTAGTTTAAAATGGTCAAAATCCATTGATAGGCGCTCAAAGAAAGCTAACGAGGTTAGTTGGATCACAGTCTATGCAGTTAGTTCAATTAGTTGTCCATGTCCATTTTTTTTTCTTTTTCAAGGTAAATCAAAATGATAATTGAATTAAAAAATGTTTTCATGCTACGTATATCTGTTCAGAAAACTGCGTTATGATTTCATACAGGATGCTACACTAGCAGTTGCTGCAGCAGATAGAAATAAAAGAGAGCAAAATGGGCTTGCTCGTGTTATTAACAGGACAGACAATAATAGTGGCAGTTCTTCCCGTAAGTCTTGCTTATTTACATTACTTATTTACAGGGTGTTGCTGTGTGGATATAATAGTACGATGGTCTGAAATTTTTGAATGTATGAAGTGGTCGTTGCAACTTATTTTGCATATTTTAAAGGATCTACTATCTTTTAAAGTTGTGATGATATTATAGGAGCACGAATATTCCGGTTTGGTTCAATCCGACATAGATTGGATCGTTCAAAAAGAACACTTCAAAAGATTTCAGGTCATGTCTATTGACCTATTATCTATCAGTATCACTTGCAGTTTATTTTCTTTGACTGCTTCTCTGTGGAATATGCTTTTGTAAAGTTACATTGCGTTAGGTTTACAAAACCTGCTCTGTTGGAGCTTCATGTTGCAAGATATTTAAAATGCTTGTCAATAACAAAGAACTGCATTTAATTCTCCTTTAATCTTCGAAAACAGCAAGATATTTGTAGCTTGGCAATTATTGTAAACTTAAATCCAATCATTTTTATGATGGCAGCAATATTTTATAATTTCTCTAATTTGTAATTATTAAGTTTTCAAATTATTAAGTTTTGGTCGAAATTAGCTACAACTATAAGATGCTCTTGAATCTAGATTCCATTCTTATAAAATAGGATGATCTTGGATCTAGATCAATTGTCCTGAGAAAAATTGGCTCTGTTCTGAGATTGTAAAAATTCCTTATAGATGTATGTTTAGACTTGACAATACACATTCCATCAAAATTTCTTTCTTACGAGCATGATATAGTAAAGTTGATATTTTTATCACTTTAGGAATCTAATACTTTTTACTAGTGTACTGTGTAGATGACGAACCATCTTGCTCTACTGCTGTCAAGTCTGGGAAGAATGCTAAGATGCCTTACGCCCCCAGGAGATTAGTGATTGGAAATGATGCGTATGCTCCTTATTCAATCCCTGTAGTTTATCAGTTGTCAGATTGCTAAAGATTAAGCAAGTGAATGGGATGTTTGTCATTGTTGATATTGTTAAACTTATTTTTTCCCCCTTAGGCAGTGTTTATTTTTTCTCTTTCTGGCTCAAGGGGCTGGAGAATAATTCCTTTCATTATTAGCAGATATGTTAGAATTGGGAATGGGAATCAGCTCGTAAGAGATCCAAAAAAGCGAATCCGGCGATTGGCTAGTGAGAAAGTTCGATGGAGTTTGCACACAGCAAGAAAGCGGTTAGGCAGGAAGCAGAAATATTGTCAGTTCTTCACTAGATTTGGCACATGTGATAAGAATGATGGGAAGTGCCCTTATATCCATGATCCTTCTAAAATTGCCGTGTGCACAAAATTTTTAAATGATGCTTGTTCTGATGTCAACTGCAAATTGACTCATAAGGTTTGCAAACAAGCTAGTATGATGAATTTGAAGCTGTCTATCCAAAAATATTGCAGCTAATTTTATTTCCTTGCACAGATCATTCCAGAAAGAATGCCGGATTGCTCATACTTTTTGCAAGGTTTGTTTTTCCCCATCAAACAATTTGTCGACTTTATTGAATGGAGTAGGATTTCTGACAGACCTGCTGGCAGGTTTATGCACCAACAAAAGTTGTGCTTATAGACATGTGAATGTGAACCCAAAGGCTTCCACATGCGAAGGATTTCTCAGAGGCTATTGCGCTGATGGTGATGAGGTATCATCTTTAATCTTCTAAATTTTATCGTGATTGATATGATGTGAAAGAACTAATCGTTTTCTTGCTGCGGAAAGGGAAGGCTAAATTGTTCTGTATTGCGTAATAGGGAGAGCACATGATAGGTCATAGGATGCCCTCCCAATCTGTTTTTTCGAATAATTGCTCTTTTTTTTCGAAGTTCATGCTTTTTTATCCAATATTTCTTGAAACCCCATGCTAATCTGGAACCGAATGAATTGAAAAATGTGCATGCTAACAGTGCCGTAAGAAGCACAGTTATGTATGCCCAGTGTTTGAAGCTACAGGATCCTGCTCCGAGTCCAAATGCAAACTTCACCACCCAAAAAGAAGAAATGAAGGAAAAAAGCAGAAGCGATCAGGGGAGCTCAAGAATGATAGCGGGCGTTATTTTGCATCCGTGCCTAGCAATTCTACAGAGCCGGAGAAGCTTTCGATGCAGAGTGCCAAAGTTTCTCTAGAAGGGGATTATATCACTCTGGATGTCAGTGACGTTGAAAGTGGAGATGTTGGCGGCGATCAGAACTTAGATTTGCAGTTAGAAGATCTTGATGAGGTAATTAGACCATTTCGTTTAATGAAGTAGAACTTGACATGGATATAAAGTGTTACCCAAACATAGGTTTACATACAATAGAGTAGGCATTTATAGGTTTCCCATCATTCCTCCTACAGATTTCTGAATATCAGCTTTGTGTTCTTCTTTTCCTCTTTCCTTTTTGTTGTTATTAGTCGCATTAGGCCCCGTACATAATAGTGCCATCCAATTGTAAATTGACGATTCAATAGAATGAGAAAGTAAAGGCTAATTGGAGCTTCATTGTTGCTTCCATTTTGTCCATGTTCTTCATGAGTTTTGTTATTCGTGCCTGGATGGATCTGTTTACGTTTATTGAAGGGTAATTATCAATTTGACACTTGAAATGTAGGAGTTCCTTCAACTAATATTTTAAATTTTAAATTTTTAAATCTAACATCTTGAAGTTGCTCTCTAAAAATTCCTTTAAAATTAGGCGACCGCAGAGGGGCTGCCATTAAAGTAGCTTGTTCATTTCATTTCCTCCATTGTTCTGGCTTACAACAGCAATAGATGGAAAAAATTAATGTAAGATGTTATATATTTTCCTATCAGAGAGATGGATGCATCGTAGGAGAAAAAATGAAAGTAGGGTTGAATGGTAAAATAATGGGGAATTGGGATTGGAGAATTTATGCGGGTCCGCCGTTGAAAGGCAGAGGCGGTGGTGGTATTCGAATTCGAAACCAGATCTCTGATCCCAGCCATGGTTTTTAGCACTTCTCTCGTGTTGAAGGTGGCCCTGGCCCATGTTTCAGCTCATCTCTCTCAATTCATTGCTTGCAATCCCCAGCGATTCCCCTCCCACCGCCTTCTCTACCTCATCTTCTGCTACCCTTTCCGCCTCCTCCTCCTCTCTCTCCTCTCCCACGCCGACAATGATTGAATCCTTTCGCTCTACATTTCCTTACCCACTTTGTAGACTCGTGAAACACAGGAAGATGAAAAAAAGAATTCTCTCTCCCTGCAACTATTGGTGTGTGTTAATTTCACGATAGATAGGCAAGGTATCGGATCCCCGAGAGTTATTGAGTTGACATTTTTTAATGGTGGAATAACAGAGAGGAGGTTGATTGATAACAGTTTAATCTTCGAGGTATTAGATTTAAAAATTTAAAGTTTAGAGTATCTGTTAAAGAGACCTCCAAACTTCAGAGACTAAATTAATAATTACTTTTTATTAAAATATGAAAACTTGGACAATTAAGATATGAAATTGGGTTTTTGGCTTATGTTCTTCCCTGCTTATTGGTTAATACATCTTGAGCAAGAGAAAGAAGCTGCAATATTTACTTATACGCTCTAGGAATATTTATCTGCATAATATTTTATTTTAAATATTTATAATAATTTAAACGACATTTAACCATCATCATGATGTCATAGGGCGTGAGATTAGGATTAGTCTTACCAAGAAACCCAACAAAAAGTTAAAAAGCGTGGACTTTTAGCATTCAATCGAAATATGTAGAAATAAATGCAAGTCCAGACTTGGAATTTAGAAAAGGATGAACCATTTTGGCAATGCGTGTTGGGTGGGTTTGTTGGTCAAACCCAAAATTGTGGAGGAGATTCAACTGCCATAACTCTTTCTTCTTCCCAATTGAAACTTCTCCGCAATTACTTCCAAACAATTCTTACCTTTTACTCTGCATTTCCCTTGTATCTTTCTTGGCTACTTCTGTATTCATCTCTACAATTAGAAAAGTATTCGAGCATAATTTAATAAATCAATTTTAAATCCAACTTTTACGCAAACAAACCCATTAATCTCATGTTCGGAGAATAATAACTTCGAGTTCGGTGTGACGAGAATACTGTCTGGTTAGACTGGTGAGACTATATTATAGATTTTATTTAGGATTTTGTTTTCTCTACAAATTCATAGAAGTTAGTAGTAAAACTTACAGTTGTATTTCGATCTTCTAATCGTAAATTTATTCTCTGTCTGTGGGTTTTTTCTTTGAAATGGGTTTTTTACGTAAATTTAGTGTATTGTTTTCATATTTTCTCAGGAGGAAGAATTTTCTGTAATTACAATACATGATGACCGAAACTTATTCGTCAACATCGAGACCCTAATTTGAACAGTTGAAATTATTCTCATGAGGCTGCTCCAGTCTCAATTATTTATTTACGGTCTCCCCCTCAAGAATTGCGATAAAGCCATTGGGATCCCATGGAGAATCAAGCGCCTGTTTTGACTTCGGTCAGCTGAAGAACCAATTAAAAGGTGTTTTTTTTGAGCAGGTTCAGTGTCTAAAATGAAGATCACGAGACATTTATCTTCATTTTTATTTATTGACAAATATTGATGGGAGCATTTCCAACAAATTTACTTGTTTTGAACGAAAAATATTATGAAATTTCCTGCGTATCATCCTGGAACTTTCTTCTTCCTCAACCGGACAAGAAAGTACAACCCCATGGACTGCTATAAAACCTACCACCTTCGATCCCCAACCCAGCAACCGCCATCTGCTGAAAAATTCATGCCATTTTCATCTTCTTAAATTTTCGTTTAAGGGTAGGAGTTTTACCCAGTTGACCATGTCGTTTCTCATCAGCAGCAGTGACTTGCGGAGGATTTTCGAGAAGCTCGATAAGAATAACGATGGGTTCGTCAGCCTCGACGAGCTCAACTGGCTTCTAGAGAAAATCGGCTTTCAACTCAGCCTCGCAGAGCTCGGAACGATGGTCGGAAAATCAACCCTCGACTTCGACGAGTTCATCTTCTTTTACGAGTCGATATCGGAAAAGAAGAACGGAGGTACCATTAGCGGTGGAGGCGAAGACGAAGAAGACGAAGAGAGAAAACGAGAAGTGGACGTGGAGAATGATCTGGTGGAGGCGTTTAAAGTTTTCGATATGAACAACGACGGTTTCATCTCTTCCGACGAGCTGCAGTCTGTGTTATCGAGATTAGGGCTTTGGGACGAGACGGGTGGGCGAGATTGTCGAAACATGATTAGGGTTTACGACATTAATCAAGACGGGCGGCTTGATTTTGAAGAATTCAAGAGCATGATGATGCTCACCATTTCTTGATTCCTCCATTTTCATGGTCATAGTTTGGATGATGTTTTCTTTTTTACCACCCTCTGTTCTTCATGCTTTTGTTCTGTTGTTCATATTATTGTAAGTAATTTCTATTAATTTGTCATTTTATGGTATGATTATAGATTTAGCAAAGATTATTTTAGAGTTCGGTGTGACTCGAATTCTAGTTAGGCCGGGTCGAGTCCATATCCAATATTAGGGTTTTCAATTTTCTTTATATATTGATGGTTGAGGTGCAAAACTCATTTTACCTTGATTTTCAAATAGTAAATTTCTCATTTGCCCGTGATTTTTTCCTGTAAGGGTTTCCACGTAAATTTTAGTGTCCATGTTTCCGCAGTTTTCTTTTTTCGTTTCGTGTTTGATTCTCAACAAATTATTATTGCATCAAGATCTTCAAGACCGGATATTTTTAGCATAACACTTCAATTGTATGAGGAGTTCGTGAGATTAGCAAAAGACCAATCTCTAACTAAAGTTTAGTATTGCCCATTTGAATTTAGGATGTCACACTTTTATTTTCGGGTTTCACTTAAAAAGGTATTTGTCTTAGTTGCAAATCAAATCCTACTTACGAACCATACCCCTTAACATTTCCCTAACAATGTAGGATTTGATGCATTTACATGCTCTTTCACTTCGTACGCTTATAAGAGTGAGCCATCACGATTACCCAACTTGAGAGGCTCAATGTCTATGTCTGTCATACTTTCAGACAAATTTAGTTAGACCCACCCAATTTTATTCTTTGATTTCACTCTAAAATGCTTTGTATGAATTACAAATTTAATCTTACTTATGAACCATACTCAACTCTGATGCCCTCGACGATGAGTAATAATAATTATGACTAGAATAATAAATCGTTATTAGAAACGACAATGAGGTCAAAGTAATCAAAACTTAGAATAGGGCCATTGCATTCGAAGTCATTGAGTTAGATGAATTCGGTTAGGAAATTGACTAACTAAATGTGACTGAAAGTACAAACTAAATTAAAGTGCCGAACTACAGACACGAATGGACAAATTGATTGTAAGATCAAGTTAATTGGAATTGAAACAAGGAAGTTATAAGATTTGGAAGTTAACACTTAACTTGAAGTTAGTTAAAAGTTGACTTTCGATATTAGAAAGCATAAAGTAAAACGTATGTGTTATGCTAGAAATTCCATAGCATAAAAGAAGGTCATATGGACATGTCGTGACATGATTTCACAATTGGTGTGATAAAAATTTATTTGTCAATTAGACGTCAACATGTGACCTATATTAATTAAACTTAAAGTTAATTAATTTCAATTTTATTGTAAATAAGGTTAAATCAAAGGGCACAAATGTCTTTTACATCAGAAAAATTGGATATAAATGTAAATTAATATTTATAATGTAATAAAACAAAAAGAAATCAGATTTAAATATCTGATTTCAATGAAAGTTAAATGTGAAGATGAAAGAGAAGAAAGAGGGAGAAAAGAGAGAGAGATAGAGAGACAGAATGGAAGAAGTGGAGAAATTGAACGATTTGTCGGTTTTTGACAAAAACCTTCAACACAAAATGTGTTTATGAGGTTGAGAGGAACGTTTTAGTATAAGAATCTTAAAGCAAAATTGAGATTTCGAGTAAGGTATTATTTATCATCTCAATTCATGAATATATGCGAACAATTAGTTGAATTCGTTTGTAGTAGTTAATTATACATGTTTGGCCCATTTGGAATGATTAGAAGCTGAAATTTTGGTGGAAAATCAAAGAAATGCAATTGAAAATTGCAGAAAAACCCCAAAATCACCAATTTGGGAGCGCACCAACGCTCATAGGGAGCACAAAAATGGCCAAACAATGCTATAGTAATGACACAATTTATACAACATTTTAAATTTATTAAGTGGTGGGTTTTAAATTTAGTATTGTTTCTCAATTAACAAAGTTATTAGTGACTAATTTGGACCCCAAACTTTGGATGTCATGGTATTGAAACAACTTAAATGTTTGTTTTGTTTTGTAAAGATCAAATTTTTACTACCCTCAACTTTGAACATTGAATCAATCAAAGCTTCTAAAATGTGAAATAAATTCTTAAATAATTGCTTTCATTTATTTAATTGTCGCTACAATTATTAAAAAGACAAAAAAAATTATTATTTGAGCTTCGACCCAGTGGGTGATGGCTCATTGGGCTATGACCCATTAAGATAATTCGTTTTATTTTCATGTCATATGTCGTGTGGACTAATAACACTCTTGCTATTCTTCTCATGTTTCTTGTTTCTTCTTCCCTTTTACATTCATTAGATCTCTTCTCTTTTCTCTAGTTTCTATTAAAATCGTTCATGTCTGAGTTTTGATGTTTATTAGTTATCAATTGTTCGAAAATTCGTGAGGCAAGCCAACAATTGAGGTAATGGAATATTTCGTATTGTATTTGGTTGATTATATATTTATGCTATTTTGAGTTGCTTGATTCTTCATATATCTTATTCAAACGTCCGTAACAACGTCAAATCTTGCACATTAGACCAATCAAATTACACTATTCATAGTGATATAATTGTATTCGTTTGGTCCCAATGAAGTGGAGATTTTTGTATACCTTATCTTCTTGTATAAAAACGTGGGAACCAGACCCAACGGGTATTACGCTCTTCTATTATCGATCATTTTCATTTTTATTTATTTTTCCAAATATCAAAATAACCTGCAAGTATAATAAGATCAGAGGAACCAACAACTGACCGAGGATACCATGACCGCGTGGAGACATTCTTGGATGAGGCTGGGATGGCTCAAACATATTGATCAAAAGTACACCGTAAATTAAAAAAAAAAAGAATCACAATTTCATGTACTTCCAAACTCATCGATCCAAATAAGTCACAGAAGCCAGCTAAAAGAATCTACCGCCTTCTTCGCCGCCGTACACGACGATCTACGCAAGAAAAGAAATGCATAGATGAAACAAAGGAAAGATGCAATACCAAAACTTAAACATGGCTGGGAGGGTCCGTCTCCACGGTCGAATATGGAAGATGAAAAAGGAAACTGTAAAACAAAATAAAAGAATCGAAAGCCAAGGATTGGAAACCAAGTGAGGAAGAGAAACGAAGAAAGAAGGAGAAAATCTGAGATCTTTGCCTTCGTTCCTTGACTTCTTCCCAATTTCTAGATTACGACTATACAACATACAACATTACAAGAAGACGAATCGAACGAGCCCTAAGAAATTTGGTTCGGTTCGGTTCGATTTTATCGATTTTGAGAAAGACAAATTGAAAACCGAACTAAATTTTTGGTTCTTAACAAGATAAACCAAAAATTGATTTACAGTGTGCAAAATCGATCCGAATCGAACCGAATTGACCAGTTCCAGTTCAATTTTTTGGTTCCAGTTCAGTTTTGCACATTCCTAATCTTGAATTATTATTGTCATTATAAGCTGCTACAATTTCTCTTCAATTAGTGATAAATATACAAAAATGATTAATTACATAGAGCTTTGAACAATAATTACATTTAACAATAATAAAATTAATATTATTTTAAAAATTAACATAATTCTTTGTCATTGAATAAAATAACATTACACTAAAGTCAAAATAGTCAAGTAATTTCATTAATTTTAAAGTGATTGCTAAAGTTACAAAGAATGTAATTCCAAATATGCTGGAGAAATTGTATCTTGTCTTTTATTATATTATTTTATTCATGAAAATTAAAAAACATTATATATTATACTTACTTATATAATTTTATTTAGAGTACTGTTTAATTTCATATTTTGCGTATGTTATTATATAATTTATTATTTTAAATATTTATATTATATTACAATAATTTTATTAATAAATAAATAATATTTAAGTGTCACGTCAATCAGTTATAATATTTGAATATATAATAAGGTTGTAACCACCTTTTTTTTGTTTATACAATTTTATTATATACTTGTTGACCTATTGAATTTAATGCACAAAGCTTTTGGGCATGTAATTTCCTGGAAATTGAACTTAATTTATAGTCAATTCAAAATCAATTAAATAATAAGAACAATGATTTCACATTGTCAATTTTCCGAGACTAAATAAACAAATTATTTAATACAAACAAATATTAAAATAATGGTCAAACTAGAATGTATAGATGCAGTTAATATATTATATAATTAAGGAAAAATAACAAATTAATCATCGTGGTTTGCGATTAATGACAAGTCAACCACTATCCATTATTTTATAACAAATTAACCACTGACCTATGAAAAAATGATAAAGCCAACATCGTTGTCATGTTCACAGTTAACTCTCTCTCTTTCTCTCTGAGATCGCGGTCTCTATGAGACAGCAAGTTTCTTAATGGTGAACGTGACAGCGATGTTGGTTTTGTCATTTTTCCATATGTCAGTGGTTAATTTGTTAGAAAATAAAGGATAGTAGTTGACTTATCATTGATCACAAACTGCGATGATTAATTTGTCATTTTTCCTATAATTAAATTAAGAAATTGACCAACTTGGGACGATACTATTTAGTATATATTCACTGGATTCTCTTATATTTATTATTAAGTACATTTTTTTAAAAGTATTTTCCGTACATACAGTTTATTTATTTAGCATTTTGTGTATATTTTATTCAGAGACAACCCTGGTGAAATGTTTTCTTTATTTAATTGATTTGAATGTAATTGGGTTCTATTTCAACGTCACGTTGACACAGTCGGATGTGTGACGACTATTTGGAGCTACTCTTTTTTTTGGCATTTCTTCGAAATTCAACTCATATTTTAAAAATTTTAATTAACTCAAACCTAACAAATATGACCAATTTTTTTGGGTCAGTACATCAAAATCACTTATTTAGGTAAGTAACACACCAAATCTTTAAAATATTTTGTGGACAATTAAAATATGAAATTATTAAAAAAGAATGGCACAAACTTCGCAGTTACATTTTTCATTAAATTAGATGTTTTTCAATATTAAACGACAACGTCTCTTAACATTTACAGACATCTCTTAGCATCTACGGACATTCTTTAATAGTAAATGACGTCGTAAGTGAATGAATGTCTATTGTGGACTGACGATGGTTGAGGGACGTCCGTCGTAAGTGGATGGACGTCCATCTTAAGTTGAGGACGTTCGTACTTTGATCCAACGAGCACGACCTTTCTAGGGGTGTTCAAAACCGAACTGAACCGACAAACCGAACCGAAATCGATCAAAAAATCAAAACCGAATAAAGTTTTTTTTATTAAAAAAACCGGATAAGGTTCTCTTTTGTAAGAACCGAGTGTTTTGGTTCGATTACCGGTTTTAGTTTTTCAAAACCAAAAAACCGAAACCGAACCGCATAAATACGTTTATAGTGTTTTTTTTTGTTTTTGAAGTTCCATATTCGGTCATTCGTGCCTCAGCCTCTGAGGTGATTTTAGCTCCAAAAGACCTAATAACTATTTTTTGGACAAAATTTTGTTTTGAAAAGAGAAGAGGAAGAATAATTTTGTTGTTATTAATTATGTTTTTATAATTTTTATACAATTTTTATTATAATATTTGAAAAAAAAATTAATAAGAAAAAACCGAAACTGCACCGAAACCGGAACCAAGATTTTAAAACCGAAATCGACTCGGTTCTTATTTTTCTAAAACCGATTCCAGTTTTGTAATTTTAAAACCGAAACCGACTAATTTGGTTTGATTTTACATCAAAACCGAACCGAACCGAACCGAGAACACCCCTAGACCTTTCGTCTTCTAGGGTTTGTTTTGTTAATTTTTTAATTAATAATATTAAAGGGTGAAAACAAAGGCAAAAATAGAATATAAATTAATAATTCTCAATTTTTCTTTTTATTAATCAAATTTTTTGATGGGTTATGTATGCATCACATTAATAGGAGGGACAGACATGTAACGTAAGAGTTCAATTTTATTAATAAAGTATATTCTAATTCTATATTTCATCAGATATTGTTTTAAATAATTAAATATTTGATCGTATTTATTTTAATGTTATTATAGGAGAAGAAATAAGATAGACTATGCATTAGTTGTATTTAACTATGATCATATAATTATTTTTTGGGCTTTTATAGGTTTTAATTTTTAATTTTTAATTATTTTATATTTTATTTGATATTTTTAAGACAATTACTTTTAATTAAGTTAATAAATGAAATTATATTTTAAACATTTAATTAGAAAAAATATCCAAATCAAGGAGAACTCATGGGTCTGTCATATCTAGGGACGTTTCAGTCAACCTACGACCAACTCCAAATTTGCAGAGGTAACGAAATATCTGAGGGAGACAGGACAGAGAGAGAGAGAGAGAGAGAGAGAGAGAGAGAGAGAGAGAGACGGCGGATGGGAGTTGAGAGTGTTGAAGACGATGGGGCGATGAACGGTGAGATAGCGATGAGGGGAAACTTCTGTGAAACTCCACAAACAAATACAAGCCGGTTTCTGGTCTCAAATGGAAGATGGCCATTTTATGATTTAAATATAAGAACACAGTGAAGTTTAGACCTTTTCATCCATTAACAAACCAGTAATCAAATTAGTTTATGGACCCACCCATCGCTTGAACTCACCTCGTATTTTACTTTTTTTTTTTTTGGCTTGTTTAATCTTCTTTTCCAGGAAGTTTCCCTCTGTTTTGCAATTTTCCACATTAAGGGGAGAGTCTGATATCTTATATAATTTGATTATATCCCCTCGTTTGGAGCCGAATATGATATGAGGGCCTAGAGAGAGAAAAGCAGTAGAGAAAGATGACAACGGCTACGAGGGTTCCGCCTGGGGTGGAGCAGCTCCTGGGACTTGAAGAAGATGGGAAAATGGTGATCATAAGCGCAAACCTTGATAAAGAGATGGTTCGAACCATAGAGCTGATGCTGTCGAGCTCCCCTGGAGATGGGTTCGAAACCATGATCAGGACAACACCGAGCCAGACAGAAAACATGGTTCAGACCAGTCCGACCAGAACAGAGCACAGCTCGACGAGAACGGAGCATTTGCCGAAACCCAGAGCGAAAAGTGTGTTCCCGCGGAGGAGAAAGTCAGTGAAGAGGATGATGTTCGAATCCACAGCTCGATACATTGCCTCTCTCTTTTCTCGCTAATTTCACTGAAAACTCCATTTACTTTCTCTCTCTTCTGTGTCTCCCCCGTATCACTCTCTTTCTCTCACCTCCCGATCAATAATTTTTCTGGGTTTTTGTTTGTTTTTCTGCATTGACTGCTGTGGATTTGAGTTGTGGGAATAAATATTTTACAGTTCTTGCGGTTTTAGAAAATCAATCAACATCTAATTCAGAGCCCCGTCACCCTGATTTTCAACTCTATTTCGATGTTTGTGTTGTATATTTTGTATAATTCATTTTTTGAATTATTAATAAAAATAATTTAGGTTTACTTGTCATTAATTTCATAATATAATAATTATTTTATTAATTTCTTTGTAAATTAAGATTTTTTTGAGTATTTTATTATTATAATATACATATTTTTATTCAATTATTTATTAATGTATTATTTAATTAATTAATATATAAAACTACTAAGAATGTGACAAAAAAGTCGATGTAAATAGTATCAAATCATTATTACTTCAGCAATCATAAAAAAATATCCATAATTGGGATAACCATGGCAAACAAACTTGGAAATATATTTTTAGGGCATAGTAATGTATGATGCAAACTAAGGTTGTTTTAACGATTAAGTAACTTTTAGAGTAATGTTTATCCCCAAAATCCTTATAGGTTGATTTTTTAACTTATTTTTTATTTGAAATTGTCAAAATTATCATAACTTTCTATCGAGAGTTGTTTCTCTCTCTAAATTGCTTAACAGATAAGATCATATGATGAAAACGTGATTTCTTTGACAACAATTATAACGTTAAGTTCATTAAATTATTTCGGTAAAAAAACTTGAAGGACCTACTTATTTCTCAACACTAAATTTAAGAACTAATATATTTTATTTTAAAATATTTATTTTTATTAGTAGAAGTGTAGAACAACAGCTTTGAGACATTTTGTAGCAAGCCAAGTTATATTGCTCGATTTATGAAGATAATTTGAACAAAGCTTAGTTATTCGACTCATGAGCTCATTCTAGCCATGGCAATTCGCTAGACAATCCCAGAAAAGAGCTGTCTCGTTAACTCAATCATAATTAACCTAAAAAGTATATGGGTTAGATAATAAACTTATACTAAAATCAAGGGGTTCTACATTTTTCAAATATCACAAGGCCTTTAACATTAAGACAATACCACTTATAACAATATATACAACAAATATTCCTTAGGATTACCATAACCATAATCACAACAAACCACAATGATAATATTTATTTGGGATTTACACTAGGTTGTTTATGTCTTTTTCTTCATTGTTTGATTGTCAACGGGCCCCAACAACACCAAACGTCAGTTGGGTCTTTATACTGTCATCCGGATACCCAGCGGTGCTACTAGTAGCTCTGTCGTTACTGGCGTCGGCAAAATCTCCGAGCGAGTATTGCTTCTCTTCGTAAACGTCAACGCTGCCATTGTCGACAATTGGAGTTTTTTCTATTGCTCTTAACCCATCTAACTCAGAAAAAACTTCTTTCATGGTTGGCCTTTCCAGCCTGCTCTCTCTCACACATCTTCGTGCCAATGCAGCCACTTCCTTCAGTTTCAACATGTTCTTCTCGCTAGCTATTTGTGGGTCTAATATCTCTGCTAAACTGCTAGATTTCAAGGAGGAAAGGAAGTGAATTACTAAGTTTGTGGATGGATTCTTATAATTAAAATCAGTCACAGATTTCCCAGTGAGTAACTCCACCAGCATAATTCCGAAGCTGTAAATGTCACTCTTTTCGTTTAGCTGATGCGTTATTATTTACTCCGGGTCTAGATACCCGATTGTTCCTTGCACGGCAGTGTTGTCCTTTTGACTCTCGCTGTCTTGTTGGATTAATCTTGAAGCTCCAAAATCAGACAATTTTGCTGAGGAAATTCAATGAAATGAAGTTAGTTATTTAAATTTAGTAATTTTAGTCCAAAAAGATGCTAGTTTTCGAAAAACAATGAGTGTTTTGTGATTTTCAGGAAATAGTTACTAACCTGTGTAATTTCTGTCAAGAAGTATGTTTGCTGCTTTAATATCTCAGTGAATGATTAGAGTGGAGAGTTGAGAGTGTAAATACCAGAGTGCTTCTGCCGTTTCTGTTGCTATCTTCAAACGAAGCTCCCATGGAAATGGAGTAGTTTCAGCCATCTTCAGCTGGTCGAGGAGAGAGCCATGACTAACATACTCGTAGATCAAAGTAGGAACTTGAGTCTCAAAACAACAACCCAAAAGTTTCACCACGTTCTTATGGCTGACATTAAAGAGCAAACAACTTCATTGACGAAATCCTTCACTTGGCTTTCGTCTCCGATTCGAGCTTTTTTAATGGCGACGACACGGTCGTTGGATAGAATTCCTCTGTAGACTGTTCCTTGTCCACCTTGACCAAGAAACTTACTTTCATGGAAGTCCTTGGTGGCATTCTTCAGATCTTCCTTTGTGAATATTTTTGCAGCGTCGGTCGATCCATCTCTTTCGGAGAGCTGTTGAAGCATCATTGTTCCGCCATTTTGATGGAAAAATTTATGTCTGAGTTGCTGCAACTTTCTACGCTTTACTCCCAACAATATCCACAATCCAACAGAGAGAAGAGTCAAAAGACTCGTACTTATTGCTGTAAAAATCCATCATTATTCTTTATATATTATGTGTAATATATAAAAAATGGGTAAAATAAAAGCTTACATAATCCCACAATCATCACGGTACTGTTTTTTTGATTGGCCGTACAACCTATTCCATTTTTATGGGCGTCGCCATGGTAGCCTTTAGGATACAAACAATTGTATCCGCCAATTGTATTGTCACAAATTGCCTTTTAAAAAATAAAATAAAAAAAAGAGAGATTACCTAAGCTGTCATAGAGATAAGGATTGCCATCAAAACCAGTAGAACACAAACATTTGTAACCAAAACCATCACTTGCGTCTTTGCAGGTTGAATTACCGTTGCAAGCATAAACTCCCGTTACTTGAGCTTGTTGACAGGTTTGATTTCCGACTGACCAGTCAAGAACCATTGGGAACTTTTCAGTTTGTCTCAGATCAAAAAGATCAGTAGAGGAGAAGTTGTACCAATCATCTTGAACAATGAAAGCGTAGACACATGGATTGAAATGAGACACATAAGTATGATTATATGTAGTAATCGTTTGCCCCGATGGGAGTGAAGATTGACAACAGCCAACTCCCGCGCAAGACCCATTATTCACGTCAGTGATGTTGTTGCAAAAAGTGAAGCACCCAGTTGCGTAAGTCTTTTCCAGAAAGCCACCAATCACTCCAATCGTGCGACACCCAACGACAGTGAATTTGTTCTTGGTTGATGAGATTCTAAACCTGTTGAAAAAAGAGTTTTCAATTAATTGAATCAAATTAATTAATGAAATAGTCATCGGGAGGATACGAAAGGGTAAACTCATAATCCATTTATATTTGAGCATAATTTACAAATTCAACCAACAATTTTGTTGTTAGTTTAACTTAATCTTTAAATTTTTTTTTAATAAAAC
Organism: Begonia loranthoides; assembly: GCA_022433065.1. Taxonomy (NCBI): domain Eukaryota; kingdom Viridiplantae; phylum Streptophyta; class Magnoliopsida; order Cucurbitales; family Begoniaceae; genus Begonia; species Begonia loranthoides. The sequence continues at coordinate 1,653,102 of CM039484.1, read as the reverse complement.
GAACATTTAACCATACACGGTAAATAAAAAATCAATTAATTTTTTTTTTCTTAATTTGATTCTGATTCTATTTCAATTTTAGATTATTTGGTTTAAACTCGGTTTGAGGCTTTTTTTAGTTAGGCTAGGCTTAGTTTAAGTCCTATTTGTTTGGTATTTTTGTAATTTTTGAAATAACAACTAAAAACTAAAAAATATAAATATTATACTATTGATTCTATTTGGTTTAACTTATTTGTTGGTAGTTTTTGTATGTATTTGAAATAAATACTAAAAAATATAAATATTTTCCTATTGATTATGCTTGGTTAAAAAAAAGTTGTTTAATTTCACTGAAAAAAGCAAAAGTACAGGATAACACAAAAAATTTGAAGTTCATTCTCTTTAAAAATAAATTGGCTGTAGTTCATCTTACCTCCAAAATTCAAGATTTACATTCTACTTTACACTATTTTTTACAATTTTAAACAGTAGAAATGAACAAATCATTAATCATTGCCCAAGAAAAAACACTACCTCCTGAAGTTTATCAATCGGTAGACGTTAACAATTTTCTCCTCTCCTGAGTCGTAACACTCCATGGCTCGTTGGTTTGAGATGGTCATCTCACCCAGTAGAGAGATGTTGAGAATTTTGAAGGAGGGTCTTTGCAGAGTTGCCCTTGGAGGGTGGACGGTTTTGTTGCAGACGACGAGGAATTGTTGGTCCAAATAGCAGTCCTGGGTGGTGCCGAATGGGTAGGGAATGGAGATGTCGCCGCAGCTGCTCTCGCACCCAGTCTTTGCTAGACTCTTCGCCGCCGACGGTGCTGTTATGGCTACGGCAACCAACGCAACAACTACGGCGGTGACGCGTAAATGGTTGAACGACTCCATCGCCAACCTGGTCGATCAGCTTCAAGCTTCTAATCTTTGCAAGAGAAAGACGCGAAGCGATTGCGTTAGAGCTCTCCTACTTGTGCTCGATTGTACATATTTCTTTGTTCTTTTAAGATTGACGATGACTTGATCTACAATTGACGGCTGACACACGATCGACCTTTGAGTCTTCAGAGGAAGAAAAAACAATGACCATAGTAGTCTTTGTTTAATGTATAAGTACTGTTCAAATCCCCACGCCTAAATATGCTTTTGTTCTTCGAGATTGGCGCCTTGGTATGGACCCAAAAGCATAATATGAATAATAATGACGTGCAATAAAACAAAATAGACAATGATTTTGTCTAAATTTTGACAATAATTTATTTCTGTCATTAAATTTATAATTGAAGCAAACTTCCACCAATACTTTTATTGCACCAACATGTAAATATCATATCGACCAGATGGCTTACATATACAAAAAGTGGACTTGCTTCTGCAGAATTGGAACTTTCAAGGAGGGCGATGATGCTTCAAACACTATATTGGCTGTGGACGCATGAAATGATTTGAAATTCAGATTCGTTCCAGAGTTTTTGGATTGATATGACACCCTTTTGAGAAATCGTCTGGTTTTGAGCGAGTTGTATGTGAGGGTTCTAATAAATCTCAATCACTGGAGTTATGATCATGGTCAACCCCATTGTTGACAACACCTGCTGAGTGAAAGACTGGGTTTCTAAAAACTGCAACTTAGAGGAAGAAACAAAGATCAATCTATCAAGACAGAGAGGGAGGACGAACGAAAAAGATGAATCTTACTTGAACTTGTAGCAATTTGCGAAAGATGGAAAGCTCGATTATCCCTGTGATGTTCATGATTAAGCTCAGCAAGATGACATTTTTAAGCATTATTTTGGAGTAAAGTGCAGCAAGAACCCCATTAACATCGCACCAAAAGAAGCTGCAATGACGATCTGAAACGCAAAAAAGGTTCTCTCTCTTTTTCTCTATAGACCATGAGATCGTAATTATTTCCTTTTCTTAGGTTAAATTAATTAATTTATTAGGAAATTAAATTTTTTTTTTGGAGGGTGTCAGTTGAAAATTTCTCAAATATTGAGGCGCCAGAATTTAAAATTTAAAGTTTTAGTTATTAGTTGAAAATACTCTTATATTTAAGAGGTCATTGATAATTACCATATTTCTTTCGATGGATAACGGTAATGTTTGCATTGTCTATTTCTCATAGTTCAGTCTTTAAATTATTAACAAAAATTATTTTATAATTGATTGATCATTAACCGATAATACATGAGTTATTTTGTTAATTTCTCCAAATTTAAGTGGACTAGGATTTTTTCAGTATATTATCTTTATAATATACATATTTGTTTATTAAATTTATAATAACTATTTATAGCTTTATTATTAATATATTATTTACTTGATTAATATATAAAACTACTAAAAATGTGATGAAAAGAGTGGAGGTGATCGTATAAAATCATTATTACTTCAGATCCAAACATAAAAAATATACATAATTTGGATAACCCTAACTAACAAAAATGGAAATACATTTTTAGGATTTAGTGGTGTATGATGCAACATAATGTTGTTTCTGTCTTTTCCTCCTTCTTCGATTTTACTTACACAATATCATAATACCACTAATCGGTATGAAAAATAACAGCAGATGTAATCTTAAAACATCAATAATATTTTTTTTCTCACTGTTATAATATAAGAGACAAGAAATAAGATCTAACAAAAATAGACATAAAATTTTTTTACGTAAAAACTAAAATTAGAAAAAACCACAAAAAAATAATATCATTTGTTTAATAATAATATTATTTTTAAGAGGAAAGTGCACATTAACGATCAATTAGGTCATTGAGTTTTTTTTTTTATTCAAATAACCTCCTCATCTTAAGAACATTAGCAATTAGGTTTTTTTTGTTAATATTCTATTATAAAAATCACATTTTTATCATTTAATTTTCTATGTTGGACAATTAAAAAAAATTAATTAAGCTTTGGAGTTCTCTTTCATCAACAAAATCGTCTTCCGTGTGGATTTTTTTAAACTTCTTTCTATTTGGAATTGTCAAAATTATCATAACCTTCTATCGAAAGTAACTTCTTTCTCTAAATTGTTTAGTAGAGAAGAGAAGATCACACGATGAAAACGTCATTTCTTTAAGAATAATTCCAACGTTAGAGATTTGATTGCTAATGCTCTTAAGTTCATAAAATTATTTACCTTAAAAAAACTTTGAGAACTAATATACTATTACTTTAATATTCATGTTTTATTAGTAGGGGTGTAAAACGGGGGCTTTGGAACATTTTGCACCAAGCCAAGTTGGATTGTCGGCTCTAGGAAGATAAGTTGAACCAAACACAATTATTCAGCTCACGAGCTCATCCCAACCATTGCTATTGGCTAGAAAATCTTGCAAAAGAGTCGAATCGTTAACTCAATCATAATTAACCTAAAAAATATATGTAGGTTGGATAATAAACTTATACTAAAATCATGGGGTCATACATTTTTCAAATATCACAAGGCCTTTAACATTAAGTCAATACCATTTATAACAATATATACAACAACTATTCCTTAGAATAACCATGACCATAATCATAACAAACTACAATGATAACATCTATTGGGAAATACACAAGGTTGTTTATGTCTTTTTCTTCATTGTTTGATTGTCAACGGGCCCCAACAACACCAAATGTCATTTGGCTCTTTATACTGTCATCTGGATACCCGACGGTGCTGCTAGTAGCTCCGTCGTTGATGGCGTTGGGGAAATCTCTTAGCAAGTACTGCTTCTCTTCGTAAATGTCAACGCCGCCATTGTCGACAACTAAAGTTTTTTCCACTGCTCTTAACCCATCTAACTCAGAAAAAACTTCTTTCATGGTTGGCCTTTCCAGCCCGCTCTCTCTCACACATCTTCGTGCCAATGCAGCCACTTCCTTCAGTTTCGACATGTTCTTCTCACTTGCTATTTGTGGGTCTAATATCTCTACTAAACTACCAGATTTCAAGGAGGAAAGGAAGTGAATTACTAAGCTTGTGGATGGATTCTTATACTTAAAATCAGTCACTGATTTTCTGGTGAGTAACTCCACCAGCACAACTCCGAAGCTGTAAACGTCACTCTTTTCGTTGAGTTGCTGCGTTATTATGTACTCCGGGTCTAAATACCCGATTGTTCCTTGCACGGCGGTGTTGTCCTTTTCACTCTCGTTGTCTTGTTGGATTAATCTTGAAGCTCCAAAATCAGACACTTTTGCTGAGGAAATTCAATGAAATGAAGTTTGTTATTTAAATTTAGTAATTTTACTCTTAAAAGATGCTAGTTTTTTAAAGACAATAAGAGAGTTTTAATGATTTTTAGAAAATAATTACTAACCCATGTAATTTCTGTCAAGAAGTATGTTTGCTGCTTTAATATCTCTGTGAATGATTGGAGTGGAGAGTTGAGAGTGTAAATACCAGAGTGCTTCTGCTGTTTCTGTTGCTATCTTTAAACGAAGCTCCCATGGAAATGGAGTAGTTTCAGCCATCTTCAGCTGGTCGAGGAGAGAACCATGGCTGACATACTCGTATATCAAAGTAGGAACTTGAGTCTCAAAACAACAACCCAAAAGCTTCACCACGTTCTTATGGCTAACATTAAACAACAAAGCAACTTCATTGACGAAATCCTTCACTTGTCTTTCGTCTCCAATTCGAGCTTTTTTAATGGCGATGACCCGGTTGTCTGCTAGAATTCCTTTGTAGACTGTTCCTTGTCCACCTTGACCAAGAATCCTACTTTCATGGAAATCCTTGGTCGCCTTCTTCAAATCTTCCTCTGTGAATATTTTTGCAGCGTCGGCTGATCCGTCTTTTTCGGAGAGCTGTTGAAGCATCATTGTTCCGCCATTTTGATGGAAAAATTTCAGTCTCAATTGCTGCAACTTTCTTTGCTTTACTCCCCACAGTATCCACAATCCAACGGAGAGAAGAGCCAAAAAGCTGGTGCTTATTGCTGTAAAAGTCATCATTACTCTCTATAAATTATATGTAATATATAGAAAGATGTGTAAAATAAAAGCTTACATAATCCCACAATCATCAAGGTACTGCTTTTCTCATTGGCAAAGGTACTGTTTTTCTCATTGGCAGTACAACCTGATCCAGTTTTATAGCCGTTGCCATTGTAGCCTTTAAGACAAGAACAATTGTATCCGCCATTTTTATTTTCACAAATTGCGTTTTCATGGCACTCGTTTGAACTATTGCATTCATCAATATCTGCACAATTCACCACTCCAATGTCAATGAAATTAATCATATATTTGCTGTAAGGATTTCCTTTTAAAAGTCTCCGTAATTAGATAAAAAATCAATAAACTATTAAGCAATCGTTGAGCTAATAAACAATTATTGCTACAGAAGTCTCCAATATATTCAAATTAAAAGTTTTTGTCTTCTAATCAGATTACTTTTGTAATATCTGTTAATGAAATTAAATTAAAAAATAATAATTATTGTTAAATGGGAGAAGAAATCGTTTTTTGGGGAAATCCCCTCCTTTCCCTTCAAGCTTAAAAAAAAAGTCAAATTTCCTCCTCGCGTTATCAACTGCCGCGTACCTCATTCCTCTAGCCTCACCTCCGTCAGATTCTTCCTCTGCTCCTTGTATCACAGTGCGAAGATCAGTGGCAAATATCGTCATAGTGAGTCCAACTCTTCACTCTGTAATTCTCAATTTTTGAATTGAAGTTCTGATCCTTGGGTACTCTCTGTTGGAAGGGAAATTGGGCAAATTCGGTGAACAAAGTTGGTTGGATTTCACGGCATAAATCAAGGCTTCCAGTAGTCGGAATCCTTGTTTTCAGTGACCGACGATAGGGGTATAAAATCAGGATTTTACCTTCGCTGTCTAAATTGCAATCTTGTCGGGTGAATTTGGTCTGGAAATTTAATGGTTGGGTTTGGTAATTTAATGGTTAGGATTTTACCTTCGTCTTTCTGTTTATTCGATATTGGTTGGATCGGTTAAAATTTGTTGGTTCTGTCTTATAACAGATAATTAATAAAACTTTAAGACAAAAAAAAAAAAAAAAGAATAAGGCAATTAGATTCTTCGGGTCGGTCTCCGTTCTATCTCAGTATTTTCGAGTCGTGACAACTTTATGGTAAGTGTTTATGACAAGAAAGCAGGATTAAACACTCTAAAACTAAAAACAGAGAGAGAGAGAGGTGTTACCTATGCAGTCATGAAGGTAAGGATTGCCTTTATAACCATCAACGCAAAAACATTGGTAGCCACCAACATTATCTGCATCCTTGCAAGTTGTATTACCCTTGCAAGCATAATCGTTTTTATCTCGAGCTTGTTGACAGGTTTGATTTCCAACAGACCAATCAAGAACTATTGGAAACTCCCTACCTTTTTGCAGATCAAAAAGATCAGCAGACGAGAAGTTATAGTAACCATCTTCAACAACAAAAGCGTAGTTACATGTGTCATTCACAAAAGTAGGATGATAAATAGGTTTGAAAGAAATAATGTAATCTTGTGCCTTCATAGGAACTGAAGATTGACAACATCCAATTCCAGAACAAGACCCGTTTTTCACGTCAGAGATATTGCGAATGAAAGAGAAGCACCCAGTTCTGTAACTTGTGTCCCGATAACCCGCCATTATTCCTAATGTGTCCCACCCCACGACAGTCAATTTGTTCTTCGTTGATGATATTCTGAAACTGTTGGAAAAGGGTTTTCGATTAATTGAATGAAAACTTTCATCTAAGCATATTTAATGAACATATAACAATTTTGTTTTTGCATAGTTTGATAAGGGTTTTGCACTGGTATTGTGTTTGTTAGCTCTTGGATTTGATCCGAGGCTCTGCAAGAACAAGATGGTCATTCATCTTGTCTTATTAATTACCAATTGTTGAGGTCTAAAAAGGAACAAATCAACAACACTACCTCTTTAAGATCAACCATCTGTTATCGTTAGAAACTATCTTCCCTCCTGCGTTGCACACCATTGCTGGTTCTTTTGAGACTGTCATCTCACCCAGTAGAGAGATGTTGAGGATTTTGATGGTGGATTTACGCAAAGTTGCCTTTGGAGGGTCGGAGGTTTTGTCGCAGACGACGAGGAAAAATTCGTCCAAAAAGCATTCCGGGGTGGTGCCGAATGGGTAGGGGATGGAGATGTTCCCGCAGCTGCTCTCGCACCCAGCCTTTGCTTCACTCTGCGCCGCCGACAATGCTGTTATGGCTACGGCAACCACCGCAACAACTACGGCGGTGACGCGTAAATGGTTGAAAGACTCCATCGCCAACCTGGTCGATCAGCTTCAATCTTCTAATCTTTGCATGAGAAAGACGCGAAGCAATTACGTTAGAGCTCTCCTACTTGTACTCGATTGTACATATTTCTTTGTTCATTTAAGATTGACGTTGACTTGTCTACAGTTGACAGCCTACACACGATCAACCTCTGAGTCTTCATAGGAAGAAAAAACAATGACCATAGTAGTCTCTGTTTAACATATAATTTACTGTTCCAATTAACGCCTAAATATGCTTTTGGTCTTCGAGATTGGTGCCTTGGTAGGTACACAAAAGTATAATATGAATAATAATAATGTGCAATAAAACATAATAAACAATGACTTTGTCTAGCTTTTGTACCAACTTTTGGGTTGTCGTATTCTATTAGTGCTGCACTTACATGCTGTGATGGCCCCTCTGCTGATGGAGAAAGTGAGCAGTGTGAAATATAACAAAAATGAGAAGTAATTATTTCATTTTATTTATTTCTATCATTAAATTTATAATTAAAGCAAACTACGTCCAATAAATTTATCACAACAATTAATAAGAAATAGGTAAGTATTACATTAAAAAATAAAATAAATAAATAAATTTAGTATTATTTTAATAGAAATCATACATATAAATATGAATATAATTTTAAGTTTGGAAGAACTTTATATATTATAAGGTTGAACATTTAAAATACCCTCATAACACCACTGATACTCAAGTCTCGGTTGCAACATCTATTTCACCACGACATAATAAAGGATAAAGAAAAGTATAATTAAGATAAATTATAAATGTAAAACTCAAAAATTTTCAACGTATAAATTTTTTTGTGTTAAAATTTAGGCATGACGTTGAAAAATTGACTCGAATTGTCACGTAGTGATCACATGTGAAATTTTGGTCAATTATTCAAATCGGTGGAATTGAAAATTTTTGAACGAAAAATCTATTCGAGAAACAAAATTAGAGAATTAAATTAGATTGATAATCGTTATTTGGTGATGTTTAGAATAAGTATAAGTAGAAGTTATGAACAAGTTAATCGATATGATATATAAATGTATTAATTTATTAAGTAAAATGAAGGAATAAGTAAAGTGAAATAAAGTGTAAAGTGGAAAGTGGAAAGTGCAAAGTGAAAGTGAAAAAGTGAGAGGAGAAATGGTGGGCAGATTGTAAAAAACAGATTAAAGTAGAGAGAGATGGGAGGCAGAGATGTTTACGCAGGAGAAAATTAGGGCACACTTGTTCACACTACTAAAAATGTGACGAAAATTAGGGCACACTTGTTCACACTATTAAAAATGTGACGAAAGAGTGGATGTGATCATATCAAATCATTATTATTTCAGATTTAATTATAAAAAATATACATAATTCAGATAATTATAATAATGAACAAAAATAGAAATATGTTTTTAGAATATAGTAATGTATGATGCAATATAATGTTCTTTGACTTTTTTTTATTATTCGATTTTACTTATATAGTATAATTATATTATTAATAAGTACAAAAAATAATAACAGATATCATTTAAAAATATCAAAAATATTTTTTTTATAATATAATAGTCAAAAAATAATATCTAACGAAAATAGACACAAAAAAATTTTACATGTAAACTTAAATTACAAAAAAAACAATATAATTATTTTAATAATATTATTATTTTTAGGGTAAATGACAAATCAACCATCGTGGTTTGAGATCAATAACAAGTCAACTACTGTTATATTTTTTTTAACAAGTTAACCACTCACGTATGTTAAAATGACAAATCCAACATCACGTAGATGTTTACCATTAAAAAACTGGTTGCCAACGTCCAAACGCCAGAACGCCCAACACCGGGCATTCTGAAGAAATCAGAAGGCGAAATTGCGGTGTCTGGTGAGAAGATTAAAACCGAATAACTCCATCACTTACAATCACTGTAAGTACTAAGTGGCACGTCTCTCTCTCTCTCTAAGAACGTCACAAAGCTAAGAAGAGCAAGTTGTCTTATAGCGAAGGCAGAACATTAAATTGAAAGATATAATCAGATATATCCGTTTCCAATATCCATCATCGCATCTGCATCTTAAAATTTTGATGAGTTACAAATTACACAAAATGCTGGCAAATAAAAAAAAATGGTTGGCCTTTGTTATTTTGTCTCTCTCATAGTTACGCTCACAGCAAGGAGAGTAGAGAGAGAAGGGAGAGGAGTGAAAGAGAACAGAGACAAAGAAGACGAACCGCGTTTTTAAGCGATCTCTCGGCAAGAGGAGAGACCGCGTAAAAATGCGGTCTCTCGCGTCAAGTGAGACAGCGTAAAAGAGGCAAGTGGGACTAATAGAATTGTGGTTGTCGCTTGTCTGTAGAAAACAAAAACGAAGCAGTTCATTCCGCCATTAAAAGCTGCTTTGCAGAGCAGGAACATTCCAGCATAGATTGCTTGAATGATGATCACAGCAAAGTAAGATTTCTTTTCTTCCATTGAAGAAAACCCAAGTTGGTAACTTCAATTGATTGAATTGATAATCTTCCGTTCTTTCTTTTTGGTTCAGGAAAAATGCCCCTCCTCTTTCTTTCACCACCTTTTGCAAGATTTTCATGATCTTTATTCGGGTATGTCGTTTTTATTTTGGAGGGAATGATGCCGCCTACGAGATGTAGTGTGTAAAAGGGATGAAATTTGAAATTGCAGGATAACTATAAGCTTAGATGTTAATGGAGTTGCTCTCGCTTCCACTTCGGCAACTTTGGTTGCTGCGTCTACAAACTGCCTTCCCGTAATCACTTTCCTTTTGGCCGTTCTTTTCAGGTACCCATTCATACACACTCTATGCTGGAGAAAAAACTCCATCGACCCATTCCGGCGGTCTCACAGACCAGAGACTGTGAAAATCGCGGTCTCTGGTCGTGAGGAACAGATTAAACAAATCAACTATTTACAATTGGTTCCAGAACAGTCGAGCTCGATCAAAGAGGAAACAACAAAATTCAACCCCAGTGAATGCCGAATCAGAAGCCAAAACTGATAATGAGTCGCTTAATGCAAACGAGCGTAAAAACGCGGTCTGTCGAGTCAGGAGAGACCGCGTTTTTATGCTGTCTCTGGGCAAGAGGAGAGACCGCAAAAAAATGTGGTCTCTCCTGACTCGAGAGACCGCGTTTTATGCGGTCTCTGGGCAAGATGAGAGACAGCATAAAAACGTGGTCTCTCCTGACTCGAGAGACCGGGTTTTTATGTGGTCTCTCCTCTTACCCAGAGACTGCGTAAAAAAATGCGGTCTCCCTCTCGATGAAAGACAGCAAAATATGCTGTCTCTAGCAATGAGAGACCCATATCTCATTGTGTATTCTTCTTCAATCCCTTTACTCGTCAGATGATGAAAGTGCCTAGATTTGAGTTGACTTATCAGATAGCTGCCTTCTCTTGCGCTCCAACTTCTTCCAACTATCTGATAAGTTCCAGACTATGGAGTGGAAAAGACAACCATGATTCAAGGTTCATCAACTGGGTGAGAGCTGAAATACTACTATATTGGGTAGAATAGCTATCCGATGGTGACATCAAAGTAAATGATCTTTTCTTCCAGAACAAGAGCATGAAAACGACAACCCAGCTACTCAGATTCTAAAAATCTTAAACAATTATTTATGCTGGCTGATGAAGATGAATGATGAGTTCCCGTAAAGCAAGAGAAAATTATAAGAAAGAGATGGGGTTCATACCCCAAGGAATAGTTGCAGATCATCGAAAGGAATACTTTATAGTGTAGATTTATTTAGGGAAGACAATATTCTAAGCAGAGAGAAGATGGTACTTCTCTCAAGGTGTTGGCAATGGCAGAATGAAGAAGAAGCTGAAAGAGAGAGAGATTTACATCTGTTCTTAATGAAAAACTAATAGGTCTTCTTGAATTCGGGGAGAAAACCTACAAACCGTTATCTGGGAGAAGAACATTAGATTAAAGATGATTTTTTTTTCAGGCTGTTCATCGAAACTTTGAGATGAGAAAATTATGGGTTCATAGGGTTACCATAGCTAGAACCTCCAAGTAATCCTCCTCCACCGGAGACCCCATAAACATCCAACGGCTGATTTAGAAGTGGACAAGATGCTCTATTTCTTCCTCCTCCGCCTTCGCTGAATTTCGTGACATCTCCGGCCGCTCCGCCACTTCTACTGCTTAAATGCAGTTCGGACATGTTCGGAAACCCATCTCTTGATTCTACACCTTGATCGTACAAAAAACCTTTGAAAACATGCCCACCGATTTTCACGACAGCATGGTAAGCGTACTCGTCTTCTCCATCTTCCACTGCCGTCACTCTAACGCATTTGAAAACTGATGGGTCTCTCATTGCTAGAGACCACATATTTTGGGGTCTCTCATCGCGAGATACCGCGAAATATGCAGTCTCTCAAATAGGCGGTCTCTAACAATGAGAGACGCGGTCTCTCGCGATGAGAGACCGCAACCTATGCGGTCTGTAGCATTGAGAGACCGCGAACGCGGTCTCCAGCGTTGAGAGACTGCGAAATATGCAGTCTCTGGCGGTGAAGTTGAAGTGATCGAAGATCTAATGAATTAGAAGAAGTGATCGAAGATTTTATGTCCATATAGCTGTTTTAAAATGTAAGAAAATGGATTCAAAAATTTGCAGACCAGCATGAAAACATTAAGAATGTCCCAAGAACAAATAGGCTATCCAAAAATACAACAAATATTTTTTTAATTTTTATTTTAAAAAACTAGTTTTTGATTTGGAAATGGTGAAGATGGCTTTCCATAACTGATTGAAGAACCCATTTTTATAGTATTTTGACGGTGAAGAAGAAGAAAGACACGATTAAAAATAGAATGAAATACTGAAATTACGTCTAGATAATGGAGAATTTAACTGTAATGTTGGGTTTGTCATTTTGTTGTACGTCAGTGGTTAACTTGTTAAAAAAATAACATAGTGATTGACTTATCATTGACCAAAAATGACGATGATTGATTTTTTGTTTACCCTTATTTTGAAGAGGAAAGTGCACGTTAAAGATCAATCAGGTCATTGAATTTTTTTATTCAAATAACCTCCTCTTCTTAAGAACAATAGCAATTAGGTCTTTTTCGTTAATATTCTGTTATAAAAATTACATTTTTATCATTTAATTTTTATGTTGGACAAATTGAAAAAAATTAATTAAGCTTTGGAGTTCTCTTTCGTCAACAAAATCACCTTCCCCATGATTTCTTCATCTCTCGCCGATCAATTCTCTCCCCTTAGCTGAATATTTTCACTTCAGTTGCAGAATCGTCGGATTCAGTAAGGGGACCTTTATTTTCTCTGTAAATTCCAGTTTCTAGCAAAAAATGTCAAACTCTTACACAAAGTCTTCCTCTCGGTGCTTGAAGGAAACCATATTTCAGTTTAGGTCAATTACTGAGAACAAAATCGTCGATTTTGCGTACAGAACAGAGTCATCAGAGATCGACATTCGGTAAGACCCGATATGAAAAAAAAAATTGAATTTTTATTTTCGCCTATTGATGAAGTGGATTATGGATTTGTTGATTGTATTGTGAGCTAAATTCTGGTTTGGTTGGATATTCGGGATGGTAGATTTAGGTTGTTGTAACTGGAAATATAAATGAATTGCAACGAACGAACTCCGTAGGATTCGTCCGTGTCTGGCCATCAGGGTGGGACTCGGCAGAGGCGGAGTAACAGATTATGAAGTCGTGCGACTCGGCAGAGGCGGAGTAACAGATTATGAATTCGTCGACTTCGACGGTTAGACGACTGGCTGAGTTGGGAAACCTCGGCCGGAGGTGAAGTTGCCGTAGCGATAGAGACAACATCTCGCGCGTTTCGACCATGGAATACAGAGGCCGACAACAGGGACTGTGAATTCAGACCCTCCCCCTACTTGGGCCGCGGTCTGGGCTTCAATTAACAATAGCCAAAACCTTGTTTTGGACTGCAGTGTAGCATTGTTTGAGTTACAGACCAAAATTGTAATTGGGTTCGTTTGGGGTGGAGGCGTTTAAAGTTTTCGATATGAACAACGACGGTTTCATCTCTTCCGACGAGCTGCAGTCTGTGTTATCGAGATTGGGGCTTTGGGACGAGACGGGTGGGCGAGATTGTCGAAACATGATTAGGGTTTACGACATTAATCAAGAACATGATGATGCTCACCATTTCTTGATTCCTCCATTTTCATGGTCATAGTTTGGATGATGTTTCCTCTTTACCACCCTCTGTTCTTCATGCTTTTGTTCTGTTGTTCATATTATTATAAGTAATTTCTATTAATTTGTCATTTTATGATATGAATTATAGATATCCAAAATTTAACAAAGATTATTGTTGGAGCAAGATCTTTAAGACTAGGATGTTTTTTTGGTATGACAAGAGTTCGTTTGACTAGCAAAAGACCGATCTCTAACTAATCGTACAATATTGTTTTAGTAGCAAATCAAATCCTACTTAGGCACCATACCCCTTAATATTTCCGAAACAATGTAGGATTTGATACATTTACATGCTCTTTCACTTCGTACGCTTATAAGAGTGAGCCATCGTGATTACCCAACTCGAGAGGCTTAACGTTTATGTCGGTCATACTATCAGTTGAATTTAGTTAGGCCCACCTGATTTTATTCTTTGATTTCACTCTAAAAGATTTTGTATGAATTAAAAATTTAATCATACTTATGAACCATACTCAAGTGTGATGGCCTGTACGATAATTAATAATAATTATCACTAGAATAATAAATTGGTATTAGATACAATAATGAGGTTAAAGTAATCAAAACTTAGAATAGGGCCATTGCATTTGAAGTCATTGAGTTAGATGAATTCAGTTAGAAAATTGACTAACCAAATGTTAAAGAAAGTACAAACTAAATTAAAAGTTGACTTTCGACTTAAAATAGAAATTATATGTTATGCTCGGAATTGCAGAGCATAAACCCAGTCACATGGACATCTTGTGACATGATTTCTGGTGCGATATAAATTATCAAGTCATTGAGACGTCGACACATGACCTATATTAATTGAACTAATTAATCAAAAATAAAGTTAATTGTTTTCAATTTTATCGTAAATAAGGATAAATCAAAGGGTAAAACTGTCTTTTACATAAGAAAAATTGGATTTAAATGTAAATTAACATTTATAATATAATAAAACCTAATAAAACAAAAAGAAATCAGATCTTAAAAATCTGATTTCAAGTGAAAGTTACAATGAAGAGGAAATAAAAAAAAGGGAAAATGACAAATTAACCATAAGTTAATCATTATCGTATTTTTTTTAACAAATTAACCATTGAAGTTTGATAGGCGTTGTCTACTATAGAGACCACACTTTTTGGTGTCTCTGCGGTCTCTTAGCAATATCCTTCTCACTCTAAATCAAACCAATCACTTTCTATCTCCTCCTCCTGTGTTATTAACAAAGAATCAACCACAATCACATCCCCGAATTCTGCAATCTTCATTCAACTTCTTCCACATGAACTGGCTCCGGACATATTTCCTTCGACTGCCGTCTTCTCGACGACGAATTCTCACTCTTCCCGTTTTGGCCGCTCCCTTGCGAACCTGTCGTCCCAGATTGCTTGACACTACTCCCCCCGGCTCTCCTCGCCGAAGCTCCAGGAACAAGTGTCTGATCCGACAAACTATGTTGCCGCCAGCTACCAAATGTTGTGGCGCTCCACAAACTACAGGACGAGGTAGAAGTTTTAAGCTTTTCAGGGTTTGAATTTTCTTCTCTCACTACCTTTAATGGGTTTTCCAAGGCTTTGACAATGTACTTCATCAGAGGCCGCCTCGAAGGCTTCGGATTGAGACAAGACTTGGCAACGACGGCCATGGCCCACACTTCCTCCAGTAGATCTTCGTCGACGATTAGAGATGGATCAACGATTTTTGCTATTACTTCTTTGTCGTATATGCTAATGTGGGGAAGTGTTTCATCCAAGTGTTCCTTAAATTGGCCTTCACTACAAGCACTGATTCCGAGTTTTCCTGCCACGAGCTCGAGCAACACTTTGCCAAAACAGTAAACGTCGTAAGAACATCATGTTGTCTGTGGACCTGAACGATCATATACAAGTAAGAAGAAAAAAGTTGGTAAATTTGTTTTAATTAACAAGAAAACTAAGAGAAAGACGGGTTGATTTATACGCACCGAGAGATCCTTGCTCGGATGACCTGCACATTATGAAGGGATCATAAGTTATTACTAACTCCATGGGAGGAAACTTCAAAATGAAGAAAAAGCCATGCACATAGAAGATCAAAACTGTATACACCGCCAGAAGTCATTGGTAGAAAATGATACTCAAGTCAGTCACCCATTGCTCAATTCTTATAATATAACTAGAGTTTCTCATCTCAGAGCAATATTACCCATTGGCAGGTAAACTGAATCTTTTCTGTATCAATGATTGAAGATGGTGTACAGCTTTTTTGCTTGTAAAATTATATGGTATCAGCATGATTATTATATATAAAATTGAAAAAAACAGACGAGTGATCCAATCATCACTGTGAAGGTGACTCAGATTTACAGCGTACTCATAGCTGTTAAATGGCAGTTATTTTTTAAAATTTTTCTAACTAGGTAAAAGAGTTAGGCTATATATAATAGCTGGTATATGGGTTGCTGGGAATGGGTGATCAAGTGTAACAAGAAAGAAACTTCCTCTGTTTCGGTGAAGAATAACAGAGGGGAACAGAGGATTCCTGTTCACGAAGAAGGAAGAAGACGAAGGTGAGATGGCTTTCTCGGTGTAGTTCGTTTTTCTGCTTGTTTCTTTTGTTTTGATCATTGTTGTCATCGTCTCGTTCTGTTCTTGTAACCTGAGGATATGAATAAAAGTTTGCAGCGACTTCATCCATCCGTGGATGTAGGACACCATTGTCCGAACCACGTAACTCTGGTGTTCTTGATTGCTTTTACGTTTTAGTTCTGTTATATTGCATCGGAGTGATATCTGGTGAGGTTTATCACAACAATCACATCGGCATCGGAACTGAGTTAAATAATGAAGAATTGAAGATGATCCATCAACTAGAGGTCAAAAGAGCATAATTTTGATATCAGGTCATGCATGGGAATCTAAGCTGATAGGTTGATTCCTCGTGAAGAAGAGGCATAGATATTCCTAAACTAATCATTTGGACAACCGACTGTCTGAAATAAAACAGTAAAAATTTGAACCATATAAGGAAATTCAGCAGTTAAGGAAAACACTTACTGGGGAAGGCGCAGCAACTTGGTAATGCGGTTTTGATGGCTGTCCCCTTCTTGGGCACAGACCTCACTCAGGCTCCCGAGTCTTACTTCAAATTTATCATCAAGAAGGATACTACTTGCTTGAACATCTCTTCAATTTTGAAAAGAACTCAATGTTAAAACTAAAAACAGTTGGTAAATATTCCATTCCATTCAACAAGCAAGAGCTCAGAGGAAGGACAATAAGTTATACCAAGTAACCTCACAAGGTCAGATCAGTTGGCATGTTATTTTAGCTTGTCCATGGGGGAAAAACAGGCCGATAAGGAGCTTATTAGAAAACATGCTACAAGTTATTTCATGCTCCGATAAAATCTGTCATTTTCTCAATAAACTCAAACAAATTAGAGTCATTTTTGCTCAGAAGTCCAATCTGATATCCGAAAAAGGCGGCAACAAGGTGTAAAATATAAAAACAAAAACTTCAAGTACCTGTGAGCGAGGGGTGGATTACAGTCATGGTGCAGAAAAGACAGTCCCTCTGCAGCCCCTAGCGCAATTTTTAGCCTTATTATCAAATCCAAAGACTTCAATTTGTCATCTTCTGCTGTAGATTTTCTAAACAAGGAACTAGACAAATCTCCATTTGGCATATATTTGTACACCAAGAACTTCTCATTCTCCTTCTCCTTCTCCTTCTCCAAGCAGTGTCCCAACAGTGGAACAAATCTCTGATGAGAAATCTTGCTGAAGAAATCCAACTCCGACAAGTAAGCTTCCTTTTTAGTCGATTTCAAATCAACCCTTTTGATAATTACCAGGTTTCCATTTTCCAGGATCCCACGAAAAAGATCCCCTGAATGGCCTCGTTTTATAAGATTCGAGTCGCTAAATCCACCCGTTGCGTCAAGCAACTGTTTAAGCAAAAATGCATCTCTTAAGACCGCGTTTAGAGCAGACAACGCCCTTCGTTTAGAGAGAGAGAGGTTTAGAGAGAGAGAGAGAGAGAGAGAGAGAGAGAGAGAGTTTAATGACAATTTAAATTTAATGCGTGGTGGGTTTTAAATTTAGTATCGTTTCTCAATTAACAAAGTTATTAGTGACTAATTTGGACCCCAAACTTTGGATGTCATGGTATTGAAACAACTTAAATGTTTATTTTGTTTTGTAAAGATCAAATTTTTATTACCCTCAACTTTGAACATTGAACCAATAAAGCTTCTAAAACGCGAATACATAATGACTTGGGGTTTCATAATAAACTCTTAAAAATTTGCTTTCATTTATTTAATTGTTGCGATAATTTTTAAAAAGACAAAAAAAAAAAAAAATTATTGTTTGGGCTTCGACCCAGTGGGTGGCAGCTCATTGGGCTATGACCCGTTGAGATCGTCTTTTTTATTTTCATGTTATATGTCGTGTGGGCTGAGAACCCTTTTGCTATTCTTCTCGTCTTTTTTTGTTTCTTCTTCCCTTATGCATTCATTAGATCTCTTCTCTTTTCTCGAGTTTTTATTAAAATCGTTCATGTCTGAGTTTTGATGTTTATTAAGTTATCAGTTGTTTGAAAATTCGTGAGGCAAGCCAACAATTGAGGTAATGGAGTACTTTTGTATTTTATGTCATTGATTCTATCTTTGTGCTATTTTGAGTTGCTCGATTCTTCATATGCGAGTCGTTGATATTTTTGTATACCTTATCTTCTTGTAGAAAAATGTGGAATCAGATCCAATAGGTATTACGCTCTTCTATTACTGATCATTTTTATACATTAGCGCAATCAGTAGGATATTTAAGTTATAACTTTTAGCATGGTGCTCTTTGTTTCGTTCATTTTGCACCTCTGACACTTTATTGAAACAAATTATTTTTATGAAAGCTTGTTATAATGTAATTTATTGTTATTTTTTAAATGATAAAGTTCTTCTTCTAATCACATGGGAATAAAGTTTTAGGATGCAGTCATCAAATCTTATGAGTAAATATATTTTCCTTATGTTCTTACATCACATAAGAGATATTAAAGATCCAGAGCACCCTTATTCTTTGGAGGAGCTTAAAGGAATATGGATAGCTATGTTTGGTCTTCTTAGATGTGATTGTCAACTATCTTGATCAGTCAAAGACTTGGGAGAAATTAACATATTTAGTGAGCTAATGAAGTACTTATAATTGAAGTGTAATGTAAAAAATTGTTTAATAGTTCATGAATTAGTGCCATACAAGCTGTGGAATTTTCAATCCTCGTACCACAATATTATCTGTTGTGAGCAGAAACTTATACTATTTTATTATTGAGGTTAACTCAAAATGCGTTGCACTAGGTAGAGAGCAGAATTTTACTTATAAATCATTCTCTTTTCACTCTCTCAAGCAATGTGAGATTATGCACCCCTACTGATATAGTCTGAGCTCTGACAATCAACAGAATATTGTGTCGTTTTAACCTTCCCAAGATACGTTGCCATGGTTTCCTTTCCTTGGAGGTCTAATGTTTGCGTCGATCACACTTCTAGTTGAGATTTAGATTTGATACCATTTATCAATGTCGTTCATTGTTATAAAATGTCGTTTTTTAGTCTTCCTATACTTTTGGAGTTTGAATGGTTTGGTGATGGCATGTTATTCACTTGTTGAAAAGAATAATGAAATAATACATTTTTTGCTACCTAAATTGTAGTGAGTGACATATGCATTAATTCATCACATTTATAACCTATTGAAATTCAATAATTGGTTGACCCTGAAAATTAACTTAGAATTACATAATTTGCTAAATCTTGTTCTGATTTTACAGTTTTACTTGTTGGGAAAACAATTAATTAAATATTTTAGTGACCTTCCAAATATAAAACAAGAGATTTATTTATTTTTAATAAAAAACAAAAAATATTGAAAATAATATAATATATAAGAAGGAATTCTTCTAAAGAAAAAAAACAAGAGAGAGAAATATTCAATTTAAAATAATTTCTGTAATGTTTTTAATCCTCCTATTATAATATTATTCTCTTTATACTAAAATTTATATGATTTTATTTTTTGAGGTTAATCCAATAAACATTGTATTAGACATAAAAAATAATTTTACTTATAAATTATTTATTTTTTACTCTCATTAGAGAAATGAGATTGTCCACCTTCACTAGTATATATAAGGATCTCACAATCAACATCTTTGATCATCTTTATCTCCATAAAGTGGGCTACCATAATTTTTCTTCAATTAGACATAAATATACAAAAATGATAAATTGTAAACAATAATTACATTTAACAATAATAAAATTGATATTATTTTAAAGATTAATCTTTAAATCTTTGTCGCTGAAGTCAAATAGTCAAAGTATCTAATCTCAATCATTTTAAAGTGATTGCCATAATAAAGAAAGTTACAAAGGAATGTAATTCCAAATAAGCTTGAGAAAATTATAACTTTTATTTTATTATATTATTTTGTTCATGAAAATTAAAAAACGTTATATATTATACATACTTACATAATTTTATTTAGAGTAATACTATATTTATATTTTAATTTTATATTCGGTATAATTTATTATTTTAAATATTTATATTATATTATAATAATTTTATTAATAAATAAATAATATTTAAGTGTCACGTCAATCAGTTATAATATTTGAATGTATAATTAGGTTGTAACCACCTTTGTTTTTGTTTATACAATTTTATCTATGTACAAGTTGACCTATAGAATTTAATGCACAGATTTTGGGCATGTAATTTCCGGGAAATTGAACTTAATTTATAATCAATTCAAAATCAATTAAATAATAAGAACAATGATTTCACATTGTCGTTTTTCCGAGAATAAATAAACAAATTTTTTAAAACAAACAAATATTAAAATAATGGTCAGGCTAGAATGTATAGATGCAGTGAATATTTTATAAAGAGAAAATGACAATTTATCCATCTGGATAAATGATAAATTAATTATTATCTTTTTTTTTAAAAACAAATTAATTATTAATATATAAAAAAATAATAAAACTAATATCACTATTATATTTATCATTAACAAATTGATGTAGAATCGCAACGGTTCATATACAAACCGCACGGCTCCATGATTTTTCAAGAAAAAAGATTGAATTTAGCTTGAACCACCGCGGTGTAATACCGAACCGCAACAGCATTTCAAGAGACCGCCGCGATTTGGCATCACATTGCGGCAGTGTTTCAATACACCACGGCAGTTTGGTATGTGATTGTATTGAGACACCGCTGCGGCTTGACGACGAACCGCAACAGTTTCTTAGTCAAGCTGCAGCAGTGTCTCACTACACCGTGACGGTTTCGTCGTCAAGCCGCAGTGGTGTCTCAATATGTAACAACCCGATCCTAATTTTTCCGATTTAAATGATGTAATCCTTTTATTAAAAATAAACGAGTGGATATCTATCTACTACATCGTTCTATGGATGTTATGTTGCGACGTATAACCTTGTAGGCATTTAATTTGGTCAAGATTTTTGGAGAAATTATGGATTTATAGCCTTGAGGACGCCTGCGGACGGTGGTGTGGACGCTACGTGTCGTCCGCAACATGTTTTGAGAGGCTCCCAGCAGTTGGGGATGACTCAGGATGTCAAATAGCGTCCTAAACTCACTGTGCAGTAAGGATGCAGACGCTGGCTATATAAGGTGCAGACGCCTATGGTTTCGTCCGCGAGGGAATTTGTGCAAGTCTGGGGAGTTTCGGACTCATGCGGACAAGTGCGGTTGCCGAAACGAGTCGTCCGAAATGAATCTGTCCTATCCCCTGGACACTTTCGGACGATATAGGCGGATGATGCGGACGAAGGATTTAGCGTCCGCAACGAATCTGCATTGAAACTGGTATGTTGCGGACGCAAGCGGACGAGTGCGGATGCATGAAATTAGCGTCCGATTTGAATATGTCCAATTTTTGGGACATGCGGACGACACCTTGCGAACGAGGCGGACGACTAAATGGCGTT
Organism: Begonia loranthoides; assembly: GCA_022433065.1. Classification (NCBI taxonomy): domain Eukaryota; kingdom Viridiplantae; phylum Streptophyta; class Magnoliopsida; order Cucurbitales; family Begoniaceae; genus Begonia; species Begonia loranthoides. The sequence continues at coordinate 1,631,648 of CM039484.1, read as the reverse complement.
CGCAAGGCTTCTGCAGACGGGACGGACTTATTGAGGACGCCAATTTTACTGTGAAATTTGGTGTTGCGGATGCATGCAGACGACAGTACGGCGTCCGCAAGAGTTCGAAAGACAGCAGTTCTGCGAAAAATAAGGAAATAAAAGTCAGAATACAACGACGAAATTCGATGTTTAGCGAGTTAATTCTCGCACGAAAGTCTTCCTAGCTGCCCTGTAGCCCACCAAGAAGCTACCCTACGTGCACGCCGTGTCTCCTTTGTCGTCTAGGTAAGTTTCCCTCAATATCTTCCCCACTTCCTCCTCCTCCGGGTGTTTTTGGGTGCTGGGAGTGTTTGAGTTGCATTTTGTTACTGAGTGTGGAGACTCTGCGGAAGGAGGGGAGAGCTTTTGCAAGGGAGATTCCACTTCAACAAGTAAGGAATGGGTTGTCTTGGCCTTGTGGCCTACACCCAAGTAGTGTCGTGTGTGTGAGTTGTTTGATTCCTATTGTTGCGTCCCTCTATATGCTATGCTATGGATAACTTGTTTTCTCTTGGTATGTTACAAAATTTGAATAAACTGAAAAGAAACGTTTAGAATATGAATGAGCTTGTATAAATTACTTTCTTTCTATAACGTTAAAGAAGTTTGATGTTAGAAAATGTCTCCGATGAACAAGTTATGACGAGAAAGATTTTATGTTCTTACGGATGTCTAGTGATATTGAAGTAACAATGTTAGATAAATGTTCAATACTTGGACAGAGTGTGGTATCGTGAAATATATGTAGGTTTGGTTTTAGTTTACTGCCATTCCCGTAAGACAGTAAGTTGCTTCTTATTAGTCGTGCTGCTATAAAACCAAAGCATGAACGAGTGTTAGTTTTGCTACTGCTAAAAGTGTGTCTGTATATTTACTACTGCATCTAGCTATATGCTTTTTGTTCTTTCCGTTGTGTGTCAATTGTCCACTAGAAAGCATGTTTAGTATGATTATGATGAAAAGCATGAATTGCATAATGAAAAGCATGATTGGTATGAATAACATAGTTCATTATCACTGCTCATTGTTTCTCTCAATTTAAAAGCATGACAGATGTGAGCATGTTAGGTCTTGTTATGAAATTGGTTAAAAGCATGATTTGTATTGCTGCAACTATTCCTGTTATTTACTCGGTTAGAAACATGTTGCAATGATTAAGAATTTGGCTGTGTAGTAAGCTTAAAAACATGATATAATGTCTCTTAAAGTTTTAGTATGATTCACTGCTCTTTATTGTTTCTCATGAATTTCCTAAAGTATTGCTATTGCTTCTATTTTGTTGTTTAGTAGGAAGAAGCTAGGTTGAGTTCATATTAATAGAAATCAAGTAGGGGGTAACCTTCAGGATGGTACCCACATGCATGAGTGAGGAAAACGAAAGAACTCTAAAGGCGGGTATATGCCGGGAAAGAAAGAACCCTAAAGGCGGGTATATTCCGGAAAAAGAACGAACCCTAAAGGCGGGTGTATGCTGGGAATAGGGAGTTGGGGTAGATGGGTAGTCCGGATCTAGCTTAGCTGCTAAGATACACCCTCACCAAGTCGGGAAAGGGACTAGTATGCACACAGGAGGTTAGAATCCGTACAACTATGCCATCTCAAAAGATAACCTCCAATCTCCAGCTCGAAGTACGAGTTAAGAAAACGAACAACGAAAACGAACGTAATGAAAGAATTTGGTTTGGGTGGCCCCCATTCTAAGAAGAACTAAAGAGAGAAATGCATAGTTGTTTTCCCCCATGTCTTTACTAAGCGTAAGCTCACGTCCTTACTTGTGGTGTAGTTAACAACGTGAATATACTAGAAGTTAAAGAAGAGATCATTCCAGTGGAGCTTGCGGTTGGTCCAACAATGACGCCAGCGGAGTAGTAGTATGACACAGTATGGTGTGGTATGATATGGTATGGTACGGCATGAGGGAAACAAATGTTAAATTTCAGTTTGCATTTTATTTGAATAATTGGACGATGTAAGTTTTAAAACCTTGGGTTTGAACAATGTTTTCTAAGTCGTTTCTCGATATAATTTCCTATTCAGTAAATTAGTTTTCTTATTTATTTATGCTTCCGCAAATTTTTATGAATAAATTCTTTTAAGAGCGAAAAATGAAAAAATAATTTTATTAACGATTCGGATTTTTAGGCACTCTGATAACCTCTGTTTATTAGAAATGATTTTTAATAAGGTTAATGAGCTTTTAAAACAGGTTAAGGAATCCGGGTCGTTACACAATATGTCGCGACAATTTCATCGTCAAGCCTCAGCGGTGTCTCAATATACCGTGATGGTGACGATTCCTGGTGGAAACAGAACTATAATTTTGACCTTTTCAACTTCAAATGATCATAACTTTGGCTAAGGGTGTCAGAATCAGCTTTATAATATATCAAATTGAAGTTTTCTCAGAGATCTATAACTTGTCACTAGGTTTACCAAGTGTCCCACATGTCTCGAATCCAAAATTAAGCGTTTAAGCCTTCAAATTTGTGATCAAAGATTTTATACGTCACAAACCGCCGCGGTTCGTCGTGAAACCGCGGCGGTTTGTTGTGCAACAGTCGCGATTTCATACACATCATGGCGGTTTCATTCACACCACTGCGTTTTGTCGTCAAAGCGTTAACGAAAAATATGACAACGATAATAACAGTGTCAATTTTTTATAATTTAATAGTTAATTTATTAGTAAAAAACAAGATAAAAGTTGGTTTGTCGATAACAATAGATGAAGAAGAGGGTTAATTTATCATTTTTTCTATTATATAATTAAATTAAGAAATTGACCAACTGAGACGATACTATTTACCACTGGATTCTCTTACATTAATTATTAAGTACATTTTCAAAAGTATTTTCCGTACATACAGTTTATTTATTTAGCATTTTGTGTATATTTTATTCAGAAACAACCATGGGTGAAATGTATACTTTATTTAATTGATTTGAATGTAGTTGGGTTCTATTTCAACCTCATGTTGACACAGTCGGATGTGTGACGACTATTTGGAGCTACTCCTTTTTTGGCATTTCTTCGAAATTCAACTCATATTCTTAAGAATTTAATCAAGTCAAACCCAACAAATATGAAAATCACGTTATTTAATGAGGCATTCTAAAGGGAGGTTTATCTTGCGTTTTTCTAGATCTTTAAACAAATATTAAAATACACAATCTAATATTTTATGGTGGCAAAAAATAATAAAATAAATCTTGGACTTTAGGTAAGTAACATATTAATCTTTTAAGAATTTTTTTGGATAATTAAAACCTCAAACTATAAAAAAGTAATTATACAAACTTTGTAGTCGCGTTTACTGTTAAATTAAACATTTTTCAATACTAAACGAAGACGTCTCTCAATATTTACAGATGTCTTCTAGCATCCACAGACGTTCCTCAATACTAAACGATGTTATAAGTAGAGGGATATCCATTATGGGCTGAAGGGCGTCTGATGTTGGTTGAGAGACGTACGTTTTAAGTCGATGGACGTTCGTACTTCGATCCAACGAGCAGGACCCTTCATTTTTTATGATTTGTTTTGTTAATTTTATAAATAATAATAATAAAGGAGGGAAAACAAAGGCAAAAATAAAATATAAATTAATAACTCTCAATTTTTCTTTTTATTAATCAAATCTTTTGACGGGTTATGTATGCATCACATTAATAGGAGGAACAGACATGTAACGTAAGAGTTCAATTTTATTAATAAAGTATATTCTAATGCTATGTTTCAAACAGATATTTGCTTTAAATAATTAAATAATTGATCGTATTTATTGGGGAAGAAATAAGATAGACTATGTATTAATTGTATTTTTTGGGCTTTTAAATGTTTTAATTTTAATTATTTATATTTTATTTGATATTTTTAAGACAATTACTTTTAATTAAGTTGATAAATGAAATTATATTTTAAACATTTAATTTAATTAGAAAAAAGGAAAATGACAAATTAACCATCATAGTTTGTGATAAATGACAAGTCAACCACTATCCTTTATTTTCTAACAAATTAACCACTGACGTATGAGAAAATGACAAAGCTAACATTGCTGTTATGTTCGCCGTTAAGAAGTTAACAGAGTGTCGCGGTGTCTTGGGAGGATGCCGCGACTTGGATCATATGGACAGTTACTGAATTTCTAAGCAATTCTCGACCATTTGGATAGTTATTGAATTTTCGAGCAATTTTCGACCATTTGGATGCCGCGGTCTGGACGCCGCGATCAGAACGCCTTATCAGAACGTCGGGGCGTTATGTCCACGACGTCCAGGCTGCGGCGTCTAGATGGTCGATAATTGCTCAGAAATTCAGTAATTGTCCAGATGATCCAGACCGTGACGTTTTTCTAAGACACTGCAGTGCCTTATCAACTTCTTAACAGTGAACGTGACAGTAATGTTAATTTTATTTCTTTTTTATACGTTAGTAGTTAATTTATTAAAAAATTAAAGACGTTAATTCGTCACTTTTTCCAAAATGAAGGAGAACTCATGGGTCTGCCATATCTGGGGACGTTTCGGTCAAACAACGACAATCTCCAAATCTGCACAGGTAACGAAATATCTGAGAGAGACAGGAGGGAGAGGGAGAGAGAGAGAGAGAGAGAGAGAGAGAGAGAGAGAGAGAGAGAATTGAAGACAATGGGTCGATAAACGGTGAGAAAGCGATAAAGGGAAACTTCTGTGAAACTCCACAAACAAATACAAACCGGTTACTTCTGGTCTCAAATGGAAGATGACCATTTTATGATTTAAATATAAGAACACGGAGCAGTCTAGACCTTTTAATCCACTAGCAAACCAGTAATAAACTTAGTTTATGGACCCACCCATCGCATGAACTCACCTCGTATTTTACTTTCTTTTTTTTGGCTGGTTTAATCTTATTTTCCAGGAAGTTTCCCTCTCTGTTTTGCAATTTTCCACATTAAGGGGAGAGTGTGATATCATATATAAACAGAACTGATATAAAGGTCTAGAGAGAGTAAAGAATTTGAGAGAGATGACAACGGCTACGAGGGTTAACCCTGGGGTGGAGCAACTCCTGGAGCTTGAAGGAGAAGGGAAAGTGGTGATCATAAACGCAAACCTTGATAAAAAGATGGTTCGAACCATAGAGCAGATACTGTCGAGCTCGCCTGGAGATGGGTTCGAAACTGTTGGGATTAGAGGATGTTGAGATTAGACGCTCTAATCCGACTTGTATCGAAACGATTGATCAAGAATTCAGAAAATAGAAAACACACAGTTTATAGTGGTTCACTCTCAGTTTGAGAGCTACGTCCACTGGCCGCCAACAGATTTCACTATGATCAAATAACAGAGTTACAGAAATTGTTTCTTGGTTTTGCCTCACCCTCACTGTTTCTCTCTACTCTCTCACATGACCTCCAAAACCCTAATTACATCTTTATATACCTAAAGAAATAGGGTTATGAAAACATGGTGAAAATACCAAAATACCCTAATCAACAAATTAGACTCCATAACTCAACAATCTCCCACTTGGAGACTAATCACATCATCTCTCCATCTGCAGCGACATCATGCACATATCTCATCCAAGAAGTCCAACTGAAGTTGCGCACAACTTCAACTTCTCACTGGTCACAGCTTTCGTCAACATGTCAGCTGGATTTCGACTCCCTGATATCTTCTCAAGTGCCAACACACCATCTTCTAAAATGGATCTGATAAAATGATAGCGTACTTGTATGTGCTTTGTCTTGCCATGATAAACTGGGTTCTTTGCCAAAAGGATGGCACTCTGGCTATCACAATGCAATTTACTCCCATCGTAGTTTGGGCCTTTCTCGCAGAAAAGGCTGTAACCACATCATCTCCTTCGCGGCTTCTGTCACTGCAATGTACTCTGCTTCACAACTAGAGAGAGCAACTACATCTTGAAGCCTCGAGACCCAACTGATTGCGGTACCACCAAGAGTGTAAACATACCCAGTTCTGCTTTTACTGCTATCAATATCACCACCGTTATCAGCATCAACATATCCATCCAAACCAGAATATGACTTCTGAAAACATAAAGCAAACCCTGAACTTCCCTTCAAGTATCGCAAGATCCACTTTTTTGCTTCCCAATGTTGTTTTCCTGGATTACTCATATACCTGCTGACAACTCCCACTGCATGTGCAATGTCTGGCTGTGTACAAACCATCGCATACATAAGACTACCAACGGCAGAGGCATATGGAACTCTAGCCATGTAGCTCCTCTCTTCCTCGGTCGACGGTGATTGATCTTTAGATAGTTTGAAGTGACTAGCCAAATGTGTGGTAACTGGTTTCACATTCTGCATATTGAACCTGCTAAGAACTTTATTCACATAGTCTTCTTGAGAAAGTTTGAGAACACCTCTATCCCTGAATATTCTCATCCCAAGAATTTGTTTTGCAGCACCCAAATTCTTCATAGCAAATTCTTTAGATAACTCTCTCTTCAGCCTGTCAATCTCAGTCAAGCTTGCTCCAGCGATTAACATATCATCAACATAAAGGAGCAGTATAATGTAGGAAGTATCAAACCTTTTAATGTAGCAACAGTGATCGGCTTCACATCTCACGAAGTTCTTACTGTTCATGAAGCTATCAAATCTCTTGTACCACTGTCTTGGAGCCTGTTTCAAACCATACAAACTTTTATGAAGTTTACACACAAACTCCTCTTTCCCCTTCACCTCAAAACCTTGTGGTTGACGCATGTAGATTTCTTCATCTAAACTGTCGTGAAGGAAAGCAGTTTTCACGTCCATTTGCTGCAAATGAAGATCTTCTTTCACAACCAAACTCAAAACAGTTCTGATCGTCGTCAACTTCACCACTGGTGAGAAGATCTCAGTGTAGTCAATGCCTTCTTTCTGTTGAAAACCTTTGACAACTAATCTAGCTTTAAATCTCTTGCTTCCATCAGGTTCTTCTTTAATTCGGTAAACCCACTTGTTATGCAGTGCTTTCTTTCCCTTCGGCAACTTAGTCAATTTCCAGGTTTCATTTGACTTCAGTGAGTCCATTTCATCTTTCATGGCTGCCTCCCACTCAATCAAATCATCTGACTGTTTGACTTCCTCATAACATCCTGGTTCACCTCTGTCAGTAAGCAAAATATAATTTAGAGACGGGGACCATCTCTGAGTTGGTTTGCTAGTTCTGGATGATCGTCTTGGTTCTATAATTGGCGTTTGCAAATTTTCTTCTGGAGCCGTATTCTCATCCAATTTTTCTTCAGTAATACTCTGATCTTCTTTTCTAGTCGGAGTATCTTCTCCTGAAAAATCTTTGAAGTTGACCACAGTAGACTCTTTCAACACTGAACTCCCACTGTTTGAAGTGTTACCAACTTCATCTTTGTAAAGAACCTTCTCATTGAAGATGACATTCCTACTCAGTATGATATTCCGATTTTGATTATCCCAGAAACGATAACCAATCTCGGAGTCACCATAGCCAATGAAAAAACACTTCTTAGATTTCAGATCAAGTTTGCTTCTATTTGAATCATCAACATGAATATAGGATAAACTGCCAAATATTTTCATGAAAGAAAAATCTACCCTTTTTCCGCTCCAAACTTCTTCTGGAAGTTTAAAATTCAAAGGTACGGAGGGTCCTCTATTTATCAAGAATGCTGCTGTGCTAACTGCTTCTGCCCAAAACGTTTTAGGTAATCCGGCATGCAATCTCATGCTCCTTGCACGCTCATTCAACGTTCTGTTCATCCTCTCAGCTACTCCATTTTCTTGAGGTGTTCGAGGAATGGTCTTCACCATCTTGATTCCATTTACAGCACAATATTCTTTAAAATCTGCATTTATATACTCACCTCCATTGTCAGATCTTAGACATTTCACCTTCAGGTTCGTTTCATTTTCGACCAGGGCCTTCCACTTTTTGAACACACTGAAAACATCAAATTTATTCTTCAAAAAATAGACCCATACTTTTCTTGTTGAATCATCTATGAAAGTCACATAATAGACTGATCCACCAATAGAAGAAACTTCTGCGGGTCCCCACACGTCGGTGTGCACTAATTCAAGTCTCTTCTTCTTTGGCTCTTTCCCAACCTTTAGGAAACTGACACGCTTCTGCTTGCCAAAAATACAGCTCTCACATAGCTGATGCTCAACAGACTTTAACTCTGGAATCTGACCACCCTTGACAAGAATTTTCATTCCTTTCTCACTCATATGGCCTAACCTGCAATGCCATAAATCTGTGTTGCTTTGACTGTCAACACTTGCAATTGTATCTCTGCATGTAGATGTCATGTATAGGGTTCCTGTTTTCTGACCTCGAGCAACGACCATTGCTCCCTTAGTTACCTTCCAAACATTGGTCCCGAAAGTGACGTGGTAACCCTTACTATCAAGCTGTCCCACTGATATCAAGTTTCGCATCAAACCCGGAACATGTCTCACTTTACTGATACTCCAAACTGACCCGTTTGTTGTGTTTAATTTTATGTCCCCGATGCCAACAATATCCAGTGGCTCACCATCTGCAAGATAGACTTTCCCATGATTTCCAGCTACATAATTTTCAAGTAATTCTTTGTGTGCCTTGGTATGAAAAGATGCTCCCGAGTCCAAAATCCATGAGTCTATTGGGCTATCGACTGAAAGAATCAACGTGTCTGTATTTTCCTCAGTTGCTGCATTTGCTCCATCATTTTTGTCAATACTATTTTTCTTCGGTGCTTTGCAGTCCCTTTTGATGTGACTCTGCTTGCCACAATTCCAGCACTCAAATTTTCTCCCAGATTTAGACTGACCCCTTCCATTTCTCGACTTTGATATGCTTCTGCCCCGATTAGAATTCCTATTACTAGTTCGCCATCTGTTTTCCACATTCAATGCTGAGCTCGTCGATGTTTCACCAGAATCAATTCTTCGAACTTCCTCGGCTAGAATTCGATCCCTCGCATCAGTAAATACTAACTTTGAGCTTCCAATTGAATTACTGACTGCTGCTCTCATAGGCTCCCAACTATTTGGTAAAGATGCCAGTAAAATTAGGGCACATACCTCATCCCCAAAGTCGATATTTACAGAATTCAACTGATTTACCACTATATTAAATTCGTTCAGATGAGCTGCTACAGAAGTGCCTTCAGCCATTTTCAGTTGAACAATTTCTTCATCAGATGCACCTTATTATTTGCATATGGTTTCTCGTACATATCAGATAACGCTTTCATTAATCCTGCGGTGCTCTTTTCCTTTGTAACGTTGTGAGCAACGCTTTTGGTTAGCGTCAATCGGATGACTCCCAAAACCTGTCTATCAAGAAGATCCCATTCAGCATCTTCCATTTTTTCCGGTTTCTCACTCAACGGAATATGAAGCTTCTTTCCATACAAGTAATCTTCAATCTGCATTCTCCAGAAAGCATAATCAGTCCCATCAAATTTACTAATACCGTATGTACTGTCTTCACCTGTCATATTATCAATTCCAAATAATCCAATCAATAAATATTCTGAACCAATATTCACCAATTTTAGAAATCCAAATCCAAATCAACCCTGCAAAATCCAGAAAAATCCAATTTTTATCACCCAAATAATTTTCCCCAATTTTTCAATTTGCTGGACGGATCGGCGACTTCGGTGGCGTGGGCTTCTGTCCACTTCCTGTTCAGAATCGATCGACCGCGAGAGGTCGATCGACGGACGGCGCTACTTTTCTGTCTTCGGCCGACAGAAAACGCGGCTCTCCTCGGATCTAGATCGACTGACGGCGCGGGCTCTCTTCGCTTCAGAACGATCGACGCCGGTGAGGGGTACGATCGGCGGGCGCTGCTTCGTCTCGGGTGCGACGGAGCAGGTTCTTCTCTGCGGGAGTTGCAGATCGCGACTTCGATTGCTGGAGACGAAAATCGGGGCAGGCAGCGTTGGAGAAGAAGACTTCCTCGGGCAGATCTAGGGTTTCAGGCAGGGCTTCTTCGGGCAGCGGGCCTGGGCAGGGTCGCGGGCAGCGGCGGCAACTTCTTTTGTTTTCCTTTTTCTTTCTCAAATCTACAATTTTTCTTACAAAAATTGTAACCCTAACTTCGTTCGATACTTTCGACAAATCAATCCCTGATTATCGAAACCACTTCAACCTGAAGCTCTGATACCAGTTGTTGGGATTAGAGGATGTTGAGATTAGACGCTCTAATCCGACTTGTATCGAAACGATTGATCAAGAATTCAGAAAATAGAAAACACACAGTTTATAGTGGTTCACTCTCAGTTTGAGAGCTACGTCCACTGGCCGCCAACAGATTTCACTATGATCAAAGAACAGAGTTACAGAAATTGTTTCTTGATTTTGCCTCACCCTCACTGTTTCTCTCTACTCTCTCACATGACCTCCAAAACTCTAATTACATCTTTATATACCTAAAGAAATAGGGTTGTGAAAACAGGGTGAAAATACCAAAATACCCTAATCAACAAATTAGACTCCATAACTCAACAGAAACCATGATCGGGACAACACCGAGCCAGACAGAAAACATGGTTCAGACCAGTCCGACCAGAACAGAGCACAGCTCGATCAGAACAGAGCATTTGCCGAAACCCAGAGCGAAAAGTGTGTTCCCGCGGAGGAGAAAGTCAGTGAAGAGGATGATGTTCGAATACACAGCTCGATACATTGCCTCTCTCTTTTCTCGCTAATTTCACCGAAAACTCCACTTACATTCTCCCTCCTCTCTCTGTTTGTGTGTGTGTGTCTCTCTCTCTCTCTCTCACACACACACACACACACTCACACACACACACACCTCTGTTTTTGTTTGTTTTCACCTCCTGAGCAATAATTTTTCTCCACACACACACACACACCTCTCTGTACACACACCTCTGTTTTTGTTTGTTTTCACCTCCTGAGCAATAATTTATCTCCACACACACACACACACACACACCTCTGTACACACACCTCTGTTTTTGTTTGTTTTCACCTACTGAGCAATAATTTTTCTCCACACACACACACACCTCTGTTTTTGTTTGTTTTCACCTCCTGAGCAATAATTTTTCTCTGTTTTTGTTTGTTTTTCTCCATTGACTGCTGTGGATTTGAGTTGTGGGAATAAATATTTTTTAGTTCTTGCGGTTTTAGAAAAGCAATCAACATCTAATTCAGAGCCCCATCACCCTATTTTTACTCTGTTTTGATAAAAATTCTATTTTTACTCTATTTTGATGTTTGTGTTGTCTTTCAATTATTAATAAAAATTATTTGGATTGAATTGTCATTAATCTTCTAATATAATAATTATTTTGTTAATTTCTCAGTAAATTAGGATTTTTTCAGTATTTTATCATTATAATATACATATTTTTATTCAGTTGTTTATTAATGTATTATTTAATTGATTAATATATAAAACTACTAAAAATGGAACAAAAAAAGTGGATGTAAGAGTATCTAATCATAAAAAAATATACATAAATCTGATAACCATAAAAACAAACATGGAAATATGTTTTTAGGACATAGTAATGTATAATACAACATAAGATTGTTTTTAACGATTAAGTAACCTTTATAGTTATGTTTCATTTCCAATGTGTTGATTTTTTAACTTATTTTTATTTGGAATTGCCAAAATTATCATAATCTTCTATCGAGAGCCGTTTTTCTCTCTAAATTGTTTATCAGATAAGATCAAATAATGAAAACGTGATTTCTGTAGAAACAATTTTAATGATGGAGTTTGATTGCTAATACCTTTAATTTCATAAAATTATTTCCCTAAAAAAACTTTAAAAATTATATTTAAGAACTAATATATTTGTTAAAAAAATATTCATTTTGATTAGTAGAGGTGTAAAACAACAGCTTGGGGACATTTTGTAGCAAGCTAAGTGTAATACCCTAAATTTTTAACTACGAAATTAAGTAAAGATAATTGGGAATTAATTGAGTATTGTTAACTAATTGACTGTGGACTATTTAAATAACATAGTTAATTAAATAAAGAATTAATTAAATTAAGAATTAGAAAGAAAATAAAACAAAAAATATATAAAAAAAAGTAAATAAATAAAATAAAAAATAAAAAGAAGAAATGGCAAAAGCCATTTCTTCTCTGGAAGAAAATCGACAAGAGGGAGAGGGAGAGCCAACGACGGCGAGAGACGAGGCAACGGCGACGAGGCGAACGACGAGTCCGGCGTGCGACTCTGTTCTGGGGGCGGACTGCTGGCCGTCGACGCGGCTTCCGTGGGCGCGAAATAGCGGAGTGTTATGGTTTCAGGATTAAGAAGTGAGATATGAAAGTGAGTTTTTCTATTGAAAGGAGAATCGCCAGATAACTTTGGCTTTCAAGAAGACTACAAAAGAGTGTTTACACATTTTTTTCACCCACTACTGACCCTCCTACTCTATTATATATTGTGTTGCACTATCTTTTGTCTTACAGGTCAGCCTCAAAAAGGGGAATTTGTCTTCGTGTCAATCATTCTTCTTTCACAAAACGATCCGTTTAGTCATCTGCCTTCACAGATTCGAAAACCTGTCTTCTCCTCCAGGCTTCTCTCCAACTTTGGCATCTCCAGCTACTGCGAATCTTCTTCTCCTCATATTGTCTCTCCTTCTACGCCTCTTCCAAGTGGGTACATGACACGGAGCTAGGGCACGGTTCGCTCGGTCGCGAATCGGCGTTCTCCCGCGGGCGACGATGTTTTGGCGACGATTTTGCTGTAAGCTTGGTCGATTTCCCTTCCCCTTTACGTGTTATTGATCGGAAATGGACAGGATGTGTTGGCAGTGGCGATTTTCGCAGGGGCTGGGCGATCTCCGGCGACGGGTTGGGCTGCTGCCGGCGACCCGCGACTCGGTTGCTCCGACCTGGGTCCAATTGATTCTGAATTTGGATGCTCCGACCCGAATCCGTCTGGAACTCGGTTTGGTGGTTCGAGTTGAGCCGTTGCTGCCTTGGACGAATCTTCCAACTTTACTTTCCAACTGGAAAGGTGGAGGAATTAAAGGAATAAGGGGTCAACTATTAAATGCAGAGAGGAAAATGAAGAGATGCTGTCGGGATAGATTTATGGCAGTGGATGGTGGGATGTTTAAGAATGGCAGAGGTGGGTCTTCTTACCATTTTCCCCCTGCGTATCCAGCGTTGAAGAAAAGAAGAGCTGAGTGCTCTCTGGGCTGTTGGCCGAGAAGGATGAGGATTTAAGGGTTGAGCTTGGAGTCTGCATTGTTGGTGAGCTTTCCTCTCTACTCTTTGGCCATTTGGTTCTGTTTTTGAATGTTAAGTCCCACTTTGATACTGTGTGGTATTTTGGGAAAACTGTAGTTAACTTGGAGATGTTATGCTGTTGTCAATGTTGCGTTGGTTTGATTCTGAATCTGTGAACATGTTGGATGTAACCCTGTTTTGTGATTTTCGTTCTGGACATATTCCTATTATTTGGATGATGACTTAGAGGATATTCTATGTAACTTGTTGGAACATTATGATGGATTTGGTTTTAATGGAATGTGTTTGGTTTTATGAAGAAAAGATTTAAGTACATTGGATATATCTCTGGATTAATACTTTGTTACTCGAAATTATAATTTGAAATACTTAGTGGATGGATGATAAGCTGCTGGTTGGTTTGATTATGAAATATATGACTTGTAATAGTAAGAAGTGTGTCGTGATATGTTGTTGTTGGATGATCTGATTTGATATGATAATTTGTTGGTTATTGTTTGGATCTATTTCTCTGTTGCGTATGGATCTTCTGGATGCTGGTTATAGTAGTTTGATAAAACATTTATTGGATAATGCTCTGTTGATCTGATTAAGTATCTATGAACTCTCTGGTTGGGTGTTGTTACGAGAAACATGGATTTATGGGATGAGATAATCTGTTAATTCGAAGGGTGTATTATAAAAAATGCTAAAAGAGAATATGCTAACCTATTGTTGGTGCTTAATCTATTATTGAATGATGTTCCTTGCTTGGTTTGTTAATCAGTTGTTGGACATTTATGAATGTTGAAAGTGCTATATTTGGATATAAATTTGATATATATGTAGTCTGTTGGATCAATCCATGGGATCAAATGTTAGATGACTAGTTTCTTATATGAACTGCTCTACATGATTAGACAAGTTTAACTGCTGTTGGTTTTGGTTTTGGGTTCAGTTCATTAATTGGAATAAAGATATTATGAGAATTGGATAAAATAGTTTATGACTCGATTTAGATATTGTTATTGGGCTTTGGTTTATAGGCCAATAAATTATGGATAGAATCTTGTTGGTTTTCGCTATATGATAAGCTTAGTTTCTAGACGTTATTGATTGAGATTGACTAATTAAGCCAAGTTATAATTAACGAAACAGTTTCGTTTATGAAACTCTAGTAAGCGACGTATAAGAATTTAAGATAGAAAAAGAAGACGAGAATTAATAGATTGATTAATTGATTGGATTAATAATTAAATGTTATTATATTTTGAAGGTACTAAAAGAGAAGAAAGAAAACGATTAAGCGAGGATCATATTAAAGCTTCAAGGTAAGGAATGAGTTGTCTTGGCCTTGTGCCCTACACCCAAGTAAAGTGTGTGTGAGTTGGAGTTAGTGTTCTTAATAGCTGTTGACGTTCTGTAGGAATTGTTGTGAATCTATGATATCTTTCTATAATGTTCAGCTTTGTTTTATATTACATGATGTGATGAAAATGTCTAACCAAACGAAAGAATGATGGTACGAAAGTGAAACGAGTAAATGATAAAGTATGAGGTAAGGCATAAAAGTGGCTGAAAGAGTTACGTTATGTGAAAATGCCTAAGCGAACGAATGTATGAAAGTGAGTTAGAAGAGTTATTGATTCACTTGCCATGTAGCTATAGTTGAATTCCTTATACATGTAATAAATCAATTAGCATGCCCCATTACTTAAGCATGTATGACTATCAAATTAACAATATCAACACTTGAGCATGTAAACCAACTAAGTATGCTAGGGCTAAGCATGAAATCGGTTAATAATTTAATTAGCCTAATAAATGGTAATCTTCCTGAATCTAGTTCATTTGCTGTATGTTGTCCATCAAAAGAGTATGTTAGCATGATTGTTGTGTGTAAGTCTCCTGTTATCAAGATTAATTTAGAATATGAGTTAGTTGAACAAAAATATTGTTGCGTAGTCATGTAGATGCTATTAGTTGACGAATGAGTCATGACGTAGTTATGGAAAGGTAGAGAATGATGATCTAAAAGCAAGAATGTGTGACGAGCATGAATAAGATGTGAACTACAATGAGATAAATGGTTAGCAGAACAAACGAAGGAAAAATGTTTAGTTAACTAAACAAACGAAGAAAAATGTTTAGTTAACTAAACAAACGAATGAAAAAGGTTTAAGAAGTTAAGATGCATGAATGTTGTAAGTCATTTCGGATTTCCATTATTTCCTTTAAATGTGAGTTGTGAACTAGTTGATGAATAACAAACTTGACTTGTAAATATTAATTCTTGGTTTGTAGTTTTTATAGATTTATTTATCATGTTCATTATTGAATTCAATAGAACGGTAAATAGATTTTTATTACCTTCCTATATTCACTCATTGTTACATTTCGATATCATAATTATTTCCCGTATTTATTGTAATTCTCTATATATGTGAAGTCAAGTATAGTATGATTCATTCACTGTGCATTTCCTTTTCATTGAAGTATATTATTTCTCATATGTGCTTGTTATCAGGAAAAAGTTAGATCGAGTTCATGATAATAGAAACCAAGTGGGGGTAACCTTCAGGATGGTACCCACATGCATGAGTGAGGAAAAAGAAAGAACCCTAAAGGCGGGTATATGCCGGAACAGAAAGAAAGAACCCTAAAGGCGGGTATATGCCGGGATAGAAAGAACCCTAAAGGCGGGTATATGCCGGGACAGAAAGAAAGAACCCTAAAGGCGGGTATATGCCGGAAANNNCATATGCCGGGACAGAAAGAAAGAACCCTAAAGGCGGGTATATGCCGGAAAGGGAGTTGAGGTAGATGGGTAGTCCGGATCTAGCCTAGCTGCTAGGATACACCCTTACCAAGTCGGGAAAGAGACTAGTATGCACACAGGAGGTTAGGTTCCGTACAGCTATGCCATCTTAAAGGAAAACCCTCAATCTCCAGGCTCGATGTACGAGTTTTTAATGAACGAACAAAACGAACGTAATGAAAAGTTGGTTTGGGTAGCCTTCATTCCAACAAGAACTAAAGAGAGAAATGCATATTGTTTTTCCCCATCTCCTTACTGAGCGTAAGCTCACGTCCTTACTTGTGGTATAGGTAAAACAACGAACATATAAGAAGAAAATGATGAACACGTAACGAAGCAGGGATGGATGATTTCACGCATATGAGATTCGGGCTGGCAAAGCAAAGACAAAGGAAGGTAAAAGGTTATAAATCAACGAAACTAAAGGAAACTAAAAGGGTTATGAATCTACAAGTTTAATTGTTAAGTTTTATTTGATAGACGTAATGTTTTAATGACGTAGTATTTCTTTTGAAAGATGTTTTATGTTTCCGCTATGATTTACAAAGGACTATTTTACAACGTTTTTGCAAGAACTTAAACAGATGATTTTAACGATTCTGCATATTTAATAAATTGGTTTCATAATGAGTTTTAAGAAAGATTTAGTAGCGATTCGGATTTACGTACTCTGATTTGTTTTTAAAAAGAAAATTTTAAATTTTTACGCATTTTCAGGATTTACGAAAATTCGAGTCGTTACACCAAGTTAGATTGCCCGATCTAGGAAGATAATTTGAACAAAGCACAGTTATTCAACTCACGAGCTCATCCTAGCCATGGCTATTGGCTAGACAATCCCGTAAAAGACCCGTCTCGTTAACTCAATCATAATTAATCCCAAAAAAAATATATAGGTTGGATAATAAACTTATTACAATATATACAACAACTATTCCCAACCCAAGGATAGCCATAACCATAATCACAACAAACCATAATGATAATATCTATTTGGGACATGCACAAGGTTGTCTATGTCGCTTTCTTTATTGTTTGATCGTCAACGGGCCCCAACAACACCAAACGTCAGTTGGGTCTTTATACTGTCATCCGGATACCCGGCGGTGCTGCTAGTAGCTCCGTCGTTAATGGCGTCAGAGAAATCTCCAAGTGAGTACTGCTTCTCTTCGTAAATGTCAACGTTGCCATTGTCGACAACTGGAGTTTTTTTCACTGCTCTTAACCCATCTAACTCAGAAAAAACTTCTTTCATGGTTGGCCTTTCTAGCCCACTCTCTCTCACACATCTTCGTGCCAATGCAGCCACTTCCTTCAGTTCCGGCATGTTCTTCTCACTTGCTATTTGTGGATCTAATATCTTTGCTAAATTGCCAGATTTCAAGGAGGAAATGAAGTGAATTACTAAGTTTGTGGATGGATTCTTATACTTAAAATCAGTCACTGATTTTCCGGTGAATAACTCCACCAGAACAACTCCAAAACTGTAAACGTCGCTCTTTTCGTTGAGTTGCTGTGTTAATATGTACTCCGGGTCTAGATACCCGATTGTTCCTTGCACGGCAGTGTTGTCCTTTTGACTCTCGCTGTCTTGTTGGATTAATCTTGAAGCTCCAAAATCTGACACTTTTGCTGAGGAAATTCAATGAAATGAAGTTAGTTATTTAAATTTAGTAATTTTACTCCACAAGGATGCTAGTTTTTGTAAAACAATGAGAGTTTTTTTGTGATTTTCTGAAAATAGTTACTAACCCGTGTAATTTCTGTCAAGAAGTATGTTTGCTGCTTTAATATCTCTGTGAATGATCGGAGTGGAGAGTTGAGAGTGTAAATACCAGAGTGCTTCTGCTGTTTCTATTGCTATCTTCAAACGAAACTCCCATGGAAATGGTGTAGTTTCAACCATCTTTAGCTGGTCGAGGAGAGAGCCATGGCTGACATACTCATATATCAAAGTAGGAACTTGAGTTTCAAAACAACAACCCAAAAGCTTCACCACATTCTTATGGTTGACATTAAAGAGCAAAGCAACTTCATTGACGAAATCCTTCACTTGGCTTTCGTCTCCGATTCGAGCTTTTTTAATGGCGACAACCCGGTCGTCGGCTAGAATTCCTCTGTATACTGTTCCTTGTCCACCTTGACCAAGAATCCTACTTTCATGGAAGTTCTTAGTGGCCTTCTTGAGATCTTCTTCTGTGAATATTTTAGCAGCATCGGCTGATCTGTCTCTTCCGGAGAGCTGTTGAAGCATCATTGTTCCGCCATTTTGATGAAAAAATTTCAGTCTTAGTTGCTGCAACTTTCTACGCTTTACACCCCACAATATCCACAATCCAACAGAGAGTAAAGCCAAAAGGCTCGTGCTTATTGCTGTAAAAATCCATCATTACTCTCCATAAATTATATGTAATATATAGAAAGATGGTTAAAATAAAAGCTTACATAATCCCACAATCATCACTGTACTGTTTTTCTGATATGCAGTACAGCCTGAGCTAGTTTTATTGCCGTTGCCAATGTAACCTTTAGGACACGAACAATTGTATCCGCCAATTGTATTTTTACAAATTGCCTTTTCATGACAGTCGTTTAAACTCGTGCATTCATCAATATCTATATATAAAAAAAAAAAAAAAAATACTCAAGAAAACAAACATATCAAAATTTAAAAAAAATTAAAAAAAAGAGAAATTACCTAAGCAGTCATGAAGATAAGGATTGCCATCAAAACCAGTAAAACACAAACATTTGTAGCCAGGACCATTATTTGCGTCTTCGCAGGTTGAATTTCTCTTGCAAGCATTTTCTCCAGCTTCTTGACAGGTTTGATCTCTGACAGACCAGTCAAGAACCATTGGGAACTCTTCAATTTGTCTCTTATCTAAAAGATCCGCAGAGGAGAAATTGTACCAACCATCTTGAACAATGAAAGCGTAGACACAGGGATTGAAACTATACACACGAGAATGATTATAAAACAATCCAAAATATATGTAGTAATCGCGTCCCCCGACAGGGAGTGAAGATTGACAACAGCCAATTCCACCGCAAGACCCATTAGTCACATCAGTGATATTGTCGCAATAAGTGAAGCACCCAGTTTCGTAAATCTTATCTCCACTGCCACCGATCATTCCCTGCGTGTCACACCCAACGACAGTGAATTTGTTCTTGGTGGCTGAGATTCTAAACCTGTTGAATAATAGAGTTTTCAATTAATTGAATCAAAACCCCATCCGGTAAAAATACTTGATGAAATAGTCATCGGAAGGATATGAAAGTTCAAACTCATAATCCATTAATATTTGAGGATAATTTACAAATTAAACCAACAATTCTGTAATTAGTTTAACTTAAACTTTTAAATTTTTTTTAATAAAACAAACATTTAACCATACACCACCGTAAACAAAATAAACCTTAAATTAATTTAAAATTTTTGTTTTCTTAATTTGACTCTGGTTCTATTTCGATTTTAGATTGTTCGGTTTAAACTCGGTTTGAGGTGGTTTTAGTTAGGCTAAGCTCAGTTTAAGTGGCTTGTTATTTTTGTAATTTTTGAAATAAAAACTAAAAAATATAAATATTATTCTATTGATTCTATTTGGTATTTTGGCACGAGAAGGATCATCATGATTTTAACAGTTGGTTTCAATTATTTGTTCGGTATTTTTTTATGTATTTGAAACAAAAACTAAAAAATATAAATATTATCTTATTGATTTTGCTTGGTAGAAAAAAGAGTCTGTTTTAATTTTAAGAGTGAGTCTAATTTATTCATGATACAAAATTTGAATTTCATTTCACTAAAAAAAAAAATACAGGATCAGAGTGAAGCTTATTTTCTTTAAAAAAAATTAGTTGTAGTTCATCTTACCTCAAAAATTCAGAATTTACATTATACTATACACTATGTTTTACAATTTTAAACAGTAGAAATGAATTGCCCAAGCAAAAACAGTACCTCCCGAAGTCCCTCAGGAAGTCCAGCCATCGGTCAAAGTGATTAATTTTCTCCCCTACTGAGTCGTAACACTGCATGGCTCGTCGGTTTGAGATGGTCATTTCACCCTGTGTAGAGATGTTGAGGATTTGGATGGAGGATGTTTGCAGAGTTGCCCTCGGAGGGTGGACGGTTTTGTTGCAGACGACGAGGAATTGTTCGTCCAAAGAGCAGTTCTGGGTGGTGCCGAATGGGTAGGGGATGGAGATGTCGCCGCAGCTGCTCTCGCACCCAGCCTTTGCTAGACGCTGCGCCGCCGACGGTGCTGTTATGGCTACGGCCACCAACGCAACAACTACGGCGGTGACGCTTAAATGGTTGAAAGACTCCATCGCCAACCTGGTCGATCAGCTTCAAGCTTTTACTCTTTGCAAGAGAAAGACGCCAAGCGATTGCGTTAGAGCTCTCCTACTTGTACTCGATTGTACATATTTCTTTGTTCTTTTAAGATTGACGATGACTTGATCTACAATTGACCGCTGACACATGATCAACCTTTGAGTCTTCATAGGAAGAAAAAACAATGACCGTAGTGGTCTTTGTTTAATATATAAGTACTGTTCAAATCCCACGCCTAAACATGCTTTTGTTCTTCCAGATTGGCGCCTTGGTATGAACCCAAAAGTATAATATGAATAACAATGACGTGCAATAAAACAAAATAGACAATGATTTTGTCTAGCTTTTGTACCAAATTATTGGTTGTCTTATTCAATGAATGCTACACTGTGGTGGCTCTCCTCTACTGATGCAGAAAGTGATCAGTGTGAAATATAACAAAGAAAAAGTGGCTTACTTCTGCAGAATTGGAACTTTTGAGGAGGGCGACGATGCTTCAAATATTATATTGGCTGTGGACGCATGAAATGATTTGAAATTCATATTCGTTCCAAAGTTTTTGGATTGATCTGACACCCTTTTGAGAAATCGTCTGGTTTTGAGCAAGTTGTATGTGAGGCTTGTAATAAATCTCAATCACTGGACTTATGATCATGGTCAACCACATTGTTGACAACACCAGCTGAGTGATAGACTGGGTTTCTAAAAACTGCAACTCAAAGGAAGAAACAAAGATCAATCTACCAGGACAAAGAGGGAGGACGAACGAAAAAGATGAATCTTGCTTGTACTTGTAGCAATTTGCGGAAGATGAAAAGCTCAATTATCCCTATTATGGTCATGATTAAGCTCAGCAAGATAGCATTTTTAAACATTATTTTGGAGTAAAATGCAGCCAGAAAAACCCCATGAACATCGCACCATAAGAAGCTGCGATGACAACCTGGAACGCGAAAAAGGTTCTTCTCTTGTTCTCTGTAGACCAACATGAGATCGTAATTATTTCTTTTTCCTAGGTTGCATTAATTAATTTATTAGAAAATTAAATTCTTTTGACAGAAGTAGTAATGCAATTGATAATCCCTTAAACATTGAGCTCATAGAATTAAAAATTTAAATAATAGAGTATTAATTAAAGAGATCGTATTGATAATTATCATATTTCTTTAAAATATTAATGAAAATTATTTAGTAGTTGATTTGTCATTGATCAGATAATACATGAGTCATTTTGTTAATTTTCCCAACTATAAATGGACTATGATTTTTTCAGTATTTTATCATTATAATATACATATTTTTTCATTGTTTTTTATTAAATTTATAACTTTGTTATTAATATATTATTTAATTGATTAATATATTAAACTACTAAAAATGTGACGAAAAGAGTGGATGTGACCGTATCAAATTATTATTACTTTAGATCCAATCATAAAAAATATACATAATTCAGATAACCTCAACCAACAAACATGGAAATATGTTTTTAGGACATAGTAATGCATGATGTAACATAATATTGTTACCAACAAACATGGAAATATGTTTTTAGGACATAGTAATGCATAATGTAACATAATGTTGTTGGTCTTTTTCTTATTATTCGATTTTATTTATACATTATAATTATACCACTAATCAATACGAAAAATAATAACAAATGTGATATAAAAATTTCAAAAATATTTTTTTCACACTGTTATAATATAATAATCAAAAAATAAGATCTAGCGAAAATAGCCACAAAATTTTTTTTATTTGAAACTCAAATTAGAAAAAACTTACAAAAAAATAATATCATTATTTTAATAATAATATTATTTTTAAGAGGAAAGTGCACATTTATGATCAATTAGCTCATTGAATTTTTTTATTCAAATAACCTCCTCATCTTACGAACATTAGCAATTAGATATTTTTTGTTAATATTCTGTTATAAAAATCACATTTTTATCATTTAATTTTCTATGTTGGGCAAATTTAAAAAAAAATTAATTAAGCTTTAGAGTTCTCTTTCATCACCAAAATCGTCTTCATTGTATATTTTTTAAAACTTTTTTTCTATTTGGAATTGTCAAAATTGTTTTGAAACTTAAGAAATTCAATAAAATGAAGTTGGTAATTTAAATTTAGTAATTTTACTCCAAAAAAATGCTAGTTTTTGAAAAAAATTGATTTTTCATGATTTTCAAAAAATAGTTACTAACCCATGTAATTTTTGTGAAGAAGTATGTTTGCTGTTTTAATATCTCTGTAAATGATCAGAGTGGAGAGTGAAGAGTGTAAATACCAAAGTGCTTTTGCTGTTTCTATTGCTATCTTCAAACGAAAATCCCATGGAAATGGTTTAGTTTTAGCCATCTTCAGCTGGTCGAGGAGAGAGCCATGGCTGACATACTCGTAGATCAAAGTAGGAACTCGAGTCTCAAAACAACAACCCAAAAGCTTTACCATGTTCTTATGGCTAACATTATACAACAAAGCAACTTCATTGACAAAATCCTTCACTTGTCTTTCGTCTCCTATTTGAGCTTTTTTAATGGCGACGACCCGGTCGTCTGCTAAAATTCCTTTGTAGACTGTTCCTTGTCCACCTTGACCAAGAATCCTACTTTCATTGAAGTCTTTGGTGGTCTTCTTTAGATCTTCCTCTGCGAATATTTTTGCAGTGTCGGCTGATCCGTCTCTTTTGGAGAGTTGTTGAAGCATCATTGTTCCACCATTTTTATGGAAAAACTTCTGTCTCAGTTGCTGCAACTTTCTACGCTTTACTCCCCACAATATCCACAATCCAACAGAGAGAATAGCCAAAAGACTCGTGCTTATTGCTGTAAAAATCCATCATTACTCTCTATAAATTAAATGTAATATATAGAGATGGGTAAAAGAAAAGCTTACATAATCCCACAATTATCATGGTACTGTTTTTCTGATTGACAGTACAGCCTGATGTAATTTTATTGCCGTTGCCTATGTAGCCTTTAGGACACAAACAATTATATCTGCCAATTGTATTTTCACAAATTTCGTTTTCACGGTAGTCGGGAAACCCTCACATTCATCAATATCTGGAAAAAAAAAAAGGAAATACTCAAGAAACCAAACATCTCAAAATAAAAAATAGAGAGATTACCTAAGCAATCATGGAGGTAAGGATTGCCATAAAAACCAATAGAACACAAACATTTGTAACCAGAACCATCATCTGCGTCTTTGCAGGTTGAATTACCCTTGCAAGCATAAACTCCAGTTACTCGAGCTTGTTGACAAGTTTGATATCCGACAGACTAGTCAAGAACCATTGGGAACTCTTTAGTTTGTTTCATATCAGCAGAGGAGAAATTGTGCCAACCATCTTGAACATTGAAAGCGTAGACACAGGGATTGAAACGATACACACGAGTATCAAAATATATGGAGTAATCGCTTCCCCGACAGAAAGTGAAGATTGACAACAGCCAACTCCACCACAAGACCCATTAATCACGTCAGTGATTTCGATGCAACTAGTGAAGCACCCAGTTAGGTAATTCGATTTCCAATAGCCTCTCATCTCTGCCTGCGTGTTACACCCAATGACAGTGAATTTGTTCTTGCTTAATGAGATTCTAAACCTGTTGAATAAAAGAGTTTTCAATTGATTGAATCAAAACCTCCCCTCTAAATCCATTTATATTTGAGCATAATTTACAAATTAAACCAACAATTTCGTTCCTAGTTTAACTTAAACTTTTATTTTTTTTAATAAAACGAACATTTAACCATACACGGTAAATCAAAAATCAATTTTTTTTTTAATTCTTTTTCTTAATTTGATTCTGGTTCTATTTGGATTTTAAATTGTTTGGTTTAAACTCAGTTTGAGGCAGTTTTAGTTAGGCTTGACATAGTTTAAGTCGTATTTGTTTGATATTTTGTAGTTTTTGAAATAAAAACTAAAAAATATAAATATTATACTATTGAGTTTCATTTCACTAAAAAAAAATGTACAGGATCACAGGTTTAACTAACACAAAAATTTGAAGTTCATCTTACCTCCAAAAAATCAAGATTTAGATTCTACTTTACCCTATTTTTTACAATTTTAAACAGTAGAAATGAACAAATCATTAATCATTGCCCAAGAAAGAACACTACCTCCCGAAGTACCTCCAGAAGTCCACCCATCGGTCAGAGTCTTCAATTTTCTCCCCTCCTGAGTCGTAACACTGCATGGCTCGTTGGTTTGAGATGGTCATCTCACCCAGTAGAGAGATGTTGAGGATTTTGGAGGATGTTTGCAGAGTTGCCATCGGAGGGTGGACGGTTTTGTTGCAGACGACGAGGAATTGTTAGTCCAAAGAGCAGTTCTGGGTGGTGCCGAACAGGTAGGGGATGGAGATGTCGCCGCAGCTGCTCTCGCACCCAGCCTTTGCTAGACTCTGAGGAAGAAACAAAAATTAATCTACCAAGATAGAGAGGGAGGACGAACGAAAAAGATGAATCTTACTTGTACTTGTAGCAATTTGCGTCAGATGAAAATGTCAGCAAGATGACATTTTTAAGCATTATTTTTGGAGCAAAGTGCAGCCAGAAAAACCCCATGAACATCGCACCATAAGAAGTTGCAATGACGACCTGGAATGCGCAAAAGGTTCTTCTCTTATTCTCTGTAGACCATCATGAGATCGTAATTATTTCTTTTTCCTAGGTTAAATTAATTAATTTATTAGAAAATTAAATTCTTTTTATGGAAGTAGAAATGCAATTGTCAATTGCTAAAAATTTAAAATTTAGAGTAATAATTGATTAGTTATATTGATCATTATTCTATTATTTTTAAGGGATAACAATGATGTATGCATTATTTATTTTTCATAGTTCAATTTTTAAAATATTAATAAAAATTATTTTGTAGTTGATTTGTCATTAACTTAATATAATACATTAATTTTTTCAAATTTGATTTTTTTATTTTTATCATTTGTTTATTAAATTTCTAACTTTATTATTAATATGTTATTTAATTGATTAATATATAATATCATTATTTTTAAGAGGAAAGTGCACATTAACATCAATTAGGTCACAAAATTTTTTTTATTCAAATAACCCCCTCATCTTAAGAACGTTAGCAATTAGGTCTTTTTCGTTAATATCTTGTTAAAAAAATCACATTTTTATCATTTAATTTTCTATGTTGGACAAATTTAAAAAAATTAACGAAGATTTAGAGTTCTCTTTCATCACCCCAACTCTTGCTTAGTAAAGAAGAGAAAATCACGGGATAAAAACGTCATTTTTTAACAATAATTCTAATGTTGGAGATTTGATTGCTAATGCCTTTAAGTTTATAAACTTATTTCTCTTAAAAAAAACTTAAGGACATACTTATATCTCAACATTAAATTTAAGAAATAATATACTACTATTTTAATATTCATTTTTATTAGAAGGGGTGTAAAATGGGGCTTTGGAACATTTTGCAGGAAGCCAAGTTGGATTGTCTGCTCTAGGAAGATAAGTTGAACCAAGCACAATCATTCAACTCACGAGCTTATCCCAACCATGAGCCGAATTGTTAACTCAATCATAGTTAACCAAAAAAAAAATAATGTAGGTAGGATAATAAACTTATACTAAAATCAAGGGATAATACATTTTTCAAATATCATAAGGACTTTAACATTAAGTTAATACCACTTATAACAACATATACAACAAGTATTCCTTAGGATAACCATAACCATAATCATAACAAACGAAAATGATAACATCTATTGGAACATATATAAGTTTGAACGATAATGATAACATCTAGTGGGACATACACAAAGTTGTTTATATCTTTTTCTTCGTTATTTGATTGTCAACGAGCCCCAACAACATCAAACGTCAGTTGGGTCTTTATACTGTCATACTGATACCCTGCGGTGCTGCTAGTAGCTCCGTCATTGATGGCATTAGGGAAATCTCCGAGCGAGTACTGCTTCTCTTCGTAAACGTCAACGCCGCCATTGTCAACAGCTGGAGTTTTTTCCACTACTTTTAACCCATCTAACTCAGAAAAAACTTCTTTCATGGTTGGCCTTTCCAGCCCGCTCTCTCTCACACATTTTTGTGTCAATGCAGCCACTTCCTTCAGTTCCGTCATGTTCTTCTCGCTTGCTATTTGTGGATCTAATATCTCTGCTAAACTGCCAGATTTCAAGGAGGAAAGGAAGTGAATTAATAAGTTTGTGGATGGATTCTTATACTTAAAATCGGTCACGGATTTTCCGGTGAGTAACTCCACCAGCACAACTCCAAAGCTGTAGACGTCGCTCTTTTCATTGAGCTGCTGCGTTATTATGTACTCCGGGTCTAGATACCCGATTGTTCCTTGCACGGCAGTGTTGTCCTTTTGACTCTCGCTGTCTTGTTGGATTAATCTCGAAGCTCCAAAATCAGACACTTTTGCTGAGGAAATTCAATGAAATAAAAATAGTTATTTAAATTTAGTAATTTTACTCCAAAAAGATGCTAGTTTTTGAAAAACAATGAGAGTTTCATGGTTTTCAAAAAAAAGTTACTAACCCGTGTAATTTCTATCAAGAAGTATGTTTGCTGCTTTAATATCTCTGTGAATGATCGGAGTGGAGAGTTGAGAGTGTAAATACCATAGTGCTTCTGCTGTTTCTGTTGCTATCTTTAAACGAAACTCTCATGGAAATGGTGTAGTTTCAACCATCTTCAGCTGGTCGAGGAGAGAGCCATGGTTGACATACTCGTAGATCAAAGTAGGAACTTGAGTCTCTAAACAACAACCCAAAAGCTTCACCACGTTCTTATGGCTAACATTAAACAGCAAAGCAACTTCATTGACAAAATCCTTCACTTGTCTTTCGTCTCCAATTCTAGCTTTTTTAATGGCCACAACCCGGTCGTCTGCTAGAATTCCTTTATAGACTGTTCCTTGTCCACCTTGACCAAGAATCCTACTTTCATGAAAGTCCTTGGTCGCCTTCTTCAGATCTTCCTCTGTGAATATTTTTGTAGCGTCGGTTGATCCGTCTCTTTCGGAGAGCTGTTGAAGCATCATTGTTCCGCCATTTTGATGGAAAAATTTTTGTCTCAATTGCTGCAACTTTCTACGCTTTACTCCCCACAATATCCACAATCCAACAGAGAGAAGAGCCAAAAGGCTCGTGCTTATTGCTGCAAAATCTATCATTACTCTCTATAAATTATATGTAATATATAGAAAGATTGGTAAAATAAAAGCTTACATAATCCCACAATCATCATGATACTGTTTTTCTGATTAGCAGTACAGCCTGATCCAGTTTTAAAGCCGTCGCCATGGTAGCCTTTAAGACACGTACAATTGTATCTACCATTTTTATTTTCACAAATTGCATTTTCATGGCAGTGGTTTGAACTATTGCATTCATCAATATCTGAACAATACACCACTCGATTGTCAATGAAATTAATCAGATATTTGCGGTAAGTATTTCCTTTTAAAAGTCTCCATAATTAGATAAAAAAAATCAATAAACTATAAACAATCAATCGTTGAGCTAATGAACAATTATTGCGACAGAATTTGTCTTCTAATCAGATTACTTTTGTAATATCTGATAATTAAATTAAATTAAAAAATTAATTAATTATTATTAAGTGGGAGAAGGAAACGTTTTTGGGGAAATCTCCTCCTTCCCCTACAAGCTTAAAAAAACCGTCAAATTTCCTCCTTGGGTAATCAACTGCCCAAGTACCTCGTTCCTCTAGCCTCACCTCCGTCGGATTCTTCCACTGCTCCTTGTATCACCGTGCGAAGATCAGTGGCAAATATCGTCATGGTGAGTCCGACTCTTCACTCTGTAATTCTCAATTTTTGAATTGAAGTTCTGATCCTTCGGTACTCTCTGTTGGAAGGGAAATTGTGCAAATTCGGTGAACAAAATAGGTTGGATTTCACGGTATAAATCAAGGGTTGCAGTAGTCGGAATCCCTGTTTTCAGTGACCGCCGATAGGGTTATAAAATTAGGATTTTATCTTCGCTGTCTCTGTCTAAATTGCAATCTCGTCGGGTGAATTTGGTTTGGAAATTTAATGGTTTGGTTGGGTTAGGATTTTACTTCCCTGTCTCTCTCTATTCGATATGACTGTTGAGTTCATCTTTGTTGAGTCTTTCTTATAATTAATATTTTAATTCTTTGGACTTGCTCGTCGTCCTTCCTGTCTCGCCTACTTTCGGGCCGTGACCACTTTATCGTAAATTTATGACAAGAAAGCAGGATTAAAAACTCTAAAACTAAAAATAGAGACAGAAAAGCTACCTATGCAGTCAAGGTAAGGATTGCCTTTATAACCATCAAGGCAAAAACATTGGTAGCCATGAACATTATCTCCATCTTTGCAAATTGTATTACCCTTGCAAGCATAATCGTTTTTTTCTCGAGCTTGTTGACAGGTTTGATTTCCAACGGACCAATCAAGAACCATTGGAAACTCCCTATCTTTTTGCAGATCAAAGAGATCAGCAGAGGAGAAGTTATAGGAACCATCTTGAACAACAAATGCGTAGCTACAATGATTGAAGCCGTCAGACACAAAAGTACGATTATAAATACTTCTGAAAGAAATGTTGTAATCTTGTGCCTTAAAAGGAACTGAAGATTGACAACATCCAACTCCTAAACAAGACCCGTTATTCACGTCAGAGATATTGCCACAGAAAGAGAGGCACCCAGTTGTGTAACTTTTGTCCAGATGACCACTCATTATTCCTAATGTGTCCCACCCAACGACAGTCAATTTGTTCTTCGTTGATGATATTCTGCGGCTGGTGGAAAAGGGTTTTCGATTAATTGAATGAAAACTTTCCTCTAAGCATATTTAATGAACAGAAAACTAATTCAGAAGAAAAAGAAAACGCAGTGATATTCAGTTTGTTAGCTCTTGAATTTGATTCGGGGCGCTGCAAGAACAAGAGGATGATTCATCTTGTCTTATTAATTACACTTTGTTAAGGCCAAAAAAGGAACAAATCAACAACACTACCTCTGCAAGGACAACCGTGGGTAAGAGCAATTCATTATCTTCCCTTCTGAGTTGTAACACTCCATGGCTCGGCTGTTTGCGACGGTCATCTCACCCAGTAGAGAGATGTTAAGGATTTTGTTGGGGGATGTACGCAGAGTTGGCACTGGAGGGTCGAAGGTTTTGTTGCAGACGACGAGGAAATGGATGTCCAAAGAGCAGTTCTGGGTGGTGCCGAATGGGTAGGGGATGGAGATATTCCCACAGCTGCTCTCGCAACCAGCCTTTGCTAGACTCTGCACCGCCGACGGTGCTGTTATGGCTACGGCAACCAACACAACAACTACGGCGGTGACGCGTAAATGGTTGAAAGACTCCATGGCCAAGCTGATCGATCAGCTTCAAGCTTCTAATCTTTGCAAGAGAAAGACGCGAAGCGATTGCGTTAGAGCTCTCCTACTTGTACTCGATTGTACATATTTCTTTATTCTTTTAAGATTGACGTTGACTTGATCTACAGTTGACCGTGACACACGATCAACCTCTGAGTCTTCATAGGAAGAAAAAACAATGACCATAGTAGTCTTTGTTCAATGTATAATTTACGGTTCCAATTCACGCTTATGATCTTCGAGACTGTTGCCTTGGTAGGTACACAAAAGTTTGTCTATCTTTTGTACCAACTTTTGGGTTGTCGTAGTGTATTAGTGCTGCACTTACATGCTGTGATGGCCCCTCTACTGATGGAGAAAGTGAGCAACGTGAAACATAACAAAAACATGAGAAAGTAATTATTTAATTTTATTTATTTCTATCATTAAATTTATAATTGAAGCAAACTACGTTCAATACATTTATCACAACAATTAATAACTAACAGGTAAGTATTACATTAAAAAATACATAAATAAATTTAGTATCACTTTTTAATTAGCATATTACTTATTAACTACTTCAATGAATGACGAGTTAAGATTACCTTATAAAATTAGAAACTACACTTAGCATTGCTTGAGAAACATAATAAAATTGGAGCTTTTTTTTTTTTAAAAAAGGAGGATTTTAATATATTTATTACTTACTAAACAGATTTAAAATATTCTTTTTGTCAGCGAGTTGATATTAATGGAATAACATTATTAAAACCAAGTAATTTTTAATTAAAAAATATATAAAATAAACAATTTGGATCCTGTTTTAAAATAATTAGAAATAAAGAAATTCAAGACAGAAAAAAAACACAAGATTTCTACACAAAAATAAAGCAATCCAATGAAATGAGAGGATTTTCCATATCCACTTCAGGAGTTATGGAGTTTACATCTTGATTTGACAGAGTTTCTCTTATTGAATAATGGTTCAAAATGGGTATTAGTGAATCCAATAAGTAAGTGTTGGGGGTTAATCCAATAAGTGTTAGGTGTAAAGCCATTAATTGTTAATGGAAAGTACGTGTCTAAGAGTTAGTGGTTTGTTAATGGTAAGTGATAGCAAGTTAGTGGAGTTAATGTTATTTTACATTAACTAGTGGTGTTAGTGGGTCAATTTTTATTTCTTGTTGTAAGCCCTACAAAATGGACTAAGTTGTGCAATCAACGGATTGTATATTGTGTTGAGATAGCGATGGGGAGCAATAATAATGTAAAGGGTGTGTAGCACAACCACTCATTCCCATCTTCATGCCAATGCAACAACTTCCTTGAGTTCCGTCATGTTTGCCATTTGTGGGTCTAATAGCTCTGCTAAACTGCCAGATTTCAAGGAGGAAAGGAAGTGAATTACTAAGTTTGTGGATGGATTCTTATAATTAAAATTAGACAATGATTTTTAGGTGAGTAACTCCACCAGCACAACTTCGAAGCTGTAAACGTCGCTCTTTTTGTTGAGTTGCTGCGTTATTATGTACTATGGGTCTAGATACTCGATTGTTCCTTGCACCGCAGTGTTGTCCTTTTGACTGTTGCTGTCTTGTTGGATTAATCTCAAAGCTCCAAAATCAAACACTTTTGCTGAGGAAATTCGATGAAATAAAGTTAATAAAAGATGCTAGTTTTTGAAAAACAAGGAGAGTTTTAATGATTTTCAAAAAATAATTACTAACTCATGTAATTTCCGTCAAGAAATATATTTGCTGCTTTAATATCTTTGTAAATGATTGGAGTGTAGAGTTGAGAGTGTAAATACCAGGGTGTTTCTGCTGATTCTGTTGCTATCTTCAAACGAAGCTCCCATGGAAATGAAGTAGTTTCAGCCATCTTCAGCTGGTAGAGGAGAGAGCCATGGTTGACATACTTGTATATCAAAGTAGGAACTTGAGTCTCAAAACAACAACCCAAAAGCTTCACCACGTTCTTATGGCTGACATTAAACAGCAAAGCAAGTTCATTGACGAAATCTTTCACTTGGCTTTCATCTTCGATTCAAGCTTTTTTAATGGCGACGACCCGGTCGTCGGCTAGAATTCATCTGTTGACTGTTCCTTGTCCACTTTGACCAAGAATCATACTTTTATAGAAGTCCTTGGTGGCTTTCTTCATATCTTCCTCTATGAACATGTTTGTAGCAATCGGCTGATCCGTCTCTTCTGAAGAGACATTGAAGCATCATTGTTCCGCCATTTTGATAGAAAAAAGGAGAAATTACCTAAGAAGTCATGAAGGTAAGGATTGCCATAAAAACTAGTAGAACACAAACATTTGTAACTTATTTGTTCGGTATTTTTGTATTTATTTGAAATGAAAACTAAAAAATATAAATATTATACTATTGATTCTGCTTGGTACTAAAAAAAAAAAACACTGGTTTAATTTTAAGAGTAGGTCTAATTTATTCATGGTACAAAATTTGAGTTTAATTTCACTAAAAAAAAAGTACAGGATCAAAAGTTTAAGTAATACAAAAATTTGAAGCTCATTATATCTAAAAAAAATTAGTTTTAGTTCATCTTACCTCCAAAAAATCAAGATTTAGATTCTACTTTACCCTATTTTTTACAATTTTAAACAGTAGAAATGAACAAATCATTAATCATTGCCCAAGAAAGAACACTACCTCCCGAAGTACCTCCAGAAGTCCACCCATCGGTCAGAGTCTTCAATTTTCTCCCCTCCTGAGTCGTAACACTGCATGGCTCGTTGGTTTGAGATGGTCATCTCACCCAGTAGAGAGATGTTGAGGGTTTTGGAGGATGTTTGCAGAGTTGCCATCGGAGGGTGGACGGTTTTGTTGCAGACGACGAGGAATTGTTAGTCCAAAGAGCAGTTCTGGGTGGTGCCGAACAGGTAGGGGATGGAGATGTCGCCGCAGCTGCTCTCGCACCCAGCCTTTGCTAGACTCTGAGGAAGAAACAAAAATTAATCTACCAAGATAGAGAGGGAGGACGAACGAAAAAGATGAATCTTACTTGTACTTGTAGCAATTTGCGTCAGATGAAAATGTCAGCAAGATGACATTTTTAAGCATTATTTTTGGAGCAAAGTGCAGCCAGAAAAACCCCATGAACATCGCACCATAAGAAGTTGCGATGACGACCTAGAACCCGAAAAAGGTTCTCTCTCTTATTCCCTATTTCTTTTATTGGATAATGTTGATATTTATATTATTTATTTTTTATAGTTTAATGCATGAGTTATTTTGTTAATTTTTCTAAATTTAAGTGGACTATGATTTTTTTTTCAGTACTTTATCATTATAATATACATATTTTTTTTTTCATTTGTTTATTAATATTATAATAACTATTTATAGCTTTATTATTAATATTTTATTTACTTGATTAATATATAAAACTACTAAAAATGTGACAAAAAGTGTGAATATCATCGTATCAAATCATTATTACTTCAGATCCAATCATAAAAAATATACATAATTTGGATAACTATAATAACAAATAAAAATGGAAATATGTTTTTAGGACATAGTAATATATGATGCGACATAATGTTATTTCTTTCTTTTTCTCATTTTTCAATTTTACTTATACAATATAATTAAACCACTAACTAATACGAAAAATAATAATACATGTGATTTAAAAATATTAAGAATATTTTTTTTAATATAATAGTCAAGAAATAAAATCTAACTAAAATAGACAAAAAAAAAAATTTATGCCTAAAGTAAAATTAAAAAAATTACAAAAATATAATATCATTATTTTAATAATATTATTATTTTTAAGAGGAAAGTGCCACGTTAAAGATCAATTGGGTCATTGGAATTTTTCATTCAAATAACCTCCTCTTCTTAAGAAGATTAGAGGTCTTTTTCGTTAATATTATATTATAAAAATTACATTTATATCATTTAATTTTCTATGTGGGACAAATTGAAAAAAATTAATTAAGCTTTAGAGCTCTCTTTCATCAACAAAATCATCTTCCGTGTTGATTTTTTTAAACTTCTTTTTATGTGAAATTGTCAAAATTATCATAACCTTTCATCGAAAGTTACTTCTTTCTCTAAATTACTTAGTATAAAAGAGAAGATCACATGATGAAAACGTCATTTTTTTAACAATAATTCTAACGTTAGAGATTTGATTGCTAAAGTTTTTAAGTTCATAAAATTACTTAACTTAAAATTTTTTTAAGGAATTACTTATATCTCAATACTAAATTTAAGAACTAATATACTATTATTTATTTTAATATTCATTTTTATTAATAGAGGTGAAAATTGGGGGCTTTGGAAAATTTTGCAGCAAGCAAAGATGGATTGCCTGCTTGTAATATTTGGATAGGAGGAGTTTCCTTCCTAAACTACACCTTCCCCATCAATTGATAAGCAACATTCACTTGATTTCTTCATCTTTCGCCGATCAATTCTCTCCCCTTAGCTGAATATTTTCACTTCAGTTGCAGAATCGTCGGATTCGGTAAGTGGACCTTCGTTTTCTCTGAAAATTCTAGTTTCTAGCAAAAAATGTCAAACTCTTACACAAAATCTTCCTCTCGGTGCTTGAAGGAAACTATACTTCAGTTTAGGTCAATTACTGAGAACAAAATCGTCGATTTTGCGGACAGAACAGAGTCTTCAGAGATTGACATTCGGTAAGACCCGATATGAAAAAAAAATTGAATTTTTATTTTTGCCTATTGATGAAGTGGATTATGGATTTGTTGATTTGTATTGTGAGCTAAATTCTGCTTTGGTTGGATATTTGGGATGGTAGATTTAGGTTGTTGTAACTGGAAATATAAATGAATTGCAACGAACGAACTCCGTAGGATTCGTCCGTGTCTGGCCATCAGGGTGCGACTCGGCAGAGGCGGAGTAACAGATTATGAAGTCGTCGGCTGAGTTGGGAAACCTCGGCCGGAGGTGAAGTTGCCGTAGCGATAGAGACAACGTCTCGCGCGTTTCGACCATGGAATACAGAGGCCGACAACAGGGACTGTAAATTCAGGCCCTCTCCCTACTTGGGCCGCGGTCTGGGCTTCAATTAACAATAGCCCAAATCTTGTTTTGGACTGCAGTGTAGCATTGTTTGGGTTACAGACCAAAATTGTATTTGGGTTCGTTTGGGCCTATTTATGGGTCAGATAGGTATTGCTCTACTCTATTATTTTGAATTAAATTCTAAATGATGATTAGAAAGTCTTTAAATAAATCTAATACCTCAATTTTTAAATAGGTACCCAAACTTAATTAAAATTCGTGAGCTATTGGATATGGGACTTTTTGGATATTGGGCTTTGGTCGGTGAAAACTTGCTTCGAGGTAGAAGTTTATTTTATGCATTGCATTACATAGTTCTTTTAAAAATGAATATTTTGAGATTTATCTCATATTAAATCGACGCGTCCATTTCATGACCGTCAGTTTTTTATATTATATTTTACTTTCACTAATTACGTTTCAATTAAACATGTATTTAAATATCTATGGATCAATTTGATCGTGCGAATCAAGTTTGATTGACGTGATTTGGGATCCATTTTATTTTCACACATTCTATCATGCGTAATGTGTTTGTTTGTTATTGAATTGGGTAATAGGAGATTTTTCAAATGTCCTTGGGTTCGAATCCCTAAAGTGCAAATAAGTAATAGGACAGCTGTATATGTCGTGTACTTGGGTTGCGAATCCCTAAACCTGATCAGGGTATTATTTGGCTTTTGCGATCACCGAACATCGCCTTTATTCTATTATATGCCTATGACATGGTGTGTTCGGAATACGTGAGTGGCTCTATTTTCACTGTGATTTTTTTATTTATACAACAATAACTTATTTTTATTACGTACTACATATTAGTTGGTGATTTCATACACATGCTCTTTTGTACACCTTTTTCTAAAAGGAATTTTATAAAACGTGAGTTTTAAATTCATGCATGCTTAAACATCATTTTTAATGAAATTCTTTTTTAAAAACATAATCTCTATTGAGTTTAGTCAACTCACCCCAATGACACCTATCAGGATTTAATCAACCGGATTTTCAGATATCGAGTCAGGATTTGACCAGCCGAGTTTATTTAATCCTCATAGTTTTAAAAAATTCTCTTTGAGAGGCGTTTTGTGAGGTATTCATTTTATTGGATGACTGTAGTTCTATTTTTAGTTTCTACAGAGTTATTTCTTTTGGGATTATATTATTTGCTATCTAATATGGCTTGTTGTGCCTGTTATGCCCTTATTCGTTGGGCCTGGTTATTAATTAATATTTTAAGTCTTCTGCTGTTAATTAATAAAATTTAAGAGGAAAAAGGGTCGGACGATTCCGTTTTTCAGGCAACGTCGTTCCCCGTTCTGTCTCGGGTCCCTTGCGGATCGTGACACTGCTCTAGGGAGATAAGTTGAACCACGCACAATTATTCAACTCACGAGCTCATCCTTACCACGACTATTGGCTTAGACAATCCCGTAAAAGAGTCGAATCATTGACTCAATCATAGTTAACCTAAAAAAATATGTAAGTTGGATAATTAACTTATATTAAAATCTAGGGGTCATACATTTTTCAAATATCACATGGCCTTTAACATTAAGTCAATACCATTTATAACAATATATACAACAAGTATTCTATAGGATAACCATAACCATAATCATAACAAACGATAATAATAACATCTATTGGGATATATACAAGGTTGTTTATGTCTTTTTATTCATTGTTTGATTGTCAACAGGCCCCAACAACACCAAATGTCAGTTGGGTCTTTATATTGTCATCTGGATACCCGACGGTGCTGCTAGTAGCTTCGTCATTAATGGCATCAGCGAAATCTCTGAGCGAGTACTGCTTCTCTTCGTAAACATCAACGCCGCCATTGTCGACAGCTGGAGTTTTTTCCACTGCTTTTAACCCATCTAACTCCGAAAAAACTTCTTTCATGGTTGGCCTTTCCAGCCCCCTCTCTCTCACACATCTTCGTGCCAATGTAGCCACTTCCTTCAATTTCGTCATGTTCTTCTCGCTTGCTATTTGTTGATCTAATATCTTTGCTAAACTGCCAGATTTCAAGGAGGAAAGAAAGTGAATTACTAAGTTTGTGTATGGATTCTTATAGTTAAAATCAGTCACGGATTTTCTGGTGAGTAACTCCACCAGCACAACTCCAAAGCTGTAAACGTCGCTCTTTTCATTGAGTTATTGCGTTATTATGTACTCCGGGTCTAGATACGCGATTGTTCCTTGCACGGCAATGTTGTCCTTTTGACTCTCGCTGTCTTGTGGGATTTGTCTCGAAGCTCCAAAATCAGACACTTTTGCTAAAGAAATTCAATGAAATGAAATGAGTTATTTAAATTTGGTAATTTTACTCCAAAAAGATGCTAGTTTTTGAAAAACAATGAGAGTTTTCGTGATTTTCAAAAAATAGTTACTAACCCATGTAATTTCTGTCAAGAAGTATGTTTGCTACTTTAATATATCTGTGAATGATCGGAGTGGAGAGTTGAGAGTGTAAATACCAGAGTGCTTCTGCCGTTTCTGTTGCTATCTTCAAACGAAACTCCCATGAAAATGGATTAGTTTCAGCCATCTTCAGCTGGTCGAGTAGAGAGCCATGGTTGACATTGTAACAACTGGGCTTTTCAGCCCAGCCCATATATATATATATATAAAAATTTAAATAATAAGCAGTTTTTTTAAAAAACTCCTCTTCCAGAGGAGTATCTCGTCTCTTTCGGCTGGAATTGGGGGAGACTTCCCCTATATACTGCAACTGATGGGGGGAGATAATCTCCACTCTCAAGAATTCAAATTTCTGATTTCCTCTTCATTTCATTCCTCTCGTTGTCAGATTTCGATTTCTTCTAGGGTTGCATTTTTCTGAACGGAGGTGAGTTTATTTTTTTCCAAAATGTTTGATTTTGGTTTTACCTGGGTGGTTTGTTGATGGAGAATCTCGTTTTGGCATAGCTAAGAACTTGGAGGGCTCCCTGTGGTGGGTGATTTCGTTCTCTCTATTTTTGGGATTTTTCGTCGGTGAAAGACTCGAATTTGGCAAGAAAGTTGGAATTCTTTTCAAAATTTGGTTCAAGTTCTTCCCAAAACTTATTCTAATTAATGTAATTCCTCTAAAGGTTGAACTTTTAAGGTTGGATTGAGCGATTCACTCCGGGGGGACTTTGGTGGGAAGCGATTTCTCAAGTAAACAAAAGTTTAGATTTTATATTTTGGGGGAAAACTGATCTACAATCTGAATCATGTCTTGATTATTGTTGGGATATAAATTAGTGTGTGTTATACTGGATTGTTGGAATCAAATTCTTGGTTGTTGGATTTTTGGGAACAAATTCTCGATTGTGGGATTTATTTGAATTGCTGCAAAGTCCTAGGTTTGGAGGTTTCCTCCAAGTCGATAGACCCAATCTGTGAAACAAGAGATAGGTTACAGTGGGGTTGAAAAAGAAATTTAGGTTCAGTTGGGCCACAAAATATAGATTAGATTTTTGGGCTATATCATTGGGCTGAATAACATTTTATTGTGGGATAATTTAAGTCTTATTATCATATTGGATTGTTTATTTTGAGATCGTAAATTATTGGTGGAAAATTTAAGTATTTATTTTAGAGTTCAAAATTCTAAAGTGATAAAATGTTATGGATAGGTTTTGGAACTTAGAAAATTATCGACAACAAGTATTCCTTAGGATAACCATAACCATAATCATAACAGACGTTAATGATAATACCTATTTGGGACATACACAAAGTTGTTTATGTCTTTTTCTTCATTGTTTGATTGTCAACGGGCCCCAACAACGCCAAACGTCAGTTGGGTCTTTATACTATCATACTGATACCCTGTGGTGCTGCTAGTAGCTCCGTCGTTGATGGCGTCGGGGAAATCTCCAAGCGAGTACTGCTTCTCTTTGTAAACGTCAACGCCACCATTGTCGACAACTGAAGTTTTTTCCACTACTCTTAACCCATCTAATTCAGAAAAAACTTCTTTCATGGTTGGCCTTTCTAGCCCGCTCTCTCTCACACATCTTCGTGCCAATGCAGCCACTTCCTTCAGTTCTGGCAAGTTCTTCTCGCTTGCTATTTGTGGGTCTAATATCTCAGCTAAACTACCAGATATCAAGGAGGAAAGGAAGTGAATTACTAAGTTTGTGGATGGATTCTTATACTTAAAATCAGTCACGGATTTCCCAGTGAGTAACTCCACCAGCACAACTCCGAAGCTGTAAACGTCACTCTTTTCGTTGAGCTGCTGCGTTATTATGTACTCCGGGTCTAGATACCCGATTGTTCCTTGCACGACAGTGTTGTCCTTTTGACTCTCGCTGTCTTGTTGGATTAATCTCGAAGCTCCAAAATCAGATACTTTTGCTGAAGAAAATCAATAAAATGAAGTTAATTATTTAAATTTAGTAATTTTACTCCAAAAATATGCTAGTTTTTGAAAAAGAATGAGTGTTTCATGATTTTCAGAAAATAGTTACTAACCCATGTAATTTTTGTCAAGAAGTATGTTTGCTGCTTTAATATCTCTATGAATGATCGGAGTGGAGAGTTGAGAGTGTAAATACCAGAGTGCTTCTGCCGTTTCTGTTGCTATCTTCAAACGAAACTCCCATGGAAATGGTGTAGTTTCAGCCATCTTCAGTTGGTCGAGGAGAGAGCCATGACTGACATACTCGTAGATCAAAGTAGGAACTTGAGTCTCAAAACAACAACCCAAAAGCTTCACCACGTTCTTATGGCTGACATTAAACAGCAAAGCAACTTCATTGACAAAATCCTTCACTTGTCTTTCGTCTCCGATTCGAGCTTTTTGTAATGGCGACGACCCGGTCGTCTGCTAGAATTCCTTTGTAGACTGTTCCTTGTCCACCTTGACCAAGAATCCTACTTTCATGGAAGTCCTTGGTCGCCTTCTTCAGATCTTCCTCTGTAAATATTTTTGCAGCGTCGGTTGATCCGTCTCTCTCAGAGAGCTGTTGAAGCATCATAGTTCCGCCATTTTGATGGAAAAATTTCTGTCTCAGTTGCTGCAACTTTCTCCGCTTTACTCCCCACAATATCCAGAATCCAATAGAGAGAAGAGCCAAAAGGCTCGTGCTTATTGCTGTAAAATCCATCATTACTCTCTATAAATTATATGTAATATAGAGAAAGTTTGGTAAAATAAAAGCTTACATAATGCCACAATCATCACGGTACTGTTTTTCTGATTGACAGTACAGTCTAATCCAGTTTTATGGCCGTCGCCATGGTAACCTTTAGGACACGAACAATTGTATCCGCCAATTGTATTTTCACAAATTGCGTTTTCATGACAATACTTTGAACTCTTGCATTCATCAATATCTACAAAAAGAAAAAATGAAATACTCAAAGAAACCAAACATCTCAAAATAAAAATAAAATAATAATAAAAAAAAAATTACCAAAGCAGTCATGGAGGTAAGGATTGCCATTATAACCAGTAGAACACAAACATTTGTAACCAGAACCATCATCTGTGTCTATGCATTTTGAATTACCCATGCAAGCATAAACTCCATTTTCTCGAGCTTCTTGACAAGTATGATTTTTGACAGACCAGTCCAGAACCATTGGGAACTCTTCAGTTTGTCTCATATCAAAAAAATCGGCAATGGAGAAATTGTACCAACCATCTTGAACAATGAAAGCAAAGTCACAAGGATTGAAATTAGACACATTAGTATGCTCATAAACACTTTCAAGAGATATGTAGTAATCGCTTCCCCCGACGGGGAGTGAAGATTGACAACAGCCAACTCCACCGCAAGACCCATTAGTCACGTCAGTGATATTGTCACAAAAAGTGAAGCACCCAGTTACGTAATTCTTATCCTGATGGTGAAGGCCCCTAATCATTCCAATCGTGTCACACCCAACGACAATGAATTTGTTCTTGGCTGATGAGATTCTAAACCTGTTGAAAAAAGAGTTTTCAATTAATTGAATCAAAACCCCCCCTCTAAAAATACTTAATGAAATAGTCATTGGGAGGATATGAAAGGGCAAACTTATAATCCATTTATATTTGAGCATAATTTACAAATTAAACCAACAATTGCCTTCTTAGTTTTCAACAATTAGTTGTAGTTCATGTTACCTCTAAAAATCAAGATTTACATTCTACTATACACTATTTTTTACAATTTTAAACAGTAGAAATGAGCAAATCATTAATCATTGCCCAAGAAAAAACAGTACCTCCCGAAGTCCATCCATCGGTCAGAGTCATCAGTTATCTTCCTTCCTGAGTCGTAACACGCCATGGCTCGTTGGTTTGAGATGATCATCTCACCCAGTAGAGAGATGTTGAGGATTTGGATGGAGAATGGTTGCAGAGTTGCCCTTGGAGGGTGGATGGTTTTGTTGCAGAAGAGGAGGAATTGTTCGTCCAAAGAGCAGTTCTGGGTGGTGCCGAATGGGTAGGGTATGGAGATGTCGCCGCAGCTGCTCTCGCACCCATCCTTTCCTAGACTCTGCGCCGCCGACGGTGCTGTTATGGCTACGGAAACCAACGCAACAACTACGGCGGTGACGCGTAAATGTTTGAAAGGCTCCATCGCCGACCTGATCGATCAGCTTCAAGCTTCTAATCTTTGCAAGAGAAAGACAGGCGAAGCAATTGTGTTAGAGCTTTCCTACTTCTACCCGATTGTAGATATTTATTTGTTCCTCAACATTGACGTTGACTTGATCTACAGTTGACGGCTGACGACACACTAACAAATTATTTCTCTCACTTTTCGTTTTCCCAATGTTGTCTCTCTATAATTTAATTAAATTCAGTTATTTAAAGAAAATTAATTGCTTATAATTTTCTCATTTGTGTGCAAATTCACGCCTAATTATGCTTTTGATCTTCGAGATTGGCGTCTTGGTACGAACACAAAAGTTTAAAATGAATAATAATCACGTCCAATAAAACAAAATAGACAATGACTTTGACTGGCTTTTGTGCCAACTTTTGGGTTGGCGGAGTCTATGAATTCTTCACTGATTTGCTGTGATGGCCCTCCTCTACCGACGGAGACAGAGAGCAGTGTACAACATGACAAAAAATGAGCTGCAATTATTTAATTTTATTTATTTCTGTCATTAAATTTATAATTGAAGCAAACTTCATCAATTCTTTTATCACGTCCATTAATGACATACACCCATAAACGTCACAATTAGAATATAAAATTAGAAATAAATATAATATAAATCATACATACAAATATAAATATAATTTTAATTTGGGAGATGTTTATATATTATAAGGTTTAAAAGTTAACTAAATGTGGCATCATTGACTATACTGAAAGTGGTTGGTTCCTCTATACTACGAGGGACCGATTATCGTGCATAAGGATTTCTTTTCCTTGTGTACATCTTTAATTAGAAAAATCTTTAGATCTTGTTGGTTTTTTGTCAAAACGCAAAGCTTCCTTTCTATTATATGGAGGCCCTACTAATGAAATTTCATCCAAAAATGAAGAAAAGAGGGAGAGAATGAGAAAAAATAGAGATAATTTTTTAAGGAGAGGAAAAAAAGTGTGCAAGAAATATAGATAATGTATTTTTGTGCACATTGTTAATTCTAAACGTGAGAGGTTTTTCTTTTAGTAAATATTCTAAATAGACATTGTTAATTCAATCTTTAAAAGAATATTGTAAATTCTATTTTTCATAATGAGATTTTTCTGAACTTGGTCCTTATGATTTTTTCTCGATTTGGGTTTTCACGTAAAATTTTTTGTGTCTGTTTTCGCTATTATTTCTTTTATATCTTGAATGTTAAATCATTACAGTGCAGGAAAAATATTCTTGATATTTTGAGATCACATCTGCTATCGTTTTTCATACTAGTTAGAGGTGTAATTGTACTGTGTAAGTAAGCTCCGTCTAAAAAGATTGGATTTTAACTGAAATCATTTGTGACCCTTTCAATCTTTTTTGGGAACTTACTAAAAAAGGTAATTCTATCTAAGAAAATTGTCAAAAGTATTATTTTTTAGGAATTATCCTAATCAGTATTATTCATATTTATCTCCAAGAATTATCCTTATTTTTTCCCAACATTGACTATTGCCAAATCCTTATAATTAAATTGTCAATTTATTATGAACATTTAAAATACACTCTAGTTTGGGTTGCAACATCAACATCTATTTCGCTAGTATAATAAAGAGGCCCATAGAGAGGAGTATAATTAAGATTAGTTATAAATATTTAAAATTAGTCATTAATTACACCAATTAATAACTGATAGAGTCCATAATTAAAAAATAAACTTATTATTACTCTTAATTTTACTTATTAATAAGTGTAATTAATATCTTATTTTATTTATTTATATTTTATTTTAATTATTACATCTATAATCTATTATTAGATTGTCTCGATACTCTTTAATTTTATGTTTTAATCATTACATCTATAATTTATTGTTAGATTGTCTCGATACTCTTTAATTTTATGTTTTAATCTTAACTATCACTTATTAATTAAGATAAATTATAAACATTAACTACATCAATAAATGACGAGCTAAGAATACTTTATAAAATTAGAAGCTACATTAAGCATTGCTCGAGAACTCCAATAAAATTGGATCTTTTTTATAAAAAAAAAATTGGGAGATTTTGATACATTTAATAACGAGTAAACAAATTTAAAATGTTCTTTTTATCCGCTAGTTAATATTAATGGAGTAGGATGTGTAAAACCAAGTAATTTTTAATTAAAAAATATGTAAAATACACAATATGAATCATGTTTTGAAATAATTAGAAATAAAGCAATCCACACTAGAAAAAACACAAGATTGCTACACAAAAATAAAGCAATCCAATTAAATTAGAGGATTTTCCATATCCACTTCAGGAGTTAACGGAGTTTACATCTTGATTTGACGGAGCTTTTCTTGCTGTTGTCCTTTTATTTTCGAACTGATTCTATGGACACAGGTTTCTCTGTTCATGGCGTTTGAGCGAGGACGGCTGGCTCTTATGATAACTTGGGATTATGTTTTCTTTTCTCGAAGAAGATGAAGTTGAACCCACCATTTGTCTTGAGCTGTAGCTTTCTCTAACTCCACCGTTGAATCTTTTCCTCGAAGAGGGTGATTTCAGCGTTCTGTTTGGCAAAGAAGACGACCATAAAGAACTGTCTTTTTGCGGCAGATCTTTCCTGAAACCCTTTTGTCTGGTTAGCGCCGGCGACAGAGGATGGTTGGAGTCGCTTTTGTGGAGTAGACATGTGTAAACTTTGAGGAGCGGACTACGGCGGCAGTGATGCTAAATTTTGGGGTTTGAGAAATGATGAAGAAGAAGCAGTTTCTTTAAGATAATATATCTGAATGATATGAGGATTATGCCAGTTATTGAGATTTTTGTATACCTTATCTTCTTGTTGAAAAATGTGGAATGGGTATTATGCTCTTCCTATAGAAATTATTGACCCCAATGGGCAAGACATAACGTACGCAACGTTTTGGAGGATGGTAACTCCATCGTGGCCATTCATCTTCCGATCCAACGAACAAAACATAACGTCTATAAGTGACTTTGGAGGATGGTCTAAC
Source organism: Begonia loranthoides (assembly GCA_022433065.1). Taxonomy (NCBI): domain Eukaryota; kingdom Viridiplantae; phylum Streptophyta; class Magnoliopsida; order Cucurbitales; family Begoniaceae; genus Begonia; species Begonia loranthoides. Next base: position 1,587,226 of record CM039484.1, on the reverse strand, counting down.
TCCATTCTGGTCATCTATCATTGTTTAGGGACATTCATCTCTTAATCCAATAGGCATGACCTTTCATCTGTCACTACCATTTCTCTTATCCTAGACATCCATCCTCATTGAAAGATGTATGTCTCTTCATCTAGTGGCCAATAAAGACGTCCCTTGCCCTTATGATGGCCCAGAGGACGCCCCTCCTCGTTGTTAAAGGACGTTCGTTATTGCTGCCTTAGACGTCTCTGTTTAATAGTCATTTACGTTAACGTGTTTACGACGTTTGCTTTGAAGTTTTTACGAGAAACGTGACTATGAGATTTGTGTCGTTCTTTTCCCATAGTTTGAAGTTTTAGTTGTCTGTGAATTTTCTTCAAAGTTTTTCATGTAATTGACCCCAAACTAAAAGATTTGTTTTATTAATTTTTCTAAAATATATTATGTTCTTAAATTATATAATTGCTTCTTTTTGTTTTATTGTGTTAAGAATCAAATGCGAAATGAAAAAGAAAAATTGTGTGAAACAGAGACATTAAGATTTACGTGAAAAACCCTTACGAGAACAAAAATTATGAGCAAATGAGAAATTCACTATTAGGAAATCAAGGTATAATGAGTTTTGCGACTCAAGCATTAATATATAGAGAAAATGTAAAACCCTAATATTGGATACGGCCCCAACCCTACCCAACTAGAATTCGGGTCACACCTAACTCTAACAATCTTCATCTTGACACAATTCCATATAAGAAATCCAATGTAGGTTTCTCGGCCCACCCCAAAACGAATCTAGAACATTGAACTTTGACAATCTTTATCTTCAAAGAATTTTCAATGCAAGGCAAACGAATGTGTAAAACTCAAATGAAAAATAACTTCCTCTTTCACAAAGACCCTTACAGGGCCAACTCAATAAATGATACCGATCAAGTTTAAGCAAGGCTTAAACTTGAGAGACACACTCGAGAAGAAATCACACATTCTTCATGGTATCACCGACTTATCAGAAATGTAGCAACGAACTGCATGTGAATATATTGAATACTCACCACTGGAATCAATACCAGCTATCTTGCAAAGTGTGTTATTACCCATTAACACAACACCGCCTGAAACGATTTCATATGTCGAACATCAATCCCGATTGTAACGCATATAAAATGAACAAGTTGAATCCAAAATCTAATCATTGTTTGGTTTTGAGTTTCCCTTTGACACAATTAAAATATCTCAATCACTATAGTCTTTTTCTTCTGCGACAAAAACTTCACTGGACATCATCGATTGTTTTTCCTTATCAGCAGCTCTCTTTATTTCATTCTGCAATTTACGGCACTCAGATTTAATGTGCTTCTTCTTCTGACGGAAGTAACTCGAGACTTGGATCCAACAATAATCTGTTTTATCTTTTTATTTGATAACAAGACACCAAAAACCTCTTCCAGAATTAAACTTTCCCTACTATATAAGATGGTATCTCTAAAAGCACCATATGAAGTAAATGACGAGTATAGTAGAATCAACCCTAAATCTTCCTCATTGTACTTGTATCCCATAGTCTCAAAATATAAAAATAGCTCATTGAATGCGATCAAATGTTCTTCAATAGAACCTTCTTCCATCAACTGATAAGAATAAAGTCGTTGTTTCAAATGATTCTTGCTAGTCAGGATTTTCCTCATCCACAATTATTCAAATTTGAACCATAACTCAGCTACAGATCTCTCGTTCAAAACATCCTGCAAAATCTGATTTGACAAATGCTGACATATCAAAGATAGAGTTTTTCGATTCTTTCGAAGTTTCTCATTTTCACTCTATGACATGAGTATTTTATCGAGCCCTAACAACACATCATCTAAATCCATCTGTGCAAGCACATCTCCCATCTTCACTTGTCATAAATGAAACCTCGTATTTTGATCCAAAAATTGAATATCAAATTTGAATGAACTCATCTTCCCTAAAAATTTTAGAATTTTACTCAAAATATGTAACGACTTGGTTTTTCTAGCATTTGAAATCGCATTAAATTTAAAACTTTTTCTTTTATAAAAATAGCAGAAGACTTTTCTTTATTAAAACTATTTAAAAGGCGATAGTAAAAATTATTTTCTTAAATCCCTTTGTAAAATACAGCGGAAGACTAAATGATTAAAACACGTTACGAATTAAAAATATTTACATAAACTTCTTTTCTTTTATAATTCGAATATTTTACAAAACTTCTTCCTTTCTCTTACCCATTAGCCTAGTCAGCCACTAGATCCGCGCATGCAAATCCTTCATCAACTGCTCCTTGACTTGTTCCTACATTATGAGACAAACAGTGAGCCTAACGCTCAGCAAGGAATAGAATGAAATATGATGCACGTTCATGTCTGATTATGTTAGAAAGAAATCCACCTAATCCATCTTTTACTCATATTCTCATATCATTAAACTCATACATTGAACTGAGACATTAGGAATATTTCACACAAGGAGGATAGCTTTTGGCCAAAAACTAAACCTCGGCAGACAGACTCGCACATCCCGACGAAGGAAGGGCTTCTTAATCTCACCCGTTCGTCGCTCGTCCTTCGCGAAGTCCCAGCCGAAGGAGACATTTTCACACACACTCTCTCTCTCTCTCCATTGAAAGTTGGTCTCTCTCTCTCTCCCTTGAAAGTTGGTCGCTGGCCACTCGAAATCCTTCATCCCCATTTCTTCTCAAACTAAACCAGCGACGAACTGGTTTAATCCACATCCCTCACATTTTATTTTATTTTAAATCTTACCCCTTCTTTCTTTCAATTTCCCCTTTATCTAATCTTAAATCTTATTATTTCTTCATTCTATTTTATCTTCTTTAATAATTATCTAAATAATTCTGCTACACTAAGTTAAATTCTCAATTATCCTTACTAAATTTCACTACAAAAAATTGGGGTATTTCAAAATATCCGCCCAAAAAATTTGTTACCTGAATAATTCCTGAAAATTTCAGGCAATATCTGAACTAAAATTCCAGTACCAAAAAATTTGAAGCCCCAAAGATAAACAATATTTCGAACAAAATCAACTCCAATCTGCCCTAAATCACAGAAATTTCCAAAATCCCAACAAGTAACCACAAAGTTTAGATTTTCCACAAAATCAAAACACTACAAATTAGGCAAATCAAAATTTTAATTTGCAAAACTGTAATTCTGCCCGTTAAAATATGAAGCAGTCCACATATTCGGAGAATGGCTTCTGAGGTCGGTGATGTGGGACTCTATTGACGAACAATGGCTTCTGTGTATGGTGGATGGGGCGAGGCAGTGATGAACAGTGGCAAACAACCGATTTCTTCTTTGGACGGTGTGGTCGAAAGGATGCCGGAGAATGAGCAGAAGCTTCTCTCCTTCAGACTAGTGCTTGGATGTAGGTTGTCAACGAGACGGTTGGGTAATCAACGAAAGATGAATGGCTGTGGCAGTGACTCTTTCTTCAACAACAATGGATGGTGGTAGAGAGCTTCTCCTTCTCTGTGAGTCGATGGCAACAACAGGGGAAAAGTTATCCCTTTTAGTGAAGAAGGCGAAGCGGGCAACAAGGAAAACAAAGCTCTGATACCACTTGTTGAAAATTGAATACGAAACAAAAAAAAACTACGTGAAACATGGATACAAAGATTTACGTGGAAAATTTTTATGGGAAAAAACCATCGACAAAAGAGAAATTCAATATTAGAAAATCAATATACAATGATTTTTGAGACTCAAACATCAATATATAGAGAAAATAGAAAACTCTGATATTTGATACGAGCTCAATTCAACCCAACTAAAATTTGGGTAATACCGAATTCTAACGTATTGAATTATCATCATTTTAATATTATTGTTATTTTTTAAAAGAAAAGTGTACATTAACTCTTAAACCTAGTGATGAAGAGGGAGTTATTGAATTTTTTAAGGCCAATAACTGAGTCAACTTAAGAGCATTGACAATTAAGCCTCTTTCATTAATATTCTTGTCAAAGAAATCATATTTTTATAACGTGATATTTTATCTTGGACAATTTTTAAAAAAAAAAAACCTTTAGAATTCTGTATTATCACCAAAATTGCATTATATGTTGAGTTTTTTTATTTGTTATCATCTGTAATTGCCAAAATTGTCATAAAATTCTATCGATAGTTATTTCTCTCTGTAAATTGTCTAAAAGAGAAGATCACATAAAGAAAATGATATTTCTTTGAAAACAATTCTAACAACAGATATTTAATAGCTAATGCCCTTAAGTTCATGAAATTATTTACCTAAAAAAGTTTAAAAACATACTTATATATAGGTTAATCATAATTAACCTAAAAAAATATATAGGTTGGATGATAGACTTATACTATAATCAAGAAGTCATACATTCTTCAAATATCAAAAAGCCATTAACATTAAGTTAATAACACTTATTACAATATATACAACAAATATTTTCAAGGATAACCTAACCATAACCATAATCATAACAAACGACAATGATAATTTAAGCGGACTAGGATTTTTTCAGTATTTTAATGTTTTATTATATAAATATGTTTTTATTATTATTATATAAATAAATAATATGTTTTCATTATTTCTTCAGCTCTATATCACACGTTTTCTTTCCAATGCAGCCACTTCCTTCAGTTCCGGCGAACTCATAAATAGCCGTTGCTCTCACACCCATCCTTTGCTTGACTCTGCGCTGCCAATGGTGCTGCTATGGCTACGACAACCACCGCCCATATCAACGGCGGTGACCGATAAACGCTTGTAAAACCCCATCACTGACGTGATAGATCAGCTTTAAGCTTCTAATCTTTGTAAGAGAAAGGCCTCCAAAGGATTTGAGCTACCACTTGCCCTGCAGACTCAAAGTCAATAAATAAGTAACGTCTATGAAAATAATAGTTGTGTTTGAGAGATGGATGGGTGAATAATTATATATTTATTTTTTATTTTTATTTTTATGGATAAATATTTATTTATATAATTAATAATTTATTTTAATTATTTTAAATTTCTTACATTACTTACATTCATTTTGACACTTAAAAGAATTAAGAATTAGAACAACAGAAAGCTGTGTTTGGGAGTTATACTTTTTTGCACAATTTATTTATTTATTGTCATAATTACTTGATGATTATTATAATAAAAATGACGTCGAATATGATTTAATAAGATTTAGAGGTGACAAACAAGTCAGTCGGGCAGAATCAAATTTGAAATATCTTAGTTCACTGAACCTCACGAGTTAAATGAGTTGAATCTGCCCAAAAAATATTTCATCATGAATTGACTCATGAGTTACAAGTTAAACGAGCCGAGCAATGATCAAAAGACAAGAAAAAGAAAATGAATTAGTATAAAAAACAGAAAAATAAAACTTTATATGAAGGAAGAAAAGATGGTTGAAATTATTAACCAACAAGAAAAAGAGCAATTCACAAATTGTAAAAGTTTTTACACAATTCCACATCGGATGATAAAATATATTATGTTCTTAAATTACATAATTGCTTCTTTTTGTTTCATTGAATTATCGTCATTTAAATATTATTATTATTATTTAAGAGGAAAGTGCCCATTAACCTTTGAATTTAGTGACCAAGACTAACTAGGTCAATGAATTTTTTTTAAGGCAAATAACCTCCTCAACCTTTCGTTAATTTTTCTGTAAAAAAAAATTACGTTTTTATCACGTGATTTTCTATGTTGGACAATTTCTAAATAAAAATTAAATTGACCTTTAGAGTTCTGAATCATCACCAAAATCGGCTTATGTGTTGAGTTTTCAAACTTATTTTTAACTGGAATTGCTAAAATTGTAATAACCTTCTATTGAAAATTGCTTCTCTCTATAAATTATCTAGCAAAAAAGATCACATAACAAAAACATGATTTCTTTGTTAGTAACTTTAACAACAGGAATTTAATTACTAGTGCCCTTAAGTTCATGAAATTATTTACCAAAAAAAAAATAAAAGATCTACTTGTTTTTCAATCCTAAATTTAAGAAATAAAATACATTTTATATTTTTTAAATATTAATTTATAATAACTCAATCATAACTAAGCACAAGTTGGATAGCTCGATCTAGGAAGATAACCATAACCATAATCACAACAAACGATAATGATAATACCACTTATTACAATATATACAACAACTATTCCCAACCCAAGGATAACCATAACCATAATCACAACAAACGATAATGATAATATCTATTTGGGACATACACAAGGTTGTTTATCTCTTTCTTCATTGTTTGATCGTCAACGGGCCCCAACAACACCAAACGTCAGTTGGGTCTTCATACTGTCATCTGGATACTCGACGGTGCTGCTAGTAGCTCCGTTGTTAATGGCGTCAGAGAAATCTCCGAGCGAGTACTGCTTCTCTTCATAAACGTCAACACCGCCATTGTCGACAGCTGGAGTTTTTTCCACTGCTCTTAACACATCTAACTCAGAAAACACATCTTTCATGGTTGGCCTTTTCAGCCCGCTCTCTCTCACACATCTTCGTGCCAATGCAGCCACTTCCTTTAGTTCTGGCATGTTCTTCTCGCTTGCTATTTGTGGGTCTAATATCTCTGCTAAACTATCGGATTTCAAGGAGGAAAGGAAGTGAATTACTAAGTTTGTGGATGGATTCTTATACTTAAAATCAGTCACTGATTTTCCAGTGAGTAACTCCACCAGCACGACTCCAAAGCTGTAAACGTCGCTCTTTTCGTTGAGCTGTTGCGTTATTATGTACTCCGGGTCTAGATACCCGATTGTTCCTTGCACGGCGGTGTTGTCCTTTTGACTCTCGTTGTCTTGTTGGATTAATCTTGAAGCTCCAAAATCAGACACCTTTGCTGAGGAAATTCAATGAAACGAAGATAGTTATTTGAATTTAGTAATTTTCTCTAAAAAGATGCTAGTTTTTGAAAATCAATGACATTTTTAATGATTTTCAAAAAATAATTACTAACCCATATAATTTCTGTCAAGAAGTATGTTTGCTGCTTTAATATCTCTGTGAATGATCGGAGTGGA
>CM039484.1:1501215-1570201 GCA_022433065.1 Begonia loranthoides | reverse complement strand
CACCTCATGCAAAACTGGTTTTGTACATTTTTCGAGAACAAGGTTATGTTTCATTCTGCCGTACATGGATTTTTAAAAATCACTTTAAAACTCTTTATCATTTTACCAAACCGACCCAAGGGCCGTCGATGAGGCTTTTATTAAAAATCTTGCTGTATACATAAACAGCTATACCTCGTAAAATAGGCCATCATCGTTTTCCAATTTGAAAACGTCATCAGTGAAAAGGGTTGGTCACTCATGGACTCACCCGCCACACAACATAGAAGAGGTGGTCACCCGTCGATGACAACACCTTATGAGGTCGGAATAATGACGACGATCCGAAGATTCCGTACGTCACCCGAGTTGCCGGCGCACCTGGCTGCACGACACAACTCGTATAATCGTATAATCAAATAAAACGGATACAGTTGCTCGCTATATGTGGACTTAGGATAAACAAGTCTCCGCGATTGACAACCGTCTGATCCGTGGGACAAATCCTGGCCAGGTTTAGGGGCTTGCGACCCAAGGAGGCGTCATCACCCTCCCATACGAGGTTTACGACTTTCAGGAGTTTCAACCTGAGGACACGTCACCAATGCCCTACCTATAGTTTTCGCACGTCAAACAATCAACCTTCACGCAGCAGAAGGTATCAAAGGGGATGGCGGATCCATCCCTCAACATGGGCACAATAAATCTCAAACCATGTACGGAATTTAAACTTGAGAAAACATACTACTAATAAAAACGGACGTGCTGTCGAACAGTCCCCGTCATTTTCCAAGTGTGGTAGTCCACAAAATAATCATTTTGAAAAACGGAATAGGATGCAATATAACGCAAGAGGTATAGAAATCCCTACCTTTTCGGTATTCTTTACGATTAAGCGGAGCAACTACCTCCTCGGGAATCGTGGCACACTCGCCAAAGTCGTCGAAGCCTAACAAGGATACAAATACATAAATTAAAATTTTAATTCTAGGAAATAAATGGATGGTCCTATACCGGGAATAGGAGCCCAACCGAAGTGTGAGTGACAAGCAAGAAAATCCATATAAATTCTCTAGGCCTTATTCAACATCCTTTAACACAAAACTCAATCTTGAATATATAAACAATTTCTAACATCCAAATTCCATTCACTTAAACTTGACAGATTTTCACTTCAACCAACTTGAAACTAAAACCCTTAAATTTCAATAACCAACTGTAACCTCAATAAGTTCAGCCACATGATTTAAAAAAAATAATCCAGATAAGGAAATTATGAACCAACTAAAATATCCAACTTTAACATATTGACAACTTAAAAGTCGAATTCAACGAACCATGTTAAAGCACGTACATCGAACAGCACCAAATCAGAATATGGTTCTATTGTTGACAAATTTATCCAAAAATCAAAACTTATTTCACCAACAGAAATAATCCCAAAATAGTAACCTATCAGTGTATAATATTTCAGATCCACAACCAATATATTTCTCCTAACCAGAAATAAATCCACATCCAAGTTTAGAAATGGAAATGAGTAATTCCAACTAAAATTTTCCTCACCAATAGGATGAGATCTACGTCCTGTTCTGCTCGTCGGAAAATCTGAATATGTTCAGATCCGAAGCTGCCCTCGCCGGAGATTTGTTCGTCCGGAATCCTCTAGACCGACTGCTGTAAATCAAATCACCAATTAACCAACGACATCATAAATCCATATTTAACATCGGAGTAAAACTCGGATCGAAACCTCACCCACTGAACAGATCGGAGCAGTTTGTCACCGGGAACGAAAATCTGTTCGTCGTCGGAAACCAGAGTCGGGTTCGGCCTCGGAGTCGCTCCGTCACAGATCTGGAATCGCCGTTCGCCGGAGTCGAAGGATCGGCTCAACTCGGAGTTCCGGCCGCAGATCTGGACTCGCCGGATCTGCTCGAGATCGGGAGTTCGTCGTTCGTCTGTTCGGGGAAACGGCCGTCTGCTCTCGGCCGACGTCGCACGGGTCGCGGTTCGCAGCCGGAAGGAATGCCGGAAACCGAGCTCCCTGTCTCGGCCGGCGTCGCCAGCTCACGGAGTTCCCGCCTGCTCGTCGTTCGTCGGTCGCTGCTGTCCCTCGAGTTCGCCAGTTCGTGGGTCGCCGGCGTCTCTCTCCCTCTCGACTTCTCTCGGCCGTCGCAGAAAAAAAAAAAAAGGGGGGGGGAAGATGAAGACCTTCTCTCTCTTCCCTCCCTTTCTTATTCATTTAATTAATTAATTAATTTATTTATTTATTTATTTTTTAACTTAAACCTTGAACTTTACGGGTTCAAAGGCATTGGGCGGGATTTTTGCCCCCAAACCTTTCCTCTTCATTTCCCAAATATTTTTACTCTTATTTCACTTCTTCCAAATTATTTATTTTCCTTAATCCCAATTTCCTAATTTCTTTTCCATTTTAAAAAAAATGTGTATCACCAATTTTATACATTATCAATTTATAATCTACCCAAACTCTAAATTTAATTCAAACATCATCCATCGATGTTATCGCTCAATTTGATTGTCCCATCTCGTTTATTAATTCAATTCTTTACTCGGAAAAATTTAATTTCACTGACTTTGACCAGTTGACCAAATTTGCATACGTGGACTGCTACACGACAAATTCGGTCTACTTCAATGTTATGATCGATTTTCAACGCGAAGAATTTACACGTGAAATTTATCATTAAAATTTCAAGGCTTTTACAGGTGCCGAATGGGTAGGGGATGGAGATATTGCCGCAGCTTCTCTCGCACCCAGCCTTTGCTAGACTCTGCGCCGCCGACGGTGCTGTTATGGCTACAGCAACCACCGCAACAAATACGGTGGTGACGAGTAAATGTTTGTAAGACTCCATGGCCAACCTGATCGATCAGCTTCAAGCTTCTAATCTTTGCCAGAGAAAGACAGGCGAAGGAATTGTGTTAGAGCTTTCCTACTACCCGATTGTAGATATTTATTTGTTCCTTAACATTGACCTTGACTTGATCTACAGTTGACGACTGACGACACACTAACAAATTATTTTGTCTCACTTTTCCCAATGTTGTCGCTCTATAATTTAATTAAATTTAGTTTTTTAAAGCAAATTGATAGCTCATAATAATAGTCTTTGTTTAATATATAATTAGTGTGCAAATTCACGCCTAATTATGCTTTTGATCTTCCAGATTGGCGTCTTGGTACGAACACAAAAGTTTAAAATGAATAATAATCACGTCCAATAAAACAAAATAGACAATGACCTTGATGACCAGCTTTTGTACCAACTTTTGGGCTGGCGGAGTCTATAAATTCTTCACTGACGTGCTGTGATGGCCCTCCTCCACTGACGGAGACAGCTGTAATTATTTTATTTTATTTATTTCAGTCATTAAATTTATAATTGAAGCAAACTTCATCAATTCTTTTATCACGTCAATCAATGACGCACATACGAAAACGTCACAATTACAATATAAAATTAAAAAATAAATCTAATATAAATTATTCATAATATAATTTCAATTTGAGAGATGTTTATATATTATAAGGTACGTGGTATCATTGACTTAACTGAAAGTGGTTAGTCCCTCTTTATGACAAGGGACACCCATTGAAGGAGAAAGTGCAGAAGAAATTTTTATCCTTAGGCACATCTTTAACCAGCAAGATCCAAGATCTTGCTGATTTTTTGTCCAAATGCAAGGCTTCCTTCCTATTAATGTAGAGTCTCTTATTGATGAAATCCCATCCATAAATGAAGAAAAGAAAAAGAGGGAATTAGAGAAAGCAGAGAGAATTTCTTAGAGAATTTTCTAGACCAAGAAAATGTGCACCTAAATGGTACTTTTGTGTACATTGTGAAATCTAAGAGTAATAAGTTTTCTTTTAGTGAATATTCGGTTTCTAGAATAATATTGTAAATCTTATTTTTCAAAGTGAGATCTTTCTAGACTCGATCTCCCTGATTTTTTTCAGATTTGGATTTTTAAGTAAAATTCTCGGTGTCTATTTTCGTTATTATTTCTCTTATTTCTAGACTATTAAATCATAATAGTGCGAAAAAAATATTCTTGATATTTTTCTATCACATCTCTATCATTTTTTATATCGGTTAGTGGTTTAGTTGTACTGTGTAACCCTTTCATTCTTTCCTGTGAACTTACTTGAAAAAGTAATTATGTCTAAAGAAATTGCCAAAAGTATTATTTATTAGAAATTATTCTGATTAGTAATATTCATGTTTATTTCTTAGCTCTCCAAGAATTATCCTTATTTTTTTCCCAACATTGACCTTGCCAAATCATTATAATTAAATTGTCCATTTATTATGAACATTTAAAATACCCTTGATCTACATCTATTTTGCTAGGATATAATAAAGAAGCCCTTAGAAAAGAGTATAATTAAGATTAATTATAAATATTTAAAATTAGTCATTAATTATATCAATTAATATCTGACATATTATAGTCTATAATTAAAAAATAAATTTATTATTACTCTTAATTATACTTATTAATAAGTGTAATTAATTTCTTATTTTATTTATTTATAATTTATTTTAATTATTATATCAATAATTTATTATTAAATTGTCTAGATATTCTCTTATTTTATATTTTAGTCTTACCTATCATTTATTAATTAGTGTATTAATTAAGATAAATTATAAATATTAACGGCCTCAATAAATAGCATTGCTCGAGAACTCCAATAAAATTGGATTTTTTAAAAAAAAAATAATTGGGAGATTTTGATACATTTTATCCGTGAGTTGATATTAATGGAGAAGCATGAGTAAAACCAAGTAATTTTTAATTAAAAATATATAAAATACACAATTTGAATCCTGTTTTGAAATAATTAGAAATAAAGCAGTCCACACTAGAAAAAACACGATTTCTACACAAAAATAAATTAATCCAATGAAATGAGAGGATTTTCCATATCCACTTCAGGAGTTATGGAGTGTACATCTTGATTTGACCGAGCTTCTCTTGCTGCTGTCTCGTTTATTTTCAAAACGATTCTATGGACACAGGTTTCTCTGTTCATGGCGTTTGAGCGAGGCCCACCATTTGTCTTGAGCTGTAGCTTTCTCTAACTCCACCATCTGTCCCTTAATCCAATAGGCATGGCTATTCATCTGTGAGCACTCTTTCTCCTATCTTAGACTTCCATCCTCATTGAAAGACGTTTGTCTCTTCATCTAGCGGCTAACAAGGACATCCCTTACCCTTATGATGGTCGAGAGGATGCCCCCCCTCGTCGTTAAAAGAGGTTCGTTATTGCTGCCTTAGACGTCTCTGATTGATAGTCCTTGATGTTAATGTGACTACGGCGTTTGCCTCGATGTTTTTTTTAAGAAAAACGTGACCGCAAGGTTTGTATTGTTCTTTTTCATAGTTCAATGTTTTAGTTGTCTATGAATTTTCTTCAAACTTTTTTGTGTAACTGATCCCAAACTATAAAGTTTGTTTTATTAATTTTCCAAAAATATATTATGTTCTTAAATTACATAATTGCTTCTTTTTGTTTTATTGTGTTAAGAATCAAATGTTAAACGAAAAAGAAAAACTGCATGAAACAAAGACATTAAAATTTTCGTGGAAAACCCTTACCAGAAAAGACTACGGGCATATGAAAAATTCACTGCTAGGAAATCAAGTATAATGAGTTTTGCGACTCAAGCATCAATATATAGAGAAAATGTAAAACCCTAATATTGGATACGAGCCCAACCCTACCCCACTAGAATTTGGGTCATAACTAACTTTAACAATCTCCACCTTAACACAAATTCCACATGAGAGATCCAATGCAGGTTTTTCGGCCCACCCCAAAACGAATCCATAACACTAAACTCTAACAATCTTTATCTTCAAAGAACCTCCAATGCAAGGCAAACGAATGTTCAAAACTCTAATGAAAAATAACTTCATCTTTCACAAATGCCCTTACAGGGCCAACTCAACAACTGATACCGTGAAGAAATTACACATCCTTCATGGTATCACCGAATTATCAGGGATGTCGCAACGAACTACATGTGAATATATTGAATACTCACCACTAGAACTAATATCAGCTATCTTGCAAAGTGTGTTATTACCTATTAACACAACACCTCCTGAAACGATCTCAGATGTCGAAAACCAATCCTGTTTGAAACAAACAAGTTGAATCCAAAATCCAATTATTGTTTGTCTTTAAGTTTCCCTCTGACACAATTAGAAGATCTCCATAACTATAGTCTTATTCTTCTGCGACAAAAACTTCACTGAATGTCATCAATTGTTTTTCCTTCTCGACATCACTTTTTATTTCATTCTACAATTTACGGCCATCAAATTTAATGTGCTTCTTCTTCTTACAGAAGTAATTTGTTCTAGCACGATTCCCTGACTTTGATCTGCCCTTCAAATTTTGAACATTATCACCGCCTTTATTGTTTGATTGTCTTGTTCTACCTTGAAAGACGAATCTCTCACCTCGAGACTCAGATCCAATATCAATCTATTTTATCTTCTCATTTGATAACAAGGCGCCAAAAACTTCTTCCAAAGTTAAACTTTCTCTACTGTATAAGATCGTATCTCTAAAAGCACAATATGAAGCAGGTAACGAGCATAGTAGAATTAACCATAAATCCTCCTCATTGTACTTGCATCCCACAATCTCAAAATATGAAAATAACTCCTTGAATGCGATCAAGTGTTCTTCAATAGAATTTCCTTCCATTAACTGATGAGAATAAAGTCGTTGCTTCAAATAATTCTTGCTAGTCAAGGTTTTCATCATCCACAACTACTCTAATTTGAACAATAACTTAGTGGCAGATCTCTCTTTCAAAACATCTTGTAAAATCTGATTTGACAAATGTTGACGTATCAAAGATAAAGATTTTCGATTCTTTCGAAATTTCACCTTTTCACTCCATGACGTGAACATTTTATCGAGTCCTAACAACGTGTCGTCTAAATCCATCTGTGCAAGCACATCTCGCATCTTCACTTGCAATAATTGAAACCTCGTATTTTGATTCAACAATTGAATATCAAATTTCAACGAACTCATCTTTCCTAAAAATTTTAAAATTTTATTCAAAATATCCGCCCAACAAATTTGTTCCCTGAATAATTCCTGAAATTTCCACGCAATATCTGAACTAAAATTCTATTACCAAAAAGTTTGAAGCTCCAGCGATAAACAATATTCCGAACAAAATCAACTTCAATCCGCCCTAAATCACAAAAATTTCCAAAATCCCAACAAGCAACCACAATGTTCAAATTTTCCACAAAATCAAAACACTACAAATTATGCAAATCAAAAATTTAATTTGCAAAATTGTAAATCTACCCGTCCAAATATGAAGCAGTACACGTATTCGGAGAACGGCTTTTGAGGTCGGTGATGTGGAACTCTATTGATGAATGGTGGCTTCTGTGTACGGCAGACGGGGTGAGGCAGTGACGAACTATGGCAAACGACCGATTTCTTCTTTAGACGGCATGGTCGGAAAGATGTCGAAGAACGAGTAGAAGCTTCTCTCCTTCAAACCGGCCATTGGACGTAGGCTATTGACGCGATGCTTGGGTAATTGATGAAAGATGAATGGCGGTGGTAGGGGAAAAATTCTCCCTTTTAGTGAAGAAGGTGACGCGGGCTACCAAGAAAACATAACACTTTCCTTTTTTTTTGTAATTTTCTTTTTCACAAAGTTGAAATTTTTAACAAAAATTACAAACCCCAAAATTCGTATGATATGAGTACTGTAACTCTTAACAAAGCTCTGATACCAATTATTGAGAATCGAACACGAAATAAAAAAGAAAAACTACTTGAAACATGAATACCAAGATTTACGTAAAAAATTCTTATGGAAAAAAACTATCGATAAAGGAAAATTTTAATATTAAAAAATCAATATATAATGAGTTTTGCGACCCAAACATTAATATACAGAAAAAATAGAAAATTATAATATTAGATACAGACCCACTTTGATCTAACTAAAATTTGAGTAACACCAAACTCTAATATATTAAATTATTATTATTTTAATACTATTATTATTTGTAAAAGAAAAGTGCACATTATCCCTTGAACCTAGTGATGAAGAGCAAATAAATTATTGAATTTTTTAAGGCAAATAACCAAGTCAATTTAGGAGCATTGACAATTAAGTCCCTTTCATTAATTTTCTTGTCAAAAAAATCGTACTTTTCTCTAGTAATCCTTTATCTTGAACAGTTTAAAAGAAAAAACCTTTACAATGATAATAATAGTCTTTGTTTAATATATAATTAGTGTGCAAATTCACGCCTAATTATGCTTTTGATCTTCCAGATTGGCGTCTTGGTACGAACACAAAAGTTTAAAATGAATAATAATCACGTCCAATAAAACAAAATAGACAATGACTTTGACTGGCTTTTGTGCCAACTTTTGGGTTGGCGGAGTCTATTCACTGATGTGCTGTGACGGCTATCACGTCAATTAATGACACACACACGTAAACGTCATAATTCAAATATAAAATTAAAAAATAAATCTAATATAAATCATACGTATAAACCTTAATATAATTTTAATTTGAGAGATGTTTATATATTCTAAAGTTTAAAAGTTAAGTAAACGTGACATCATTTACTTGACTTAAAAAGTGATTGGTTCTTTTTTATGATGAGGCTCACCCATTAAAGAAATTGTGGAGAAGCATTTATTTTCCTTATGCACATCTCTAACAACTAAGATCTTCGAATCTTGCTAGTTTCTTGTCAAAATGCAAACTTCCTTCCTATAATAAAGAGCCTCTTATTAATGAAATACCATCCAAAAAACAAAGTAAAGAAGAAGAGGGAAAGAGAGAAAGTAAGAGAGAATTTTTGAAGGAGAGAAAAGAAAGTGTACGTACAAATATAGGTGAGGTAATTTTGTGCAGTGAGAGATTTTTCTTTTAGTAAATATTCTCTAGAATATTTGATTTTTAGAATAATATTGTAAATTCTATTTTTCATAGTGAAATCTTTCTAGACTCAATCTCCGTGGTTTTTTTTCCCATTTGGGTTTCCACGTAAAATTCTTGATGTTTATTTTCACTATTATTTCTCTTACTTATTGATTATTAAATCATAACAATGCTTGATATTTTTTGATCACATCTGCTATCGTTTTTCATACCAGTTAGTGGTGTAGTTGTGCTGTGTTAGTAAGCTCTATCTAAAGAAACTGAATTTTAAGTGAGATCGTTTGTGACACTTCCAGTCTTTCCTGGGAACTTACTTAGACAAGTAATTCTGTATAAGAAAATTTTCAAGAGCAGTATTTCCTAAGAATTATACTGATTAATATTATTCACGTTTATTTCTCAGCTCTCCAAGAATTATCCTTATTTTTTCCTAACATTGACCCTTGCCAAATCATTATAATTAAATTGACAATTTATTATGAACATTTAAAATACCCTCGAGCAATGATAATCTAGTCCTCGTTGCAACATCTATTTCACTATGGTATAATAAAGGGTTCATAGAGAAGAGTATAATTAAAATAAATTATAAATATTTAAAATTAGTTATTTATTATACCAATTAATAACTGACTATTAGAGTTTATAATTAAAAAGTAAATTTATATTACTCTTAATTTTATTTATTAATAGGTGTAATTAATGTTTTATTTTATTTACTTATATTATTATATCAATAATATATTATTAGATTATTTAGATACTCTCAAATTTTAAGTTAGGTAATTATCAATTTAATTTTTGAAATTTCAGGGTCTCCATTTCAAAGATTGAGAGGTTATCATCCAACATACTCCGTTAATACACCGTTAACCATAACAAACAAAAATGGAAATATGTTTTTAGGACATGGTAATATATGATGCAACATAAGGTTATTTCTGTCTTTTCCTCATTTTTCTATTTTCAACGGTCCTCCAACAATATCAAATGTCAATTACGTCTATATACTCTCATGCTCGGTTGTGCTGCAAGTATCTCCGTCGTTAATGGCATCTGAGAAATCTCCGAGCAAGTACTCCTTCTCTTCGTAAACGTCAACACCACCATCGTCGTCTATTTGAGTTTTTTCCCATGCTCTTTATCCTTCTAACTCAAACAACACTTTTTTCATGGATGGCCTTTCCAGCCCCCTCACTCACACATCATCTTTCCAATGCAGCCACTTCCTTCAGTTTCAGCAAACTCATAAATGGACGTTTCTCTTGCACTCATCTTTTGCTTGACTCTGCGCCGCCAATGGTGCTACTATGGCTACGACAACCACCACCCACAATAACGGCGATGACAGATAAACACTTGTAAAACCCCATCACAGACATGATCGATCAACTTCCAGCTTCTAATCTTTGTAAGAGAAAGGCCTCCAAAGGATTTGAGCTGCCACTTGGCCCCTATAGACTCAAAGTAAATAAATAAGTAAATTGTGATCAATTAAGTTGTCCGCCAATGAAAAAAAAGTTGTGATTGAGAGATATAAACTTCAATAATTCTATATTTATTTTCTAGTTTTAATTTCTATTTTTATTTTATTACTTAATCAATATTAATTTATATAATTAATCATTTATTTTAACTATTTAAACTTTATTATATTAACGACACCCATCATTATCTACACATTAAAAAAATAAGAATTAGAATGTAATAATTAAAATTAGAAAGTTGAGAGTTATACATTTTTGCACAATTTATTTATTTATTGTCATTATTACTTGATGATTATTATAATGAAAAAGATGTTGAATATAGTTTAATAAGATTTAGAGGTGACTAACAATCCAATCATGTCTAACCGAGCTCAAATTATCTTGGCTTACTAAGCCCAACAAGTTGAATGGGTTGAGCCTTCGTAAAAAATATTTCATCATGAACAATTAATTAAAAATTTCGTCATTTTAATATTTTTATTATTATTTAAGCAGAAAATGCACATTAACTTTTGAATTTAGGGATGAAGACTAAGTAGGTCATTGAATTTGTTTAAGGCAAATAACCTCCTCAACCTTTTGTTAATGTTTTTGTCAAAAATATTATATTTTTATCACGTGATCTTTTTATTAAAATAAATAAATTTAAGCTTCAGAGTTTTGGATAATCATCACAATTGCTTTATGTGTTGAGTTTTTAAACTTGTTTCTACCTGAAATTGGTAAAATTGTCATAACCTTCTATCGAGAATTGTTTCTCTCTGTAAATTGTCTAGCAGAGAATATCACACTACGAAAACGTGATTTATTTGACAGTAACTCTAACAACGGGGATTTAATTACTAATGCCCTCAAGTGTATGAAATTATTTACTTCAAAAAAATTTAAGAACCTATTTATTTTTAATATTCATTTATAATAACTCAATCATAATGAAGCATAATTTGGATAGCTCGTTTTAGGAAGATAAGTTGAACCATGCATAGCTATTGGGCTCGTGAGCTTGTCTTCGCTCCTAGCGATTGGCCAGACAACCTTGTAAAAGAGCCGGTTTGTCCTATTGAGTCAAGTAACATAAAGGGGTCATACATTTTTCAAATATCAAAATGCCATTAACATTAAGTTAATACCACTTATTACAATATATACAACAAATATTCCCAAGATTAACAATAACCATAATCATAACAAACGATAATGATAACACCTATTGTGACATACACAAGGTTGTTTATGTCTTTTTATTCATTGTTTGATTTTCAACTGGCCCCACCAATATCAAACGACAGTTGGGTCTTTATACTGTCATATGAATATCCGGTGGTGCTGCTAGTAGCTCCGTCGTTAATGGTGTCGGAGAAATCTCTGAGCAAGTACACCTCCTCTTCGTAAACGTCAACACTGCTATCTACGACAATCCGAGTTTTTTCCACTGCTCTTAATCCTTCTAACTCAAACAACACTTCTTTCATGGATGGCCTTTCTAGCCCGCTCTCTCTCACGCATCTTCGTGCCAATGCAACCACTTTCTTTAGTTCCGGCAAGTTCGTCTCACTCGCTATTTGTGGGTCTAATATCTCTACTAAACGACCAGCTTTCAAGGAGGAAAGGAAGTAAATTACTAAGTTTTTGGATGGATTCTTATACTTAAAATCAGTCACTGATTTTCCAATGAGTAACTCCACCAGCACAACTCCGAAGCTGTAAACGTCGCTCTTTTCGTTGAGCTGTTGCGTTATTATGTACTCCGGGTCCAGATACCCGATTGTTCCTTGCACGACGGTGTTGTCCTTTTGACTCTTGTTGTCTAGTTGGATTAATCTCGAAGCTCCAAAATCAGACACTTTTGCTGAAGAAATTCAATGAAATGAAGTTAGTTATTTAAATTCAATAATTTTACTCCAAAAAAGATGCTAGTTTTTGAAAAACAAGGAGAGTTTTCATGATTTTCAAAAAATAATTACTAACCCATGTAATTTCTGTCAAGAAGTATGTTTGCTGCTTTAATATCTCTGTGAATGATCGGAGTGGAGAGTTGAGAGTGTAAATACCAGAGTGCTTCGGCTGTTTCTGTTGCTATCTTCAAGCGAAGCTCCCATGGAAATGGTGTAGTTTCAGCCATCATCAGCTGGTCGAGGAGAGAGCCATGGCTGACATACTCGTAGATCAAAGAAGGAACTTGAGTCTCAAAACAACAACCCAAAAGCTTCACCACGTTCTTATGGCTGACATTAAAGAGCAAAGCAACTTCATTGACGAAATCCTTCACTTGGCTTTCGTCTCCGATTCGAGCTTTTTTAATAGCGACAACCCGGTCGTCTGTTAGAATTCCTTTATAGACTGTTCCTTGTCCACCTTGACCAAGAATCCTACTTTCATGGAAATCCTTGGTCGCCTTCTTCAGATCTTCCTCTGTGAATATTTTTGCTGTGTCGGCTGATCCGTCTCCGCCGGAGAGCTGTTGAAGCATTATTGTTCCACCATTTTGTTGGAAAAATTTTTGTCTCAGTTGCTGCAACTTTCTTCGCTTTACTCCCCACAATATCCACAATCCAATGGAGAGAAGAGCCAAAAGACTCGTGCTTATTGCTGTAAAATCCATCATTACTCTCTATAAATTATATGTCATATACAGAAAGATTGGTAAAATAAAAGCTTACATAATCCCACAATCATCACGATACTGTTTTTTTGATTGGCACTACAGCCTGATCCAGTTTTAAGGCCGTCGCCATGATAGCCTTTAGGACACGAACAATTATATCCGCCATTTTTATTTACACAAATTGCCTTTTCATGGCAGTTGTTTGAACTCTGGCATTCATCAATATCTGCACAATACACCACTCCATTGTCAATGAAATTAATCAGATATTTGCAGTAAGGGTGCCCTTTTAAAAGTCTCCATCGAAAAGACAATATTTAGAGAAAAAATCAAATAAACTGTCAAACAATCGTTGAGCTAATGAACAATTATTGCTACAGAAGTATCCAATATATTCAAATTAAAGGTTTTTATTATGTTGTCAGATTACTTTATTGTAAATATTTATGACAAGAATGCAGGTTTAAAAACTTTAAAACTAAAAATACAGAGAGAGAGAGAGAGAGAAAAAGGTTACCTATGCAGTCATGGAGATAAGGGTTGCCATTAAAACCATCAAGGCAAAAACATTGGTAGCCACTAATATTGTCTGCGTCTTTGCAGATTGTATTACCCTTGCATGCATAATCTTCGTTTTCTCGAGCTTGTTGACAGGCTTGACTTCCAAC
Organism: Begonia loranthoides; assembly: GCA_022433065.1. Lineage (NCBI taxonomy): Eukaryota > Viridiplantae > Streptophyta > Magnoliopsida > Cucurbitales > Begoniaceae > Begonia > Begonia loranthoides. The sequence continues at coordinate 1,556,475 of CM039484.1, read as the reverse complement.
AGACCAATCAAGAGTCATTGGAAAATCCCTACCTTTTCGTAGATCAAAAAGATCAGCAGAGGAGAAATTATAGTAACCATCTTCAACAACAAAAGCGTAGCTACAGCTGCCAGACTCAAAAGTACGATTATAAATAGTTCTGAAAGTAATGGTGTAATCTTGTGTCTTCAAAGGAACTGAAGATTGACAACATCCAATTCCAGAACAAGACCCGTTATTCACGTCAGATATATCGCGACAGAAAGAGAAGCACCCAGTTGTGTAATTGTTGTCCTTATTGCCCACTATCATTCCTAATGTGTCCCACCCAAGGACGGTCAATTTGTTCTTCGTTGATGATATTCTGAACCTGATGGAAAAGGGTTTTCGATTAATTGAATGAAAACCTTCTTCTAAGCACATTTAATGAACAGAGAACTAACTCAGAAGAAAAAGAAAATGCAGTGTTTTCGAATTTTGTTGTTTCATGGTTTGATAAGAGTTTTGCACTGATATTGAGTTTGTTAGCTCTTGAATTTAATTACAAATTGTTAAGGTCAAAAAAAGAACAAATCAACAACACTACCTCCCTAAGCTCATCCACAGGTAATAGAAATCATTTATCTTCCCTCCTGAGTCATAACACTCCATAGCTCGTTGGTTTGAGACGGTCATCTCACCTAGTAGAGAGATGTTGAGGATTTGGATGGAGGATGTTTGCAGAGTTGCCCTTGGAGGGTCGAAGGTTTTGTTGCAGACGACGAGGAATTGTCCGTCCAAATAGCAGTCCTGGGTGGTGCCGAATGGGTAGGGAATGGAGATGTTGCCGCAGCTGCTCTCGCACCCAGCCTTTGCTAGACTCTGGGCCGCCGACGGTGCTGTTATGGCTACAGCAACCACCGCAACAACTACGACGATGAAGCGTAAATGGTTGTAAAACTCCATCGCCAAGCTGATCAATCAGCTTCAAGCGTCTAATCTTTGCAAGAGAAAGACCCGCAAAGAAATTGCGTTAGAGCTTTCTTACTTCTACACGATTGTAGATATTTCTTTGTTCTTTAACATTGACGTTGCCTTGATCGTCCCGTGTTGGCCGAAACACGATTGACTTTGTCCAACGTTGAATGTTGTTTGCTCACTTTTCTCAATTGTCGTCGCTCTGTAATTTAATTAAACTTTAAAGATTCCTCATTTGACTAATCATAGGAAGAAAAAACGATAACATATCTAATTATTGTTCAAATTGAAGCCTAAATATGATTTTGATCTTCGAGATTGGCGTCTTGGAATGTACACAAAAGTCTAATGTGAATAATAATCAAATAGCCAATGACTTTGTCTTGTTTTTGTACCAAGTTTTGGGTTGTCTTGATCCTCGAATGCCACAAACACTGATATGATGTTGATGCCTCTCCAGCATCCTCTGACGGAGAAAGTGAGCAGTGTGAAATATAACAAAAAACATGAGAAGAAAGCGTGGCTTTATTGGAATTTTAAAGGTAAAGATAATTAAGATATATTATAAATATTTAAAATAAAATATTTATTGTATCGATTAATATCTGACAAATTAAAACGTATAATTAGAGACCATTATTCTTAATTTTTCATTATTAAAAGATAAATGTGAAAATTGTAGTTTTTTTTTTTTAATTCTGGAGATTTTGATACATTTATTAGTTAGAAAATTGTAGTTTTTTTAATTATTTAAATAATACAAAACTTCATTTCTAATTCTACGTTTTAATTTTTGTTTATGTATCACTTAATTAAGATAAATTATAAACATTAATTATGTCAATAAATAATAAAGTAAGATTATAATATAAAATTAAAAGGTAAATATATCATTACTCTTATTTGGTGAGAGAAAATTGTATTTAAATAAATAAAAACACAAGATTTTTAGACAAAGATAGAACAATTAAATGAAATGAGAGGATTTTCCATATCCACTTCAGGAGTTATGGAGTCTACATCCTGATTTGGCAGAGCTTTTCTTGCTAGTGTCTCGTTTATTTTTTAACTGATTCTATGGACAAGGGTTTCTCTCCTCATGGCAATCCAGCTCGGACGGCTCGGACATGAACCTTTGTCTGTTTGTGTCCCTTCTTTTATTTTAAATGTCCATATTCATTGAAAGACGTCTGCCTCTTCATCCAACAGCCAACAAAGACGTTCATCGACCATACGATGATTCTGCCTTGTGTATTAGCTTTGGACGTCCGTTGTTGTTGTCTTGGACATTTCCATTCGAAGGTTCTTGATATTAACGTGATTGTGACATTTACCTCGATGTTTTTTTACGAGAAACGTGACTGCGAGATTTACGTCATTCTTTTATTATAATTCGATGCTTTAATTGTTTGTAAAATATTTTTGAAAATTTAGCATATCAATGATCTCAAACTGCAAGTTTGTTGGGTTAATTTTTCATAAATAACTAACAAGTTATTTAATACAAATAAATATTTAAATAATGGTCAGGCTAGAATATGTGCAGTGGATCGATTATATAATTAAATTAAGAAATTGACCAACCTGGGAAGATATCATTTAGTATATATCCACTGGGATTCTCTTATATTTATAAAAATATATTTATTATTAAGCACATTTCTTTTATTCTTTTTATCTTTATTTTAAAGTAATTTGAGAACATGCAGTTTATTTATTGTGCATTTGTGTATATTTTATTCAGAAACAACAATCGTGGAATGTCTTCTTTATTTATTTACGTGACTTATCATGCGATGTCATCAAAGCTTGTGACAGACGATAATATCATATGTATTTCGATTATTTTTTTATAAAATTTTAGAAATTCAATAAAAATGTAATCTGCACTAATTAAAATATAAATTAATAATTCTCAATTTTTTTTAATTAATCAAATTTTTTGATGGAATATATATGTGTCGAATTAATGGGAGGAACAGGCATCTAACATAAGAGTTCAATTTCATGAATAAGGTATCTTCTAATTCTATGTTTCAAACAGATATTACTTCAAATAATTAAATTATTGATCCATGTGTTTTTTTACGTTATTATAGGCGTTAATGTTTGATGTGACCTGAATTTTAATTTGATCGGGTTAAACCACATTAAATATTAAATTTTTTTTTTGTTTTTTTAGGTGTTAAGGAGAATTTTTTTTCTTTTTTTCTAATTTTTGTTTTCAATTTTTTTTTTCGAATTTCAATTTTTGTTGAAAAATTGCGAATCCAAAAATTCATTAGATTCGAGTACTAAAACTTTTAACCTGCTTTAATATCAATTGTTGAGAATCGAATACAAAAAAAGACACCAAGATTAATGTGAAAACCCCTTATAGAAAAAAATTACCGATAGGGGAGAAATTCATTATTTAGCAGAGAAGATCATATGACGAAAACGTGATTTCTTTTACAGTAATTTTAACAACAGGGATTTAATTATTAATGTCCTTAACTTCATGAAATTATTTACCTAAAAAAATTGAAAGACCTTGTAATACCCTGATTATCCGTTACGAAATTAAATAAGGATAATTGAGAAATTAATTACGCGTAATGAAATTATTTGGATAATTATTGAAGATTTATTTGATGAAAAATTAATTTAAGAAACTGAATCGAAGAATTTAAATTAGACTGATAATCATCGTCAAGCAATATTCGAAATAAATCGAAAATTGAAATTTTGGTCAAATATAATTTAATTAAATAAAGAATTTAATTAAATGAATGAGAATTTAATTAAAGGAATTAAAAGAAGAATTTAATTAAATAAATGAGTACATTTATTAAATAAAAGAAGAATTAAAAATAAAAACAAGGAGGATTAGTTAGAAATTAAAAAAATGAAAATTTAATTAAAATGGGAGGATGAACCGGTTTTCTTGGTTTGGTTCGGTCTGGAAATTAAAGAGTGACTCGCAGTTGGTTTTGAAGAGAAAAGAAAGGGATGGGGAGAACAGAGAGAGGGGCGAGAGACGCGAGAGGAATCGGGAGAGTGAGATGTGACAGGGAGCTGGACTCCTTCGGTCGATGGCTCGCTGGGGGAAGAAACAGACACTCGGAAGGAGCTCGACCACTTGGTGTTGACGCGGGAGTGCCGGCGTCATGGAGCTAGGGCTCGGTGTAGCTGAGCTCCAGCGAACTGCGAATTTCAGCATCGGGCCGAGGTAAGTCGGTAGTTCTATTCTGCGTTCTTCTCACTGGTGTTTCATGATGGGGTTGTTCGCCATTTGGATGTTGCGTGAACGACTGCGGCGATGAGGCAGTGGGCATTTATTGATGCTGCAGGGTTGGCGACTGGTCCCGTGGGGCTGAACCCGGTTCAAGAAAAATTGTGTTATGTCGAGAAGAAAACGGAAATGCCAAGGCTTTAATTCTTTGTAATTCCTCCACGTATGTTTTCTTTACAGATGGCAAAATAAGGTGCGTGTTGGGTGAGTCCTTCGGATTGGGGGAAGCTGCCGTGGGAAGAATAAAAAGAGAGTGAGAGTGGAAGGGGAGTCTACTAATTGAGCTTCTAGAGAGTCTTCTGTGAGTTGAGTGAGGCTGAGAGGTAAAAGTCGAGAAGAAGAAAAAGAAGAAGGGAGAGCGAGTTGCTGCGGGAGAGAAACGGGGAAGGGAGAAAGAGGCAGAGAAGGAAAAGACAAAAAAGAGAAAGTAGGGGAGGAGCATGGTCTTCACGGGTGTTATTCTGATGGCAAAGTGTTCCTTCTCTTCTCTTATGGATGTTATATAAATAATGGTAAAGAATGAATGATGCAAAGACAGATGTTAGGGTTTATGTTATGGATTGTTGATAAATATGTCATCTTGTTGGATTTTGGTTATGCTCTCTGTGATTATAGGTTAAGCCCTCTATTTTTTTAGGATTAATGTTATGATATTGGATTATGCTCCCTATGATGAATTGTGCTCGGTTAATGGAAGTTGTTCTCTGTTTGGTTAAGCTTGGTGAAGCTCCACGGTTGGTTGATTGTTCTGCATTGTAGGATATTGTTATTGGAATATGAGAAATGTGCATGGTCCATTAAATTGGTGTTAATGGATAATGTTGGTGAAAAATGGATGGAAACTATTAAGTGTATAAGTTGGATTCCAATTAAGAATTATATTAAGTAGTGACTAACGAATGTGTTGAAATTAATGGAATGTGATTTTAATAATTAAGTGTTCTTTATTACGAAGGTATTGCAAAAGCTAAATTGGGTGTTGAGCGCTTTAAGGGTGCAAGTAAGTTGATACTGTCTATGTTTTAGTCTTTCGAGTCCTACATCGCATGAGTTAGAAAATTGTATGCTGACTGTTTACTACTTTAGTAGAATATTAAGGTTGTTTATTACTTTATTAGAAAAGCCAGATATTGAGCATGCTTCGCAAATTGTATTGTTGCTTGCTTTGTGTTTATTAGAATTATGTTATTTTAATGATATGTTTAATAGATGAGTATAATTAGATATTATAGTAATGATATGATAAACAATGTATGCATTCACGAGCATCATGCATCAAGGTTTTAAAACGATACAAAAATAGTTTTTCATGCATATTTTTGAAAAGGAAATGAAAATGAAAATAAATTAAGAATAAATGTAAAGAAAATGAGAAATATAAGAGTAAAATGAAATGGGTAAAGAAAATGAAAGGAGTTTGAAATACGTTAAAGGTCAACTGCTTATTCTTGAATGGCTAACAAAAAAGGTAAAAATTCGTCGTGATGGGACACGTTCATCATCACAATGATGCTCACCAATGCAGTTAACTGTGGGCTGGGCATATCGGGTTTCGGGTCCGGTTCCAGACCGGTTGGAACCGAATAGTCGGTTCTCGGTTCCAAGAATTCGGTACCAAACCCAGAACCGATGAGAATCGCAACCGAACCCAAAATCGAGGTCGGTTCCGATTCCGGAACCATCAGTTCTTGGTTCCCCCCGTCAGTTTTAATGGTAGAAAGGCTCTGCAATGGTAGATAAAACTATAGACTGAACAAGACACCTTATTATGTGTGGGTAAGTTCTTGTGCTTCCCTCAAACATGGACATGGTCAAAACCAGTTGAAGGAATGAATATAAATTATAATTAAAATAAACAAAAAAAGAGTCAAATTAGTTTCTGCCTGATCTGAGCTTCTTCATAGCTCTCTCTGAGTCCCTGGCCGACGGAGATTGCTTGATGGAGTCTCGAAATCCTAAATAACAAATAATTAAACCTTAACAAAACAAATAAAAATGAAGAAGAAGAAGAAGAAGAAGAACACCTATACGGTGGAGGAATTAGAGGACATGGGAGTGCTGTTTGTTCTTCTCCCAAGCTCTACTTGAATTGACAAACTTGTCTTCGACAGGTCCACCCCAGATCTCTGTAGTGCTCGTTTAAGACTATTCAATACCCTGTTCACCACCCATTATCATTGCAATCTGTAATGCAATTCATGCAATCTGCAGATTGCAAATCTGTAATGCAATTTATGCAATCTGTAATGCAATTTATGTGATCTGCAGATTGCAAATCTGTAAATTGCATTACAGATTTGCAATCTGACTGATGATCTTCAAACCATACTCTTTTACCTAGAAAACAGAGGTAAATCTTTAGACTATAATAACTCTGAATATAAAACAGTGTATTTATAAAGTGTATTATCTTTAGAATATAAAGTGTATTTACTTAATTCTCAGAATACAATTGATGCCAAAAAGAGTATTTATAATCTAACTTAATTACACTCCCTATGCAGCAGCTAACAAGATTAAGTGAAGTGTTGAAAATTCCAGCTTTAAGAGATTTTTCTTTTCTATTCTCTTCTGCCATTCTTTGATTTCAGCATCAATCTTTGCTTGGACATTTGCTTGGAATCCTGGGTATGGTTCATTGAACAATATCTGAAGAACCTGTTCCAAATCCAAACCCACAAGAACAAACCATCAGTACTCTTGATAATTCATATGAACACAGGTGAGAGAAGGCTACAAAGTTTATAATACATAATACCTATAGTAAATAGAGATTAACAGAATTGTGTCAAATATATAAAAGACAAACTATTTGTCAAGTTTTAAATGGTTACCTCAAACACTCAACTTGAGTGACTCAAGGGCCAATGAACTGAACTGATAGGTCCAGCAGAACCATTGCACAATTAGCACTAGCACTGCCTGTTATAAAAAGGGAAAATCAATGATCTCAATCCAAAGCATGAATATAGCTGCAGAGACTCGGTATGTATTTACTAGATTCCTACCAAACCCAATTTCTATTTCACATTCATTATTAAACTGCCATAGAACAATGGTTTTTGCAGTTGCCTAGGTAGAATTGTCTAAATTAGCTTTGGATTAAACTGCTATAGAACAATTGTCTAAATGAGTTATTGTTGCAAGGCAGCAATTCAACATGTTTAGACCCGATTTGAAAATTCTACTTAAGGAATTCAACATGTCTGTAAGGAATTACCATGTTTTATATTTGATTTTCAAGGATAGTAAATTCTTCTCATTTGGACAGAGTATTTACGTGTAAAATCATCATCTTCTCTCTTAAGTGGAGGAAATTAGACAAAAATGGCAGAAGAAAAAAGAACACTTCGATATGAGAGTAACTTTGCAGGGATTCCCAGAAAAAAACAAGGGAAAATCCAGACAAACAGAGCATCAATAAAATTAAAACCATTACCTTCCACCATAGAAAGCAAAGCAAGAAGACTAGCTCCAATCCAGCAGAGAAAGCAAAGCAAAGTAGCAAAAGACTCACCCAGCTCTCTTATCGAACAAGAAACTGCAATTGATCAGCGGAAGGGCCGATTGATCGGGGAATTAGCGGAAGGGCTGATTGATCACTTCCGATAACAACAAAAGGAATGACGCAGGAAGAAGAAGTTGCGATTGATCAGCGGAAGGGCCGATTGATCGGGGAATCAGCGAAAGGGCCGATTGATCACTTGCGATAACAACAGAATGAATGCCGCAGTTAGAAGAAGAAGGCGAGCAAGAAAGAGATGGCGAAAGAAAGAGAGAGAGACTGCAAAAAATCGAGGGAGCGAGAAAGAGATGGCGAAAGAGAGAGAGAGAGACTGCGAAGGAGAGAGAGAATGAGAAAGAAATGCAAAAAAGAGAGCATATCAGACAACCTTCTTTCTCAATTTGGGAACTGGAAAGGAACCGAACCAGAACTGGACCCGAGCTCGGTTCTGGTTTTGGTTCTGGTTTTTTACGGTTCTGGATCTGGTTCTTAACTCTCGAAACCGATAACCGAACGGTCGGTTCCAAAAGTGCCAGAACCGAAACCGATACCCGATTTGCCCACCCCTATAAAACACGATGAACTGAATTATAATAAAAATATTTTTAGAAGTCAATAGTAAAGCACAAAATCTGTAAATTTTTACATAATTCAGTGTTTCTTAGTAATTCTGCTTCAAAGCCGACGAAATGATTTAACAAGGTTGATGCTAAATACTTGATAATAGAAGAAGACAAACAGAACAATACTCGGAAGTCGGAATTAGAGGAGCAGAGCACGGCTTCACGGTGTTCGTCGCACTCGCAGGCTAGCAGCTTCGCATGGCTTCACCTTCCTAGACCTCGTCGCAGTCATCGGACTCGTCTCTCAGCTTTCAATCGCAGTCGTCGACTCGTCGTCTCTTGGTTGCACTTCAAAATCGAAGACTCGGGGAGGGTAGGGCTAGGGAATCACCTCAGAACTTTTGATTGAAAGTGATGAGGGACCGGGTATGGAAACGGGGAGGGTGGGTAGGGCTAGGGTTCTGGTTTTTTTTTTTAAAACACCGTCGGTTCTTGGTTCTTAGCCTTAGGAACCGAGAACCCATTTCTGAAATCGAGTACCAGAACCGAACTCGATTAACACCCATTTGTGGAACCGAGTACCAGAACCGAACCCGGACCCCACCTCGGTTTCATGTCCGATTCTCGGTTTTGGTCGGTTCCTGCCGAGCACTAACTATGATGACACATATTCATCATCATAGTTTATAGTTCAACACGAAGCACATGTACACTTCATCATAGTTGACTCATGAGGTTTACCATGATGGCATGGGTTTGTCATCATGGCCAGAGTTCACCACAAGGCAAATAAAGATAGATGCATTGTCGGGATTGGTCCACGACTACTATGTCGAGGGCATTAGGATCGGATGCATAAAAGTAAAAGACTAAAATATAAAAGATAAAAGAAAGAGAAATATAAACAAAAACTGCATATGAGTTTTAAAATAACATAGCACGTGCATTCTTATAATTTTTTTTATATCACTTACTAAGCATTAGATTTATTAAATTAAGTTTTATTGATATAAGTGCATATAAGAACAGGTCAAGTAGCAGTTGATGGAGAATTTACACACATGGATCATATGGCTAGCTATGCTAAATATTTTAAAAAGAGAAAAATAATTTTATAAAATATTTGAATTGTAAAATGTTAGTATTATACATTCTTCTGCTATGTTTTATAAAGTGTTTTAGAAAAAAAATATTTCAGTTATTGTTTTTAAAATCATCTGCTATTTTACAAAAGAAAATATTTTCAAAAATTTTAAATTCTAAATATTTTTCAAAGAAAATAAGTTACTAGTTATTACACACTACTTATTTTACAACACTAAATTTTAAAATTAATATATATTTTGTATTTTTTAATATTCATTTATAATAAATCAATCATAACAAAGCACAAGTTGCATAGCTCAATCTAGAAGATAAGTTGAACCAAGCACAATTATTAGGCTCGTGAGCTCATCTAGACAGCATCGTAAAAGAGCCTACTCGTCCCATTGAGTCAACTAACATAACTATCTACTTACGTAACAAATTTAAATATGAATGTTACCCAATTAACTCAATCATAATTATCCTAAAAAACTATATAATTAACTCATTTTTCAAATATCAAAAGGCCATTAACATTAAGCTAATACCACTTATAACAAATATATACAGCAAGTATTGCTTAGGATGACATAACCATAACAAACAATAATGATAATATCCATTTGGGACATCCGCAAGGTTGTTTGTCTTTTTCTTCATCGTCAACGGGCCCCAACCACACCAAACGTCAGTTGGGTCTTTATACTGTCATATTGATTCCCAACGCTGCTGCTAGTGGCTTCGTCGCTGATCGCGTTGGAGAAATTTTTGAGCGAGTACTGCTTCTCTTCGCAAACGTCAACGCTGCCATTGTCAACAGCTGGAGTGTTTTCCACTACTCTTAACCCATCTAACTCAGAAAAAACTTCTTTCATGGTTGGCCTTTCCATCCCGCTCTCTCTCACACATTTTCGTGCCAATGCCGCCACTTCCTTTAGTTCCGGCATGTTCTTCTCGCTTGCTATTTGTGGGTCTAATATCTCTACTAAACTGCCAGCTTTAAACGAGGAAAGGAAGTGGATTACTAAGTTTGTGGATGGATTCTTATACTTAAAATCAGTCACGGATTTTCCGGTGAGTAACTCCACCAACACAACTCCAAAGCTGTAAACGTCGCTCTTTTCGTTGAGCTGCTGCGTTACTATGTACTCTGGGTCTAGATACCCGATTGTTCCTTGCACGGCAGTGTTGTCCTTTTGACTCTCGCTGTCTTGTTGGATTAATCTCGAAGCTCCAAAATCAGACACTTTTGCTAAGGAAATTCAATGAAATAAAGTTAGTTATTTAAATTTAGTAATTTTACTCCAAAAAGATGCTAGTTTTTGAAAAACAATGAGAGTTTCGTGGTGTTTTGAAAATAGTTACTAACCCGTGTAATTTCTGTCAAGAAGTATGTTTGCTGCTTTAATATCTCTGTGAATGATTGGAGTGGAGAGTTGAGAGTGTAAATACCAGAGTGCTTCTGCCGTTTCTGTTGCTATCTTCAAACGAAGCTCCCATGGAAATGGAGTAGTGTTAGCCATCTTCAGATGGTCGAGGAGAGAGCCATGACTGACATACTCGTAGATCAAAGTAGGAACTTGAGTCTCAAAACAACAACCCAAAAGTTTCACCACGTTCTTATGGCTAACATTAAAGAGCAAAGCAACTTCATTGACAAAATCTTTCACTTGTCTTTCGTCTCCGATTCGAGCTTTTTTAACGGCAACGACTCGGTTGTCTGCTAGAATTCCTTTGTAGACTGTTCCTTGTCCACCTTGACCAAGAATTCTACTTTCATGGAAATCCTTAGTCGCCTTCTTAAGATCTTCCTCTGTGAATATTTTTGCAGTGTCGGCTGATCCGTTTTCGCCGGAAAGCTGTTGAAGCATCATTGTTCCACCATTTTGATGGAAAAATTTTTGTCTCAGTTGCTGCAACTTTCTACGCTTTACTCCCCACAATATCCACAATCCAACAGAGAGAAGAGCCAAAAGGCTCGTGCTTATTGCTGTAAAAATTTATCATTCCTCTCTATAAATTATATGTAATATATAGAAAGATTGGTAAAATAAAAACTTACATAATCCCACAATCATCACGGTACTGTTTTTCTGATTGGCACTACAGCCTGATCCAGTTTTAAGGCCGTCACCATGATAGCCTTTAGGACACGAACAATTATATCCACCATTTTTATTTACACAAATTGCCTTTTCATGGCAATTGTTTGAACTCTGGCATTCATCAATATCTGCACAATCCACCACTCCATTGTCAATGAAATTAATCAGATATTTGCAATAAGAATTTCCTTTTAAAATTCTCGATAACATATAAAAATGACAATATATTCAAAATAAAGGTTTTTGTCTTCTAATCAGAATACTTTATTGTAAGTGTTTATAACAAGAAAGCAAGATTAAAAACTCTAAAACTAAAAATAGAGAGAGAGGGAGGTTACCTATGCAGCCATGGAGGTAAGGATTGCCATTATAACCATCAAGGCAAAAACATTGGTAGCCACCAACACTATCTTTGTCTTCGCAGGTTGTATTCCCCTTGCAAGCATAATCTTCTTTTTCTCGAGCTTGTTGACAGGTTTGATTTCCCACAGACCAATCGAGAACCATTGGGAAATCCCTACCTTTTTGCAGATCAAAAAGATCAGCAGAGGAGAAGTTATAGTAACCATCTTGAACAACAAAAGCGTAGCTACAAGGAACAGGGACGCCAGACACAAATGTACGATTATAAATACTTCTGAAACTAATGTTGTAATCTCGTGCCTTGAAAGGAACTGAAGATTGACAACATCCAACTCCTAAACAAGACCCGTTATTCACGTCAGAGATACTGCGACAGAAAGAGAGGCACCCGGTTGTGTAACTTTTGTCCTGATCGCCATCCATTATTCCTAATGTGTCCCACCCAACGACAGTTAATTTGTTCTTCGTTGATGATATTCTGAACCTGTTGGAAAAGGGTTTTCCATTAATTGAATGAAGACCTTCCTCTTAAGCATATTTAATGAACAGATAACTAATTCAGAAGAAAAAGAAAATGCAGTGTTTTCGAATTTTGTTTTTGCATAGTTTGATAAGGGTTTTGCACTGATATTGAGTTTGCTAGTACTTGTATTTGATCCGAGGCGCTGCAGGAACGAGAGGATGATTCATCTTGTCTTATTAATTGCACATTGTTAAGGTAAAAAAAGGAACAAATCAACAACATTACCTCCCGAAGCTCATCCATAGGTAATAGTAAAGATCTATCTTCCCTCCTGAGCCGTAGCACTCCATAGCTCGTTGGTTTGAGACGGTCATCTCACCCAGTAGAGAGAGGTTGAGGATTTGGATGGTGGATGTTTGCAGAGTTGCCATTGGAGGGTCGACGGTTTTGTTGCAGACGACGAGGAACTGTTCGTCAAAATAGCAGTCCTGGGTGGTACCGAATGGGTAGGGGATGGAGATGTTGCCGCAGCTGCTCTCGCACCCAGCCTTTGCTAGGCTCTGCGCCGCCGACGGTGCTGTTATGGCTACGGCAACCACCGCAACAACTACGGCGGTGACGCGCAAATGGTTGTAAAACTCCATCGCCAAGCTGATCTATCAGCTTCAAGCTTCTAATCTTTGCTAGAGAAAGACACGCGAAGCAATTGTGTTAGAGCTTTCCTACTTCTACCCGATTGTAGATATTTATTTCTTCCTCAACATTGACGTTGACTTGATCTACAGTTGACGGCTGACGACACTAACAAATTATTTTCTCTCACTTTTCGCAATGTTGTCGCTCGGTAATTCAATTAAATTTAGTTTTTTAAAGCAAATTAATTGCTTATAATTGCTTATCAGTTTTTGTTTAATATATAATTAGCGTGCAAATTCATGCCTAATTATTATGCTTTTTCTCTTCCAGATTGGCGTCTTGGTACGACCACAAAAGTCTAACATGAATAATGATCACGTGCAATAAAACAAAATAGACAATGACTTTGACTAGCTTTTGTGCCTAACTTCTGGCTTTGGCGGGGTCTATGAATTCTTCACTGATGTGCTGTGATGGCCCCTCCTCTATTGACGGAGACAGTGAGCAGTGTGCAACATGACAAAAAATGAGCTGTAATTATTTAATTTTATTTATTTCTGTCATTAAATTTGAAATCGAAGCAAACTTCATCAATTATGTATCAGTCAATCAATGACATACACACGTAAACGTCACAATTGGAATATAAAATTAAAAAATAAATCTAACATAGGAGATGTTTATATATTATAAGGTTTAAAAGTTGGTTCCTCTGTATGACGAGGGACCATCCCAGATATTTGGATCTTGTTGTTTTTTTGTCAAAACGCAGAGCTTCCTTTGTATTAACTTGGAGTCCTTGATTAATCAAATCTCGTCCAAAAACGAAGAAAAGAGAATGAGAGAAAATAAAAAGGATTTTTGAAGGAGATGAAAGAAAGTGCATAGGAAAAATAAATAGCGTACTTTGTGTCTATTGTGAAATCTAAGAATAAGAAGTTCTTCTTTTAGTAAATATTTTTTAGAATATTTGGTTTCGAGAAGAATATTAAAATTTTATTTTTTAAAGTGAGATTTTTTTAGACTCGGTCCCCGTGATTTTTTCTCGATTTAGGGTTCCACGTAACATTGTTTGTGTTTGTTTTCACTATTATTTCTATAATTTATTGAATGTTAAATTATAACAGTGCAGGAAAAATATTCTTGATATTTTGTGATCACATTTGCTATCGTTTTTTATATCAGTTAGTGGTGTAGTTGTATTGTGTAAGTAAGTTTTGTCTAAAAAAATTGGATTTTAAGTAAAACAGTTTGTAATCCTTTCAATCTTTCTTAAGAACCTACTAAGAAAAATAATTCTATTTAAAGAAATTGCCAAAAATATTATTTTTTGAGAATTATCCTGATTAGCATTATTCATGTTTATTTCTCATCTTTCAATTAATTATCTTTATTTTTTTTCCAACATTTACCATTGCCTAATCATTATAATTAAATTGTCAATTTATTATGAACATTTAAAATACCCTTGATTTAGTTGGGGTTGCAACATCTATTTTACTAGGGTATAATAAAGAGGCCCTCGGAGAAGAGTATAATTGAGATTAATTATAAATATTTAAAGTTAGTCATTAATTATACAAATTAATAACTCAAGTCTATAATTAAAAAATAAACTTATTATTACTTTTAATTTTACATGTTAATAAGTATAATTAATATCTTATTTTATTTATTTATAATTTATTTTAATTATTATATCAATAATATATTATTAAATTATTTAGATACTCTCATATTTTAAATTAGTTAATTATGAGTTTGATTTTTAAAATTTTGGAGTGTCTTTCAAATCTAACATTTCAAAGATTAAGAGATTATCGTCCAACATACTCTGTTCATACACTGCTAACCATGACAAACAAAAATAGAAATATGTTTTTAGGGCATGGTAATATATGATACCACGTAAGGTTATTTCTGTCTTTTCCTCATTTTTCAATTTTGAATTGTCCTCCAACAATATCAAATGTCAATTGTCAATTATGTCTCTATACTCTCATACTCGATTGTGCTGCAAGTAGCTCCGCCGGTAATGGCATCTGAGAAATCTCCGAGCAAGTACTCCTTCTCTTCGAAAACGTCAACGCTGCCATAGTTGTCTATTTGAGTTTTTCTCATCCTCTTAATCCTTCTAACTCAAACAACACTGTTTTCATGGAAGGCCTTTCCAGCCCCCTCTCTCTCTCACACCATCTTCTTTCCAATCCAGCCAATTCCTTCTATTCCAGCAAACTCATAAATAGACGGTTTCTCTCGCACCCATCCTTTGCTTGACTCTGTGCCACCAATGGTGCTATTATGGCTACTACAACCACCATCCACAACAACGGCGGTAACAAATAAACACTTGTAAAATCCCCTCACAGACATGATAGATCAACTTCAAGCTTCTAATCTTCGTAAGAGAAAGGCCTCCAAAGGATTTGAGCTGCCACTTGCCCCCTATAGACTCAAAGTAAATAAATAATTGTAACCAATTAAGTTGCGTGTCTATGAAAAGAAATTGTGTTTGAGAGATATAAACTTCAATAATTCTGCAGTTCTGGGTGGTGCCGAATGGGTAGGGGATGGAGATGTCGCCGCAGCTGCTCTCGCACCCATCCTTTGCTAGACTCTGCGCCGCCGACGGTGCTGTTATGGCTACGGCAACCAACGCAACAACTACGGCGGTGACCCGTAAATGCGAGTAAAACTCCATCACCAAGCTGATCGATCAGCTTCAAGTGTCTAATCTTTGCAAGAGAAAGACACTCGAAGCAATTGTGTTAGAGCTTTTCTACCACCTGACTAAAGATATTTCTTTGTTCTTCAACCTTTGTCCAACGTTGAATATTATTTGCTTACTTTTCCCAATTGTTGTCGCTCTGTAATTTAATTAAATTTTGAAGATTCCTCAGTTGACTAATCATACGAAGAAAAGACGATTACATATCTAATTATTGTCCAAATTGAAGCCTAAATATTCTTTTGGTCTTCGAGACTGGCGTCTTGGCACGAACAGAAAATTTTAATATGAACAATAAGACTAATTAGCCAATGCTTTGTCTAGCTTTTGCACCAAGTTTTGGGCCAATGACTTTGTCTAGCTTTTGTACCAAGTTTTGGGTTGTCTTTGTCTATCCAGGGAAGATATTTTAGTTCACTTTCTTCGTAAATCATTACACGGCCAAATTTTAAAAGACAATTATCAATATGAACCGTGAACGTATGTTAGTCTCTTACACTTTCACTTATTACACTTTTACTTATATACATCAAATTTTTAACTATGTTATCTCAATATTTGAGGCATTATTAATTAATATCTTAAACTTTAAATTTTAAATTATGTCAGCACAATGTTTGAAACGTTACTAACTGATACCATAAACTTCAAACATCTCAATCTTTAAGGTATTACCAACTGACACCCCCTCAGTTGCTCCATCTATTAAATGATTCGCATGAGTTACACGTGGAATGAAAGAATCGCAGTAGACATCCGCACATTGTATATCAGTCCGTCCGCAGAAGCGTTAATTTATGTGTTCTGGATATCCGTGTTTCATGTCCGGATATTCACTTCTCATATCTGCATCTCAATGTCCAGTTGTCCATAAATTAAAACTACTTTCTAGTCCGGACAACAGTGACACAACATTTCTTAGGTATGAGCGTCTGCATGTTAAAACAACACTCTAATTTGGACGACCATAAATCATTTAACGGATAGAATAATGAAAGAAATATCAGTTGATAATTATTCAATTTTAAATTAATTAAAAGGAGGACGTTTGAAATAGGTTCATTTTCCAAACAAAAATGAAGGAAAAGACAAAACTAGCCTAACAAAATATACAATTATGTGACAAGTGTTTTTCAGCCGCCATGGAAAACTAACGATGGAGAAGTAATTATTTAATTTTATTTATTTCTGCCGTATAATTAACGTCTAATACTTGAATCATATTAATTAATCAACAACACGTAAGTGTCAGTTAAAAAAAACATTAATCTAATAAAAAGTATTAATATAAATAAAATATAATTTCATGTAAGAAGATGTTTATATATTATAAGGTTAAAAAGTTAAGTAAAGCGTGACATCATTGACTTGCCCTCACCAAATTATTACAATTAAATTATCAGTTTATTAAGAACATTTTAAATACCATCCAGCACCAATAATCTAGTTCGGGTTGTCGCGTTTATTCCGACAAATTATCTCAATTATTATATTAATCAAAGATTATATCAATTAAAGATAGTTTAAATATTGGTAAATTTACTTTTTAATTACAAGTTTTAATCTTAATTTATGTACCATCTATTAATTGTCGTATTAATTAAGATAAATAATAAATATTAATTGTAGATAAGCTAAAACACGAAAAATAAAGATAGCATTAATAACGAAAAATACTTAATAGACTAAATGTCACGAAAGGGGTAGACTTACTAAGTCTTCTATGACTGCTGAGTCAACCATATATTCATGCCACGTCACTTCACTATTTGAAGTCTTCCATTGAGTGTAACCAGGCGACCACTCCTCCTAGTGACAGCTATTTTTCTTATTTTTCTGTCAATTTTCCGTTAATTTTGTAGATATGCTAAATATTAATTGTATATTTTTAATTTTGAAAATTGTATATTATTAGTTACCGACCAACGACGGACGTCCTTCAACTCACAACGGACGTCCCTTCACTTATAATATTGTTTAACATTGAGGGACGTCCGTGGATGATAAAAAATATCATTAACATTGAGAGACAACGTCGTTTAGTATTAAGAGACATCTATATCGATGAAAAACGTGACTATGAGGCTTACGTCGTTATTTGCTCATAATTTGAAGGAAAATTTTTCAAAATTTGCCATATCGTTGATCTAAAATTATAGGGTTTGTTTTGTTAATTTTGTGTTGCAGGACTAAAAAAGATAGTAATTTTTAATTAAAAAATATATAAAATACACAATTTGAATCCTGTTTTGAAATAATTAGAAACAATGCAATCCACACTACAAAAAACACTAGATTTCTCCACAAAAATAAAGCAATCCAATGGAATGAGAGGATTTTCCATATCCACTTAAGGAGTTATGAAGTTTACATCCTGATTTGACAGAGCTTCTCTTACTGCTGTCTCATTTATTTTCGAACTGATTCTATGGACACAGGTTTCTCTGTTCATGGCGTTTGAGAGAGGCGGCTCTTATGATAACTTGGGATTAGGTTTTCTTTTCTAGAAGAAGATGAAGTTGAACCCACCATTTGTCTTGAGCAGTAGCTTTCTCTAACTCCACCGTTGAATCTTCTGCTCGGAGAGGGTGATTTCATCGTTCTGTTTAGCAAAGAAGACGGCCATAAAGGATTGTCTTTTTCCGGCGGATCTTTTCTGACGCCGGGGCCGAAGAGGATGGTTGAAATGATTAAATGAGTCATAAAAAATTTCATCATAAGTTGACTCACGATCTACAAGTTAAATGAGTCAAACTGAGCCGAGAAAACGATACAAGCAAACGATTCTAAGACAAGAAAAGATGGTTGAAATGATTAACCAACAATGAAACAGAAGAGCAAGAAAAAGAGCAATCACAAATTGTAAAAGTTTTTACCCATTTCTACAACGGATGATAAAATATATTATGTTGTTAAAACACATAATTGCTTCTTTTTGTTTTATTGAATTATCTTTATTTTAATATTTTTATTATTATTTAAGCGTAAAATGCACATAAACCTTTGAATTTAGGGATTAAGACTAAGTAGGTCATTGAATTTGTTTATGGCAAATAACCTCCTCAACCTTTTGTTAATGTTTTTGTCAAAAATATTACATTTTTATCATGTAATCTTTTATTCTAAATAATTTTAAAAAATAAAAAAATAAATTTGACCTTCAGAGTTCTGGATCATCATCAAAATCGTCTGATGTGTTGAGTTTTTAAATTTGTTTCTATCTGAAATTGGTAAAATTGTCTTAACCTTCTATTAAGAATTGTTTTTTTGTGTTAATTGTCTAGTAGAGAATATCACACGATGAAAATGTGATATTTTTTTATAGGAACTCTAATAACGAGGATTTAATTACTAATGCTCTCAAGTTTATGAATTTATTTACCTAAAAAATAATTTAAGAACCTATTTATTTTTAATATTTATTTATAATAACTCAATCATAATAAAGCACAAATTGGATAGCTTGATCTAGGAAGATAAGTTGAACTAGGCATAGCTATTGGGCCCGTGACCTCATATTGGGCTCGTGAGCTCGACTTCACCCTTAGCTATTGGCTAGACAACCTCGTAAAAGAGCCGATTTGTCCCATTGACTCAAGTAACATAAAGAGGTCATACATTTTTCAAATATCAAAAGGCCATGAACATTAAATTAATATCACTTATTACAATATATACTACAAATATTCCTAAGAATAACAAATGATAATGATAACTGACAAATTATCAACAATCTCAAAAGTTAAATTTTGTCATGGTTTTAGAGTTAGAAATCTCAAGTTCGAATCTCAGCAAAATTAAAATTAACCCCATTAAAAAAATATGTACATGTAAGAACTAATAAAAAAAAAAAAAATTGATCTACATGTGAAAGAGAATGTTCAGAGAAATATAAATAATAAAATTATTCTTCAATCCACAAGTTTAAGTTTACCGGTTTAAGAATAATTTTATTATTTATATTTCTCTTACCAATAAGATCTATTGAGACATAAAGAAGGTCGTTTGTCTTTTTCTTCAATGTTTGATTGTCAACAGGCCTCACCAATATCAAATGACAATTGGGTCTTTATACAGTCATATAGATATCCGGTGATGCTACTAGTAGCTCCGCTGTTAATGGCGTTAGAGAAATCTCCGAGCAAGTACGCCTCCTCTTTGTAAATGTCAACGCTGCCATCTTCGACAATTCGAGTTTTTTCCATTGCTCTTAATCCTTCTAACTTAGACAAGACTTCTTTCATGAATGGCCTTTCTAGCCCACTCTCTCTCACATATCTTCGTGCCAATGCAGCCACTTTCTTCAATTCCGACAAGTTTGTTTCGCTCGCTATTTGTGGGTCTAATATCTTTGCTAAACGACCAACTTTCAAGGAGGAAAGAAAATGAATTACTAAATTTTTTGATGGATTCTGATACTTAAAATCAGTCACTGAATTCCTGGTGAGTAACTCCACCAACACAACTCCAAAGCTGTACACATCGCTTTTTTCGTTGAGTTGCTGTGTTATTATGTACTCCGGGTCTAGATACCCGATTGTTCTTTGCACGGCGGTGTTGTCCTTTTGACTCTCATTATCTTGTTGGATTAATCTCGAAACTCCAAAATCAGACACTTTTGTTGAGGAAATTTCATGAAATAGAGTTAGTAGGGGTGATATCCTTAAGTTTATGAACTTGTTTACTTAAAAAAAAAAGTTTAAGACCGGACTTATATTTCACAATAAATTTAAGAATTAAAATACACTTCATTTGTTTTTAATATTCATTTATATTAGTAGGGGTGTAAATTGGCAGCTTGGAACATTTTGCAGCAAACCAAGTTGGATTGCCTGCCGAACCAAAATCAGTTATTTGACTCACGAGCTCATCCTAAGCATGGCTATTGGCTAGACAATAACGTAAAAGACAGAACTAATCCTATTCAATCAAGTAAGTTAACCATCACTACTCCAACACCAATTTAAATATGAATCTGATTACCTGATTAAGTTAATCATAATTAACCTAAAAAATATATAGGTTGAATAATAGACTTATACTATAATCAAGGGGTCATGCATTTTTCAAATATCAAAAGGCCATTAACATTAAGTTAATACCACTTAGTAAATTATACACAACAAATATTCTCAAGGATAACCATAATCATGACAAACGATAATGATAAAATCTATTTGGGACATACACGAGGTTGTTTATGTCTCTTTCTTCATTATTTGAATGTCAACGTGCCCCAACAATATCAAACGTCATTTGCGTCTTTATACTATCATAAGGATACCCGGCGGTGCTGCTAGTACCTCCGTCGTTAATTGCATTGGAGAAATCTCCGAGCAAGTATGCATCCTCTTTGTAAACATCAACGCCGCTATCTTTGACAATTTGAGTTTTTTCCACTGCTCTTAATCCTTCTAACTCAGACAACACTTCTTTCATGGATGGCCTCTCCAGCCCGCTCTCTCTCACACATCTTCGTGCCAAAGTAGCCACTTTCTTCAGTTCTGGCAAGTTCATCTCGCTCACTATTTGTGGGTCTAATATCTCTGCTAAACAACCAGCTTTCAAGGAGGAAAGGAAGTGAATTACTAAGTTTTTTGAAGAATTCTTATACTTAAAATCAGTCACTAATTTTCCAGTGAGTAACTCCACCAGCACAACTCCGAAGCTGTAAACGTCGCTCTTTTCGTTGAGCTGCTGCGTTATTAAGTACTCTGGATCTAGATACCCGATTGTTCCTTGCACGGCGGTGTTGTCCTTTTGACTCTCATTGTCATGTTGGATTAATCTCGAAGCTCCAAAATCAGACACTTTTGCTGAGCAAATTCAATGAAATGGAGTTAGTTTTCTAAACTTAGTGATTTTACTGTAAAAATATGCTAGTTTTTTTTTTCAAAAATGAAAAACAATGGTAGTTTTCGTGATTTTCAGAAAATAATTACTAACCCATGTAGTTTCTGTCTAGAAGTATGTTTGCTGATTTGATATCTCTGTGAATGATCGGAGTGGAGAGTTGAGAGTGTAAATACCAGAGTGCTTCCGCCGTTTCTGTTGCTATCTTCAAACGAAGCTCCCATGGAAATGGAGTAGTTTCAATCATCATCAACTGGTCGAGGAGAGAGCCATGGCTGACATATTCGTAGATCAAAGAAGGAACTTGAGTCTCAAAACAACAACCTAAAAGTTTCACCACGTTCTTATGGCTGACATTAAACAGCAAAGCAACTTCATTGACAAAATCCTTCACTTGGCTTTCGTCTCCGATTCGAGCTTTTTTAATGGCGACGACCTTGTCGTCTGCTAGAATTCCTTTGTAGACTGTTCCTTGTCCACCTTGACCAAGAATCCTACTTTCATGGAAGTCCTTGGTGGCCTTCTTCAGATCTTCCTCTGTAAATATTTTTGCAGTGTCAGCTGATCCGTCTCTACGAGAGAGCTGTTGAAGCATCATTGTTCCGCCATTTTGTTGGAAAAATTTCAGTCTCAGTTGCTGCAACTTTCTTCGCTTTACTCCCCACAATATCCACAATCCAATAGAGAGAATAGCCAGAAGGCTCGTGCTTATTGCTGTAAAATCCATAATTACTCTTTATAAAATATATGTAATATATAGAAAAATTGAAAAAGTAAAAGCTTACATAATCCCACAATCATTAAGATACTGTTTTTCTGAATGGCTGTACAGCCTGTTCCAGTTTTAAAACCGTCGCCATAGTAGCCTTTAGAACACGAACAATTGTATCCACCATTTTTATTTTCACAAATTGCCTTTTCATGGCAGTCGTTTGAACTCTGGCATTCATCAATATCTGCACAATACACCACTCAATTGTCAATGAAATCAATCAAATATTTGCAGTAAGGATGTCATTTTAAAAGTCTCCATAACACATAGAAAAGACAATATTTAGAGAAAAATTAATAAACTATGAAACAATGGTTGAGCTAATAAACAATTATTGCTACAAAAGTCTGCAATATATTCAAATTAAAGGTTTTAGTCTTCTAATTAGATTTACTTTATTGTAAGTATTTATGACAAGAAAGCAGGATTAATGTTATATCTGGCCACCTTGCCCATTTTAGAAAATATATATATATATTTTCTTTTAAAACTCCCCCTTTTAGGAGTGGTTGTGCCGAGAAAAGGGGGATCTTCCCCCTCTATTTCAATGGTGGGAAAGGGAACTTCTCCCCACTTCCGTCTACCACTCCACTCCCCCACTAATCTTCCTCCTCCTTCGTTCTTCTCTTCTCTTATTCTCTTCCTCTGTCACGCCCATTTTTTCAAAAGGCGTGAACAGGTGCAACGCCCGAAAGGAGGCTTTTGGGAAGCCTCGCAACAGTGCGCTGGGCGCACTAGGCAGACTGGCCGCGCGCATCGCGCCACCAGGCAGAGAGACCATCGAGTAGGATGGGCGCAGCAGGTGCAATTGGCGCATCGTCAGACAGTCAGCACACCAGCCAGACAGGTAGTGTGCCAACCAGACATGTAGCGCGCCAATCAAACAGGCAGCGCGCTAAGCGGGCAGTTATTCAGACAGGCAACAGCCAATTGCCAACGACCAACGGTTTTCAGACAAGCCAACGTGCCTTCCAGGAAGCTTGGACCTGTCGGGAGGGCCCATCGAGAGTCTGGGCCGCACGAGGATGGCTAGGCCATCACCAGGAGTTAGGCCGCATTGCAACTGGGCCGCATAACCGCCAAAGCAGAAGGTGGGCCGACTGGGAGTCGGGCCCAGCGGGAGCACCGCACTGGGCCGCTGCACAGGTCGGGCCATGCAGCGGGCCCAACAGGTGCAGAAGGACCCAGCGTGGACTGGGACGAGCAGACTGGGCCGCCAGCGCGCCAACTGGGCGCAGGGCCCAGCAAACCAGATGGGTTTAGGATTCCTAGTTGGAGTTGTATTAGGATTCCTAGTTGTAGTTGATTTAGGGACTCTTATTCTCTATAAATAAGACCCTTGAGACACCAAGCTAAGGCATTCGATCAATTGAGTAGAATTGAGTCGAAGGGGAGAGCTAAGCGAGAGGTTTATCTTCCTTGAGCAATTGTGGTGATCCGAGTGGAAGAATTGTATCCTAGGTTCTTTGATTTGGAATCGAAAGAGCGGGTTGGGGGCGGGGCTCCCGTAAAGATCTAGTTTCATCGCGAGGAGGCGACATTCAAGTGAGGTGTTCTTGTGTTCACAACGAGCAAGCGCATCAGGGAAGTGATGTGATTCGGGAAAGCTACAAAGGTCAAGGTCCAATAGGAGGCATTGGAGATCTAAAAACAAAAGCAAGGACAAATGATGGTCTACAAGTCAATTCTATTATTAATCAAGCCTCAAAGAATATTATGGAATCATTCAAGGTCAAGCATAGGTGGAAGTTCAAGAGCAATGAAAAAGAAATAGAAAGACTTTCCAAAACCAAATACTTTCTGACCTTCGGCATGGTTTTGATTTTTTGGCATTGAAAACGACACCAAAGAAAATTACGTGCTTCATACAAAGTGTAGCAGACATACTAAGCTTTCTAGAATGGATTGGATCGTTCAATTTGGAGTTCATTTACTATGTCAAAAGCCCATGGAACAGAGACTAAAGATTAAGGAAAGTCTTAGTGTCCAAACTTGGAGACCAAGGAAATCCCTATATGAAAACCATCCAAGTGGCCAAGTACCAACATGGAATAGTTGCCAAATACATATAAACTTGGAGAAGAAGAAAGAAAGATATAATGATGAAAAAACAATGGTGGATGAATGTGCAATGGACCAACTAGAAGGACAAAGAATATAAAGCTTAATTTTGGGCCTGGATTTTCTGCGCACAAATATTGATATGGAAATTTAGGCACGCTCTAGACTTCCCATGGCTACATCATCTTCATACCAAATAAAGAAGACATCTTAAGCTTTCCATAGACACCAAGATCGCAAGATTTGGATATGATTTGGGCATTCAAAACAGTTTTCGAAATCTGCTCAATTTCCAGCAAGCTCCTATACTTGTTTCAAGGACGTTCCTAATTCTAGTTTCCACATTGTTGAAGGGTCTCGGATTTAATATATCCATGGTTCTCTCATCAAGAAGGCTGGTCGTGATCGGGGATTGCGGCGCCGCACACCATTCGCCCTATTCCACATGGCAAAAATTTAGGGGTGTGACACCCTCTGATTCCGTCTCTTTTGGTGGGTCGAAGACACGGGGGTGATGGACTCCCGACTAGAGTTGTTCGCGTTCTCTGTCGTGGTAGTTTTGACCTCCCCCTTTCGTTCTGTCATTTCCCTTCACTAGGCAAAGTATGATGGATGGATGGTTTGGTTTTGTTTAAGGGTCAAAGTGTTCATCGGTGTGGGGTGGTAGACTCCGGCGAGGCATAGACAGTGAGTACCTACTGAAAGTTTAAATTTTCAATTTCGTAAATGCTGCTAACTCTGGATTTTTGGTTGATGTTGGATTTTGTTGGGATATTATGCTGGATGGTTAAATTGATATAGTTGTAGCCATGAATCGGAAACGGAGCTCCGATCGGAGTCCTCTCGTTCCCGACCCCAATTGTGTTTTGGTAAAGTTGTTTGAAACAAGGTGTGAATTCTTCAAAATTTTCGCTGATATGGAATCGAGGGTCAGAAAAGGAAATCCTGACTGGAATTTTATTTGTTCCCAACTGATTTGAATCTTGGCAGAAGTTCTGGGATCGCAACAGGAGAACTCCTCGCTGAAGCGAGAGCTCTCTCTTCGCAGACCAGGGTAATATGGTCTGCGAATCGGCATGCGTCCAAGTTTGCCCCTGGACCGTAGTCCAGCTTCTATAGGCTTCGGCCCAAATCCAATTGGAGTCTAATTAGACCCTGTTTTGATCCAAACTAGGTTTAATTTGACCGTATTATATTCTATTAACCCTAACGATCTTGGGTTATTTTGTTTGAAAGTTTGAATAATAAATATTAAATCTCAAAATCATAATTTTTAATAAATTTTATGATTAGGTTTCCAAACTTAAGAAATCATCGAATTGTTTCTGTCGGGTTACACTAAGCCTTTTTGGATTGGGTCTTGGTATTGTCTATCCCAAGTTTTGAGATATGAGTTATTTTATATTTAACGCACTTTAATTTTTATAATGTAAGTATTAAATTTAAACTGATCATATTACATTTACTTTTCAGTTCATTAACATTTATTTATTTTTATTATTAATTAGAGTAATGAAACAGTCGTGTCCCTGGACGCAAAATCCTAAACCTGATCAGGGTCTTTTTGGCTATTTGCGATCGCCTGAGTATCGTCTTTGTTTTATTATTTCATTTATTGTTCGTCATCATTTTTCTTATATATTGATTTGTTGAAATAATTAATCGAAAAAACACGTAAATTTTTATATGACATGAAAGTTGAATATAAAATTAAATCCCTACTGAGTTGTTTTGACTCACCCCTCATTTATTTTCATTTTTCAGAAATAATCAAATTAGTCCCCAATTACCACCACAGGAGTAGAAATTGAAAGTTTTTCCTGTTTAAATTATTTTAATTTCTTCTAGAGAGATTTAGAGTATTTTAGAAAGACTTGTAAACTAGTCTTAATTTATGTTATTTACGCCTAGTCTTAGATTATGTTAAAGTATATTATATAATTGTCACTTGTACTTTTATTTTTGGGTCTCGTCTTTAATCAAAATTTTAAGTCTTCTGTTACTAATTATGGATTCAAGAGGGACCAAATTGTTACTTGTTTTGTCTCGGGTTCACTTTGGGCAAGGACAATTAAACACTCTTAAACTAAAAATAGAGAGAGAGAGAAAGAAAGGTTACCTATGCAGTCATAGAGGTAAGGATTGCCATTATAACCATCAAGGCAAAAACATTGGTAGCCACCAACATTATCTGCGTCTTCACAGGTTGTATTACCCTTGCAAGCATAATTTTCTTTTTCTCGAGCTTGTTGACAGGTTTGATTTCCAACGGACCAATCAAGAACCATTGGAAACTCCCTATCTTTTTTCAGATCTAAGAGATCAGCAGAGGAGAAGTTATAGGAACCATCTTGAACAACAAATGCGTAGCTACAAGGATTGAAGCCGTCAGACACAAAAGTACGATTATAAATACTTCTGAAAGAAATGTTGTAATCTTGTGCCTTCAAAGGAACTGAAGATTGACAACATCCAACTCCTAAACAAGATCCGTTATTCACGTCAGAGATATTGCGACAGAAAGAGAGGCACCCGGTTACGTAACTTTTGTCTAGATCACCATCCATTATTCCTAATGTGTCGCACCCAACGACAGTTAATTTGTTCTTCGTTGATGATATTTTGAACCTGTTGGAAAAGGGTTTTCGTTTAATTGAATGAAAACCTCCCTCTAAATATATTTAATGAACAGATAACTAATTGAGAAGAAAAAGAAAATGCAGTGATATTGAGTTTGTTAGCTCTTGAATTTGATCCGGGCCGCTGTAATAACGAGAGGATGATTCATCTTGGCTTATTAATTACACATTGTTTAGGTCAAAAAAGGAACAAATCAATAACACTACCTCGCCAAGTTCATCCATGGGTAAGAGTAAATATTTATATTCCCTCCTGAGTCGTAACACTCCATGGCTCGTGGGTTTGAGATGGTCAACTCACCCAGTAGAGAGATGTTGAGGATCTTGATGGTGGATGGATGCAGATATGCCCTTGGAGGGTCAAAGGTTTTGTTGCAGTCGACGAGGAATTGTATGTCCAAACAGCAGTCCTGGGTGGTGCCGAATGGGTAGGGGATGGAGATGTTCCCGCAGCTGCTCTCGCACCCAGCCTTTGCTAGACTCTGGGCCGCCGACGGTGCTGTTATGGCTACGGCAACCACCGCAACAACTACGGCGATGAAGCGTAAATGGTTGTAAAACTCCATAGCCAAGCTGATCAATCAGCTTCAAGCGTCTAATCCTCGCAAGAGAAAGACCCGCAAAGCATTTGCGTTAGAGCGTTCTTACTTCTACACGATTGTAGATATTTCTTTGCTCTTTAACATTGACGTTGACTTGATCGTCCCGTGTTGGCTGAAACACGATCGACTGTGTCCAACGTTGAATATTATTTATTTGCTCACTCTTCCCAATTGTTGTCGCTTGTAATTTAATTTAATTTTAAAGATTACGCAGTTGACATATTTAATTATGGAAAAATGACAAATCAACCATCGTAGTTTGCGATCAATGACAAGTTAACTATTGTGCTATATTTTCTAACAAGTTAATCACTGACGTATAGAAAAATGATAAATCCAACATCGCTGTGACGGTGTCTAGCCTGGAAGTCGGGACGTCCAGGTCAATTTGTTAACGGCAAACAAACAGCGATGTTAAATTTGTCATTTTTATATACGTCAGTGATTAACTTGTTAGAAAATATATCACAATAATTAACTTGTCATTGATCGCAAACCAGGATATTGTTCAACATTGAAGCCTAAATATGCTTTTAATCTTCGAGATTGGCGTCTTGGCACGTACAGAAAAGTCTAATGTGAACAATGACTTTGTCTTTGTCAATCAAGGAAAGATATTTTAGTTCACTTTCTTCGTAAATCACTACACTCCCAAATTTTAAATTATTTAAAACGATGACGTTTGAAATAGTTTCATTTCTCAAATAAAAAGAAGGAAAAGACATAACTAGCCTTACAAAATATACAATTCTATGACAAGTGTTTTTCAACAGCCAGGAAACTAATGATGGATAAGTAATTATTTAATTTTATTTATTTCTGCCATTAAATATATAACTAAAGTCTAATACTATTGTCGTATTAATTTATCAATGACAAGTGTCGGTTAAAAAAATATCATTAATCTAATCAAAATTATTAATATAAATAAAATATAATGTCATGTCAGAAGATGTTTATATATTATAAGGTTTTAAAAATTAAGTAAATGTCTTGACTCAAATAGAGACATTGTATTTTTTTAAGGACAAGGACTGTAAAATAGAGACGTCCAATTGAGAATTGCCAATGGAGCAGTGAGCTAGCAACCAAACAATCTGTGAGTGTGTGTCGGGACCGTTCGTTGTTTGGGAGACGAACCGAAGACGCAGACACAGACGGAAGATGGAAGATGGAAGATGGAAGACGGAAGACGGAAGACGAATCGAGCTCCCAGTCGATTTAGACCAGCAAACGAAGACATGACTCATGAGCGTTCGTCGTTCGGGCAGCGTTAGTGTTTGGGATCGGGACTCGGGAGGGGAGCGTCGTTCGTGTTTGACTGTTTGGGATCAATCTGCAGAGTGCAAAACACACGAAGAAGCCGGAAGCCGTAATTAACCTCTCTGTTCAGTACCAGATCTTTTGTTATGAGAAGTAGAAACCAAAAACTGGACTGACAAATTTCAATTATGCAAAGACAGAACTGAAAACCGGACAGACTATAGGCAAAATCGAATAAGAACTATCACGCCCCAAAGGGGACCCGAGACAGGATGGGGAACGATCTGGCCCAAAAAAACTGAATCGTCCAACCCTCACTTAATCTAGCAAATAGCATCGGAAGACTTAAAAATTTATTACAATCTAGGCCCCAAAGAAATAGATCCAGAAGTGACAATAATATAATATAATTTAACATAATCTAAACTTGACAGAAATAACATAAATTAAAATTATGGTACAAACCTCCCTAAAGTATCTCAAGTCTCTTAAACAAAGTAGAAAAATAATTAAATTTGAGAAAACTCCAAATTTTTTCTTGATGTGGCAATGGGTAACCACTCTGATTATTTCCTAAAAATTATAGTCATATTTGGGGTGAGTCGACAAAATTTAGTAGAGATTTATCTTATATTCAACTTTTATGTCAAATAAGATTAATGTGAATTTTCGATTAATCATTTCAACAATTCAATATATAAGAGAAATGATAACGAATAATAAATTAAAGAATGAAACAAAGGCGATACTTAGGCGATCGCAAATAGCCAAAAAAGACCTTAATCGGGTTTAGAGTTTTGCGCTCAGGGACACGACACATACAACTGTCTCATTACTCTAGTTAACAATAATGTGATTTTTCGATTAATCATTTCAACAATTCAATATATAAGAGAAATGATAACGAATAATAAATTAAAGAATGAGACAAAGGCGATACTTAGGCGATCGCAAATAGCAAAAAAAAACCTGATCAAGTTTTGGGTTTTGCGCCCAAGGACACGAAACATACAACTGTCCCATTCTCTAGTTGACAATAATAAATAAATGTAAATGATCGGAAAAATAAATGTGACATGCTCGAATTAAATTGAATATTTATATTTTAAAAAATTAATGTGCGTTAAATATAAAATAACTTCTACCTCGAAACTGGGTCAACAAAGCCCAACCAAATAATCACTATGGTCCAACAGCAACACACTCAATATCACTGAATTTTTGAAACCTAATCATAATAATTTTAATGATAATTAGGATCTAAAATGTAAAATAAATTATTTAAATTTGGTCCAAAACTTTGACATATAGCCCAGTGGCCTCCTAAACTGACCCAATTGATCTAATAAAATTTATATTAACTCCAAACGACCTTAGAATAATCGGGTCCAAGATTTAGGTATGACCATTTAATTTAATCCAATACATTACATGTTCAACCCAAAAAAAAAAAAAAAACAAGCTTGGACGAGCCCAATAGCCCAACACATGGCAGTGGCCCAAAATTGAATAGTTAATAGGCTGAAGGCCCATGAGCCCTTCAACCGGCAGATGGACAACTATAACCATGGAAAAAATTCTTCTCTGTTCATGGAAAGAGTTTAATCAATCCAACACCATCATTCCCAGTGACGCCCGAGAGGAGGAAAAAGGGAGTCAAGGTTTCCTATCGAAACCCGTCCCTGAAACTTTAAGTCCTAGCAAAGTCCTTGGCAATTTGACGAAATCAATAGTGGTTAAGAAGCCTCCAATGATTCTGTTGAATCGCAATTTGGCCGAAAGGCCGAGGCTTTGTGTAACGTCCCCCAGTGCTCCCAGTATAATATTATCCGATTTGGGTCGAAACCCGCAGGATTTTGCTCTTAGGGTTAGCCCAAAACACATTGTACTAGGTAGGGAGGGGAACCATGCATTTTCTACTCTCCTAAGCCATGTGGGATTGTATCCCCCTGATATGGGCCGGACCCACACCTGGGCCTTTCCTGGCCTTCACAGGGTGGGATACCACAATCTCCCCCTCTTGAGGACCCAACGTCCTCGTCGGCCACACTTCCGATTAGGATTTCGCTCTGATACCATTTGTAACGTCCCCCGGTGCTCCTGGTACAATATTATCCGCTTTGAGACGAAGCCCGCACGATTTTGCGCTTAGAGTTAGCCCAAAATGCGTTGTACTAGATAGGGAGAGGAATCATGCTTATAAACAATGCATTTTCTACTTTCTCAAACAATGTGGAATTGTGCCCCCTGATATGAGTCAGACCCACACTTGGGCATTTCCTAACCTCCACAGGGCGGGATACCACACTTTGGGTCAAAAATCCTCCATGACCCTTAATAAAATTTTACCCAATTCAAGCTTGCTAATTTAACAGATCAACCAAGTGTCCAACATCAACCAGCAAATCTAAAATTCTAAGAAGAATTTAAATTTCCTACTTGGAGAAATTTGTTTACTTGGAGAAATTTGAATATCACAAGAACCATCCCAAAACCACTAGTGTCAA
The DNA here is from genome assembly GCA_022433065.1 of Begonia loranthoides. Classification (NCBI taxonomy): domain Eukaryota; kingdom Viridiplantae; phylum Streptophyta; class Magnoliopsida; order Cucurbitales; family Begoniaceae; genus Begonia; species Begonia loranthoides. The sequence continues at coordinate 1,525,119 of CM039484.1, read as the reverse complement.
TTCTGGTTCAGTTCTTCAGTTTCAATTAATTTTGCACACCCCCATAAATTACACAATTTGAATACTCTTTTGAAATAATTAGAAATAAAAAAATCTACACAGAAAAAACACAGGATTTCTACACAAAAATAAAGCAATCCAATGAAATGAGAGGATTTTCCATATCCACTTCATGAGTTATTAAAGCGACATCCTGATTTGACAGAGCTTCTCTTCTGCTGTCTCGTTTATTTTCTAGCTGATTCTATGGACAACAGTTTCTCTGATCATGGTGTTTGAGCGAGGACGGCTCTTATGATAACTTGGGATTAGGTTATCTTTTCTCGAAAGAAGATGAAGTTGAACCCACCATTTGTCTTGAGCTGTAGTTTTCTCTAACTCCACCGTTGAATCTTCTGCTCAGAGAGGGTGATTTCATCCTTCTGTTTGCCAAAGAAGATGGCCATAAAGGATTGTCTTTTTCCGGCGGATCTTTTCTGAAACTCTTCTGTAAAATATATCAATGTTCTTAAGCTACATAATTGCTTCTTTTTTGTTTTATTGAATTATCATCATTTTAGTATTATTGCTATAATTTTAAGAGTAACATGCACATTAACCTTTGAATTTAGTAACCTCCTCAACTTTTTGTTAATATTTTTGTCGAAGAAATCACATTTTTGTCACGTGATCTTCTATGTTGGATAATTTATAAAAAAAAATAATAATAAATTGACCTTTAGAATTCTAGATCATCACCAAAATACGTTGTGTTAAGTTTTTAAACTTATTTCTATTTGAAATTGCTAAAATTGTCATAATCTTATATCGAAAATTGAAGCCCATGATAGCTCGATCTAGGAAGATAAGTTGAACCAAGCATAGTTATTCCGCTCTTGAGCTCATCTTCGCCCCTAGTGATTGGCTAGACATCCTCATATAAGAGCCAACTTGTCCCATTGAGTCAACTAACATAACTATCTACTTCAATATCTAATTTAAATATGAATCTAGATATCTAATTAACTCAATCATAATAACCTAAAAATATATATAAGATGGATGATAAACTTAGACAAAAATCATGAGGTCATACATTTTTCAAATATCAAAAGGCCATTAACATTAAGTTAATAACACTTGTTACAATATATACAACAAATATTCCCGAGAATAATAAACGATAATGATAACATCTATTGCGACATACACAAGGTTGTTTATGTCTTTTTCTTCATTGTTTGATTGTCAACGGGCCCCACCAATATCAAACGACAGTTGGGTCTTTATACTGTCATACGGATACCTGGTGGTACTGCTAGTAGCTTCGCCTTTAATGGCGTCGGAGAAATCTCCAAGCAAGTATGCCTTCTCTTCGTAAACATCAACGCCGCCATCTTCGACAATTCGAGTTTTTTTCACTGCTTTTAATCCTTCTAACTCAGACAACACTTCTTTCATGGATGGCCTTTCCTGCCCACTCTCCCTCACACATCTTCTTGCCAATGCAGCCACTTCCTTCAGTTCTGGCAAGTTCTTCTCGATTGCTATTTGTGGGTCTAATATCTCTGATAAACGACCAAACGTCAAGGAGGAAAGGAAGTGAATTACTAAGTTTTTCATTGGATTCTTATACTTAAAATCAGTCACTGATTTTCCGGTGAGTAACTCCACCAGCACAACTCCGAAGCTATAAACGTCGCTCTTTTCGTTGAGCTGTTGCGTTATTATGTACTCCGGGTCTAGATACCCGATTGTTCCTTGCACAGCAGTGTTATCCTTTTGACTCTCGTTGTCTTGTTGAATTAATCTCGAAGCTCCAAAATCAGACACTTTTGCTGAGAAAAATCAATGAAATGAAATTAGTTATTTAAATTTAGTAATTTTACTCCAAAAAGATGCTAGTTTTTGAAAAATAATTAGATTTTTGTGATTTTCAGAAAATAGTTACTAACCTGTGTAATTTATATCAAGAAGTATGTTTGCTGCTTTAATATCTCTGTGAATGATCGGAGTGGAGAGTTGAGAGTGTAAATACCAGAGTGCTTCAGCTGTTTCTGTTGCTATCTTCAAACGAAGCTCCCATGGAAATGGAGTAGTTTCGGCCATCATCAGCTGGTCGAGGAGAGAGCCATGGCTGACATACTCGTAGATCAAAGAAGGAACTTGAGTCTCAAAACAACAACCCAAAAGCTTCACCACGTTCTTATGGCTAACATTAAACAGCAAAGCAACTTCATTGACGAAATCCTTCACTTGGCTTTCGTCTCCAATTCGAGCTTTTTTAATGGCGACTACCTGGTTGTCTGATAGAATTCCCTTGTAGACTGTTCCTTGTCCACCTTGACCAATAATCCTACTTTCATGGAAGTCCTTGGTCGCCTTCTTCAGATCTTCCTCTGTGAATATTTTTGCAGTGTTGCCTGATCCGTCTCTGTTAGAGAGCTGTTGAAGCATCATTGTTCCGCCATTTTGATGGAAAAATTTCAGTCTCAGTTGCTGCAATTTTCTTCGTTTTACTCCCCACAATATCCAAAATCCAATAGAGAGAAGAGCCAAAAGGCTCGTGCTTATTGCTGTAAAATCCTTCGTTACTCTCTATAAATTATAAGTAACATATAGAAAGATTAGTAAAATAAAAGCTTACATAATCCCACAATCATCACGGTATTGTTTTTTTGATTGGCAGTACAGCCTAATCCAGTTTTAAGGCCATCGCCATAGTAGCCTTCAAGACACGAACAATTGTATTCGCCATTTTTATTTTCACAAATTGCCTTTTCATGGCAGTCATTTAAACTCTTGCATTCATCAATATCTGGAAAAAAAAAAGACTCAAGAAACCAAACATCTCAAATTAAAAATAAACAAATAAAAGAAAAGAGAGATTACCTAAGCAGTCATCGAGGTAAGGATTGCCATTATAACCAGCAGAACACAAACACTTGTATCCAGAACCATCATCTGCGTCTTCGCAGATTGAATTACCCATGCAAGCATAAACTCCATTTTCTCGAGCTTTTTGACAGGTATGGTTTCCGACAGACCAATCAAGAACCATTGGGAACTCTTCAGTTTGTCTCCGATCAGAAAGATCAGCAGTGGAGAAATTGTACCAACCATCTTGAACAATGAAAGCGTAGTCACATGGATTGAAACTGGACACAAAAGTATGATTATAAACACTTCCGAGAGATATGTTGTAATCGTTTGCCCCGACAGGGAGTGAAGATTGACAACAGCCAACTCCCGCGCAAGACCCATTAGTCACGTCAGTGATATTGTTGCAAAAAGTGAAGCACCCAGTTGCGTAAATCTTTTCTAGAACGCCACCAATCACTCCTATTGTGTCACACCCAACGACAGTGAATTTGTTCTTGGTTGATGAGATTCTAAACCTGTTGAATCAAAACCCCCCCTCTAGTAAAAATACTTGATGAAATAGTCATCGTGAGGATATGAAAGGTCAATCTCATAATCCATATTTGTTTAATTTTAACCTTCAATCTTGGTTTGAGGTGGTTTTAGTTATGCTAGACTCAATTTTGGTCGTATTTGTTCGGTATTTTTGTAATTTTTCAAATAAAAATCAAAAAAATATAAATATTATACTATTGATCCTGCCCGGCAACACGAGCATGGTTTAATTTTAATATGATTTAGTAAAATTCAAGATTTACGTACTGCTTCTACACAATTTTTTACAATTTTAAACAGTAGAAATGAACAAATCATTAATTATTGCACAGGAAAAAACAGTACCTCCCGAGGAGCATCGATCTGTATTGGCGATCATTTATCTTCCCTTCTGAGTAACACTCCATGGCTCGTGGGTTTGAGATGGTCATCTCACCCAGTAGAGAGATGTTGAGGATTTGGATGGAGGATGTTTGCAGAGTTGCTCTTGGAGGGTCTGAGGTTTTGTTGCAGACGACGAGGAATTGTTCTTCCATATAGCAGTCCTGGGTGGTACCGAATGGGTAGGGGATGGAGATGTCGCCGCAGCTGCTCTCGCACTCAGCCTTTGCTTGACTCTGAGCCGCCGACGGTGCTGTTATGGCTACGGCAACCACCGCAACAACTACGGCGGTGACCCGTAAATGCGAGTAAAACTTCATCGCCAAGCTGATCGATCAACTTCAAGCGTCTAATCTTTGCAAGTGAAAGACCCTAAAAGCAATTGCGTTAACAGCTTTTCTACTACCCGATTGTAGGAGATATTTCTTTGTTCTTTCACATCGACGTTGTCTTGATCGTACCGGGATGGCTGACACACGATCAACCTTTACAACGCTGAATATTATCTGCTCACATTTCCCAATTGTCGTCGCTCTGTAATTTAATTCAATTTTTAAGATTCCTCATTTGATTATTCATAGGAAGAAGACTATTCATATGAAGAAAATACAATAACATATCCAATTATATTGGTCAAAATAAAGCCTCAATATTTTTTGAAAAATTAAAATAATAATCACATTTTTTCTAACAACACAAGCACTTAAATATAAAAAATAAATAACACAAATATTAAGATTATATTTTTCATTAAAAAATATTATAATTTCGCTACAGAACGTTGCTTTTCATTGCGAAACATTGTATTTCCATTAAACAGTTTTTAAAAATTATTTTCTGTGCAGAACGACAACGATTCGCTTGCAAAAAGATTACGTTCCACAGAGAAAAAAAATTACTTTCCTCTGTGAAAAATGAGATATTGATGATGAGTATTGGACGAAGACGATGAATCAGGAAAAGAAAAAAAGAAGATGGTGATAAGAACTGGACGGTAAAATCGAGAGAAGAGAATTATTTTCGACAACGAAAAAATGTTAGGAAAACTGAAAAACATGAAAACTATTTTAAAGGATGAGAAGACCACGTCAAAGCTTTCCAAAATCATCTTTGCGATAATATTATTTTCAATTATTGTGATTTTAACATAAAACTGAAATAGAATTAAAATTTGTAGAGAGCGTCTTCACGATAATATTTCTTTCAACAAGTAATAGTGATGTTTACGTTTTTCATTTTCTATAATTTAGTGTTTGATTTGTTAACAAAAATTATTTAATGATTAACGCATTATCCTTCTCTATAGTATGATGGTTGATTTGTTAATTTCTGGTATTCTTTTAATCTTGGAGATTGGCGTCTTGGTATGTACACAAAAGTTTAGTATGAATAATAAAACTAATCAGCCATTGACGTTGGGTTGTCTTTGTCTATCAATTCAACACTTGTATGCTGTGATGTCTTCGTAAATCCAAATTTTAAATTAATTAAAATGAAGACGTTTGAAATACGTTCATTTCCAAAACAAAAAGAAGGAAAAGACAAAACTGGCCTTACAAAATATACAATTATGTAACAGGTGCTCTTCCTCAGCCACAGAAAACTACCGAGGGAGAAAGTGAGCAGTGTGAAATATAACAAAAAATCAGAAGTAATTATTTAATTTTATTTATTTTTGTCATTAAATTTATAATTGAAGCAAACTACTTCATCATAATAAATTAGAATAAATATATAAATAAAATATTAATTATAGTAATTAATAATTATAAACTAAGATAAATAATAATATATAAAATAAAATATAAATAATTTATAACGAAGATAAATTATTAATATATAAAATAAAATATTACTTATATTAATTAATAATTATAAATTAGAGTATAGTTAGAGATAAACCTACTATTACTCTTAATTTTTTATTCTATGATTTAAGTATTAATTTATTTAATTAATTATTATTTATTCTAATTATTACATTAATAATTTATTATTAGACTTGATAGTAATGGAGTAGGATGAGTAAAATTAAAAACACTTAATTTTTAATTAAAAAATATATAAAAAACAGATGAAACAGCAATTTGATTCCTGTTTGAAATAATTAGAAAAATAATGAAAAAAAAAAAGAAAGAAAGAAAAAGACAATCCACACGAGAAAAAAGACAAGATTTCTACACAAAGATAAAGCAATCCAATGAAATGAGAGGATTTTCCATATCCACTTCAGGAGTTATGGAGTTTACATCCTGATTTGACAGAGCTTCTCTTGCTGCTGTCTCGTTTAATTTCGAACTGATTCTATGGACACAGGTTTCTCTGATCATGGCGTTGGAGAGAGGACGGCTCTTATGATAACTTGGGATTAGGTTTTCTTTTCTCGAAGAAGATGAAGTTGAGCCCACCATTTGTCTTGAGCTGTAGCTTTCTCTAACTCCACCGTTGAATCTTCTGCTCGGAGAGGGTGATTTCATCGTTCTGTTTGGCAAAGAAGACGGCCATAAAGGATTGTCTTTTTCCGGCGGATCTTTTCTGAAACTCTTCTGTCTGGTTAGCGCCGGCGGCGGAGAGGATGGCCGGAGTCGCTTTTGTGGAGTAGACCTATGTAACCTTTGAGGAACGGACAGCGGCGGCGGCGATGCTAATTTTTGGGGTTGGAGAATTAACGAAGAAGAAGCAGTTTCTTTTAGAGAATTTCTCCGAATGATATGAGGATTTTCTTGGTAGCATGACCATAAAAACTCGTTCGAAAACAAAACTCTGTCTTTCGAGTAGGGTGCAGAGACAGAACTACTCGACGAAGAGCTCGAACTGCAAGTCTGTTTAGAAGAAGCGCATGACAAAGAAGAAGAAGAAGAAGAAGATGGAGGAGGAGAAGGTGGCGGATATGACGAGACTTTGTTGGAAACAAGAGGAAGAGGAGGAGTTGCAGGAGCTTGAGAGATTACAAGCTTGTCTTGGACATGGCTGGTTTCTTCTGGACAACGTCCACAGAATCTGCATTTGCTAATGCAAGATCCCATTAAAAAAACAATGGCGGAGGAACAGGAGAGGGAAGAGAAATTGAAATTCTTCTGATTTGACGAAGATGGTAAATTTATTGGAGAGGAAAAGCAGAAAGCTTTTTTGTTTGAATTGGGTTGCCGGGAATCATGTGAAGAACAAAACATCCGTTGTACAACGGTTATATGGAAAAGAGTGTTGATGATGGCTGCTTTTTTAGTCTCCCTCCACTTCTGTGTATGCGTGTAATGCATCTGACCCACGTCCCACTCTGTTGGGCTTGCTTAATTATTGGGCCAAGCCCAAAATTTGAATTTCAAATAACATTTGTCTTAACCATAATTATCGAGTTTGGATACAACCCGTTCTTCTTTATCGATTGCGATAGGTCATGGTATCTATAGTGTTGCTTCTTTTTCAGCCTCGTTCATCAAACCTAATCGAATTGACTCTTTTCTCTGTCTCCCGACCTCTCACTTTGTTTCGTTCTTCTTCTGTATCGTCGCTTGAATGAAAACACTCGAGTGGCCCGACTTTCCCAAATGCCCACCATTGGCCCTTCTCCTTTCCGAGTTTGGATTTTTCACGTTGTTTCAGTCGTCGCAGTCTATGAGGAAGAAAGAAATGAACGAATTTTCATTTTGGGAAAATGTAAAATAATACACCTACCAAGACGAAAGCCAAAGGTGAGTCTCGTAAGTGGACGTACCAAACCGAAACAAGATCTTACATTAACATCTTGATACACTCATTTCCCGTACTACCTTCGTCAATTATTAATTAATGTAATTAATATTTTATTTAAACTATTTATAATTTATATTAATTATTACCCTAATTAATAAACGATTTGTCATGAGATAAAATTTAAAGTGTAAATTTAGAAAATATACCTAATATTGTTCGTAAAACTTTTAGAGAGAAGGCGTTTCTCCTATTATCGAAACAACTCTTGTCTCTATTTTTCTAGAAGGCTTGATTTTATTCAAAGGCAATTACTTGTGGGTTTTACTAATCGATAGAATAAAAAAAACCAATATATTTTTAAAATAAATTAGATATAAACAAGTTGCTTTTGTTATAATAGCGACTTGCAAGCAAGGAGGATGAACATTGTAAAAGGACCTCGTCTCTATTTGGAAACGTGACATACAAAAATACAAATGGTCGCACCAAATATATTAGAATTCTCATACAAAAACTTAGTTGGGAGGAATTTATATTATTTTTTAATGGTTGCACCATAAAAGAATTGAATTATGTCTTTGTCAAATGAGCAAAAGTTCATATGTCAAATGAATATGAACAATCTAACGTCAATTTAAAACTAAACAAAGAAGTAGTCAATCATGCAGAAGAACAAAGAAGTAGTCAATCATGCGGAAGAAGTGTGAGAGCTTTAAACATTGCCATTAGCTAAAAGTGCATTGATTTGCAGGCCTTTTTCACGTCACGATCATAAAGTCAGAGCCGATCAAGTTTTACTACCATTTTACACGTCATTGCGTAGTTGCTGTTATGGCAGAGTCAAGCAAAGGCTAGGCGTGAGAGTCATTGGCGTAGTTGTTGTGCTGTTCGAGCCTTTTCATGCTGATGAAGTGATTGCGGGAAGAATAGGGACTAGTGGAACAAGTTGATGCAAGAAATTGCCTAATACAACCATCGACGGCCACAATTGCCCTAGTGAAGAGGAGCATTTCACCTTGCACGAAATGTGAGACTGTGAACCTTTGCACTGAGTTCAATTCCTCTAATGGAATTGAGAATGATGCAATAAAAGATAAAGAAGTAGAGTAAACTCTCACGAACACTCAACTCTTAAACACACTCAAATCAAATTGTCAACAATTCGAGCGAACTATGAGTTTTTGCACTGAAGCAAAGAGTCCTACGTTTGTAATTTTCAATTCATCAAAAGTTCTTTACAAAATCCCTAAGTGAGACATTAATACCCCACAAATTAGAATTAAGTCTTAATTACAAAATACAAAGAATAACACTTAAACAAACACAAACTAGAACAATTTCCAGTTGAAACACTCCAACACAATATTTAAAATTAATACAAGTTAAAATAAAATAACTACACATAAATTTCAAACAAGATGAGGTCTCATGGCTGCAACAAAAACTTGAGTTCAAACCCGAGGATCTTCTTTTGGATAGTGCAATTTTCTCCTGATCAAAGAGTGCCTCCTCAAGCAACCAATTGATTAAATCCATTGGTATCCCATAAATGAATGTACTTTCCAAGATCTTACTCAAGGATGCTAGGAGGATCTTCTAAAATATCTTGAAAGAAATACCTGCAACATAAAGAGATAGTTATAAAATTTGTTAGCCTCTATGTCGGTTGCCATGTGGATGGGATCGGTTGCACGTCAGTTTGGGATCCGCATAGTGAGATGTATTCATAGATGTGTTGGTATCCGTAGATACTTGATTTCATATGGACTTGTGGCCACGCACGTGATGGATCCTTTGATACTTAGTTTCAGAAGAATGAGTGACAGCGCATGAGGTGCATTTGAGAAAGAGTTGGTGACGGCGCATGAATCTATCCATAGAAGTGTTGGTGTCCACGAATACTTGATTTCGAAAGGACATGTAGTTGTGCACGTGAAATGGGTCTGTGGAAACTTAGTTTTGGAATGACGGGTGACCGAACATGATATGTGCACACGAAAGTGTTAATGACCACGAATGTGTTTGTGTCCTTAGGTATCACAACCTAAAGATGACTCGAGACAAAACGAAGAGCGACCTAACCCGAAGATGAACTGAACTGCCTGACCATTTAACTCTTCACTTATATACTTATTTAATTATGCATAGGAAGACTTGAACTAAATTTAATTTACCAGGGCCCAACAACCGGAATAATTCATAATTCCATTAGTAACATTATGATAAAGTAGTAATATATTGTCCTAATAACAACAAACATGCCAAAAATATAGATGGGAATATAAATCTCACCAAGAGCACAATACAAGTTACTAATGAACTAAATAGATAAATTGTTGAACTTATTCATACTTTGGCAAACAGGAATCTTTCAAGTCTATACCTGAAGAAGGTGTTGTTGGAGTGAATCCACTAAACTCAATAAAGGTAACATTTTATATTCAACACTTAGAATATTATAAATTCAATGAGAGAACATGTCATGAATAAAATTGTAATACCCTAGAATTATATCTGGATGAAAAATATATTTTAAATGAATTTTAGAAAATTTGGAATGATTTTCTATTAAGTTGAATTACTCAAATTTTTTTCCCATAATGGAATTAAATAAAAATAATCGGGAATTATTTGGGTGTAAATTCGGGTATTTGAATGTTCAATAGTGATTGAAAAATTATTAAAATTATTAAGTTGAATTTTGGAAAAATATTGGAAGAAGAATTGATTTAAAAATAAAAGAAATAAAGGTGGAAATGGAATTGGAAAATGGCGTCGTTCCTAGAAACTGCGAAGGGTGGTTGAAGGCGTGGTTCCGGTCGCATTTCCGTCACCGTTACTCCGGTCGCAAGGCGACTTCCGGTTGTATAGAATGCGACCGGACCCATGTAGTTTTGCGAAAATCTTGATTTTCTGAAGCGGTGGTCGCATGACTTGTACGTTGTACCGGTAGGAATTAACGGACCAGTCACATGGTATGCGACCTGACTCGAACAATTTTGCAGAAATCGTCTGATAACCGAATTCTGTTTAAATAGAACCTAATTCTATTTAATTTTCTGATAATGAGGGACACGTGTCAACAACTAGTGACTCCATTTAACCTATAAATAGGTTGCAATTCTTGTAGAAAAATTCACACGAAAACCGTGTGAAGAGAAGAGAAGAGAGGGAGGAGAAGAAAGAGTCAAGTGAGGGAAATATTGTGAGGGTTTTTTGAGTTGCATAGTTCAAGGGTGAGTACGCTAATTTGGCCATAAGTGAGGAATTCGAAGGAAAGAAATTTCGCGGTCGCCATAGAATTTTGGTAACGATTTCTGACCCTCCTAAATTTATTTAGTTAATGATTATTAGTTAATATTATCGTTATTATCGCAATATTATTTTAGAAATATTAATTGAAAATATATTATTATCGCAATATTATATTTGTGGTATAATCGTACTGTGTAAGTAAGTTCTGTCTAAGGAGACTGATATTTAATGAGAACCATTGTGACCCTCTAGTCTTTCCTAGAAACTTACTTAGAAAGGATATTCTGTCTAAAGAGAATCGTTAAGGGCATTCTTTCCTGGGAATATTCTTGATCAGTATTATCCACGATTAACAAAATAAATGAAATAATAAATAATAGATTTTAATTAGTAAATATTATTGTGAAGGTATTAACATCAACAAGGGAAAGGATAAAAGCTAAACTCACTACAAAACGAGAGGGAAAATTTATTAAAGGTAAGAATTAGAGTGTAGTTGGTCAGAGAATGCCCTACATCACGGGTTGGTTGTTGTATTTCCTGTTGATTTAAAAATTGTTGCAAAGCTTAGACTGTTATCTAAACTTAATTAAAATGGATAAAACGAGATAAAATACTAGACTTCTAAATTTATTGTTGTATGATTCTCTTGATATTTTGTGAACTATAAATGGACACCATGCATCATATCTAAGACCTATGAAACTATTAACATATTGTATGACATGCATAATTTATGTAAATAGGCATGTAGGGGTTCGGGAGAATCGATGACTTTCCATTTATGGTGACACCACTATTGAAGTACCTACTCCCACGTAGGGAGCGGTGAGGTACGGTTAAGCCATATGGAATCTAGGGTTTATCATTTCTCTTGTACTGAAATCCCCAATGTCTTTAACAAAAGAGTACTGTGACGGTATGTAGTGACACCCCTATTAGCGTGGCTCCTTGTTGGACTTATGGTTAAACTGCATTACTCTATGATGTATCTGGCTCTCTGCTTAATAGAAAAAGATACTGTTCTTTTCTGTAATACATCGCATGATCATGCATAGCATCCGTATTTCATTCATTCTAATTCTTACTGAGTGTTAGGTTCATGGTATTAACCATGATGTAGGTGACGATGATTTTGACATACCAGTTGAGGAGGAGATATTTCATGATGATCCCTTAAGTTATCAGCCGGGTTTGACCTGATGGTTATGGCTCACAGCATGTTGGGTATTTGGGGATTTAATAAATGTTTGTAATCTTGGACTTTTATTGTAAAACTTAAACTATGCTTTATTATCTACTTCCGCTTAAATAACTCTGATGTGTTTTCAAATAAAATTAATTCACACGTTTTGAATAAATTAAACAAAAAATTATATCACAAATTTTAAATAAGAGAAAACGGTTTTGAATAAACGGGGCATTACAAAAACATTAATCAAAATTGAGCAAGATCGACTAGTGAAGCAAATATGAAAAACATTTATTATAGTGTGGTATGTGCATAAAATAGGCCCTACAAAATCTCAGTGAAAATGAAGTTACTCAAGGCTTCGTGCACACAATGTCATAAGCATATAAAACAAAAATGATGCTCAGCAATCACTAAAGGCACAAAATAATAATAACAAGTCTTGATTAAGTTTAGGGTTTTGCGCCCAGTGACACAACACAGTCAACTACCCCATTACTCTAATTAACACAACAAGCACATCCTCCAACAATCAAATGTGCATACAAAAAGCAGGACCGCTTCACAGGTCAATCAAACTTGGTACACTTGACCAAAATGATTAATAAATTATGAGCATGCTTGAAATAAAACATGTCCAACAAAATGATACATATAATATTGTAAAAATAGATAGTCATAATGAATTCGACATTTTATATGAAATCATGTCTCAAAATAATCCTTTGAAATATGATGCAATGCTGGAGATAAAGAACCCATATCTCAATGGCCCAATAGCTAGGGAATGCTCAATCAAAATGAGAAAGTAATTAGTCCGAATTTCACGTTAATCCGATGGACCTATCAAAATATATGGATTACCAATTAATTCTTATATCAAAAATCCTTTTAGAACTCATTGGAACCCATAACCAGGACAAGAACTAACTTCAGAAACTTTCAAAACAATCTCCAAAAATATTAAGAACTTTTAAAAATGCTTTGGACGTCCACAAATATAAGTCTGGACGTCCGCTCCACATGGCCTATGTCTGTTGCATTGACACTGTTCATAGTGGAACAAGACGTTGCATTTCGTTTCTCCAATGCACTGTTCGTAGCAGAAGCCTTTGCTTCTGTGAGGTTTCTCCAGCTCCGCTCATGTGCCGCTCATGTGCATCCACAGATATAAGCGGAGGTCACCAAGAGCTTACATGTGTCTCCCCGAGATGGGCTCTCTCACTCCTGCAGAAGCAAATGCTTCTGCAAGCGAATATTCGCGGTCACGTGTTTTCTGTTCATACGCCCAAATATGTTGCCTCGTTTCCGTGGAAACGAACACACCCGCAGAAGAGTCCGCTTCCGTGGAGATCCTTAACACCATGTACATGTGTCTTCACTACATCCTTTTAACACGTCTGATTCCGAGATATACTAGAGTCCACTACTTCCTTCGCGGGAACCTGCACTTCTGCGAAAGATTTCTAGGGAGTTTAAACGAACCAGACCAGATGAAAACTTTGATCCTTCCAGCAAAACGCTGACTTTACCCCACTAAAACATTCCAACATTAAACCCAACTGTTTACATGTAAATTTACAACTTTTCTATTCATTAATCCAAAAATCCAACAGAATCAATCCTCAATTACATAGTAAATGGAAACTTGAATTTAGATTTTTACCTCATCGGTGTGCCGAGAGTTACACCCTTTCAGACCTTTGATGACAACTTGAGTTGATCACCGAAATTCACTCTCTCCATATTCTCTCTCTCGGCCTATGGACTTATCGGCTGCAGGACACATCTCTCTCTAGATTGGATGCAGAGACATAGAGGAGGGTTCGACTTTCTCAAAAAAAAAAAGTGAAGGAGGGACCAAGGCATTGATGAGAAGGGGGAGACGCTCAGTTAAATTGAAGGAGAATTCATCGTAAATTTTCAACAGTTTTAATTGGGGTGGGTCACCCCAACCCCACAATCATTCCATCAAAAGTGTTGATGTCCGCAGATACTTGGTTTTGGAAAGACACATGGTCACACATGAATTGTGTTCATAGAATGTTAAGTGTGGGGCGGATATCGACAACAGATATTCACAGCGGATATGTAGGTTTCCACAATGGATGTACAGACGTCCGGGGTTAAGTCTTTTTTAGAAGTGGACATTCAGACTTCATTTTTTGTATAATATCGAATGTCTGCTTCTATATATATGCAATGATGCGCACGTCCTTCATATAAGTATAGTCGTTTGCTTTCATGTAAATGGGTATAATCGAACATCTATGGGTTTGTGTCCGAGACACGTTTTTTAACAAAAAACAAGACTGCGAGATTTATTTCATTCATTTTTCATAGTTTAGAATTTTATTTGTTAGTGAAATTAGTATATGATTTTGATTATCATTCATCCCATAGTTGAGGGGTTTTTTCTTTATTAATTACTCAAATATTATATCTTTTGATTGAGCCCAAGGTTGTAGACGATTTCTTCAAGGCTTACCAGAAATTCCAAATTGGAACTGATCATGATTTATTAAATAATTACTTGAGATCATGAAGAAGTTGAAAACTCTGACATTATAAAGCTCAAATCCTTTGGAGTTCTTTCTCTCGTAAGATTAGAAGCTTGATGCTGATCGATCATGCCTGTGATGGAGTTTTACAAGCGTTTATCTGTCACCGCCGTTGTTATGGCAGTGGCTGCCGTAGCCATAGCAGCACCATTGGCGGCGCAGAGTATAGCGAAGGATGGATGCGACAGCAGCTGCGGCAACGTCTCTATCCCCTACCCATTCGGCACAGGAGAGAACTGCTATTTGGACCAACAATTCCTCATCACCTGCAACAGAACTCTCGACCCTCCAAAGGCAACTCTCCCAAATTCCACCACTCAAGTCCTCAACATCTCTCTGGGTGGAGAGATGACCATCTTAAACCGGCGATCCCGGATTTGCTACGACTCAACAGGGGCGGAAAAAAATGGAGACACAGACTTATCAGATATGAGCTTCGAGAGGTCCTCTTTTTTCACTTTGTTTAGAGTGTATAGTTAAATGTTCATTTTGTTTAAAAGAAAGATGGAAAGTTTAAGACAAACAAATCAGGAAATTCTTAGCTTAATTTTTAAATTATCCTCAAATACAAATGGATTATGAGTTTGACCTTTCATATCCTCACGATGACTATTTCATTAAGTATTTTTAGAGGTGGGTTTTGATTCAATTAATTGAAAACTCTTCTTTCAACAGGTTTAGAATCTCATCAACCAAGAACAAATTCACTGTCATTGGGTGTGGCACGCTTGGACTAATTAGTGGCGATGAGGATAAGGTTTACATAACTGGGTGCATCAGTTTCTGCACTGCAATCACTGACGTGACTAATGGGTCTTGCGGGGGAGTTGGCTGTTGTCAATCTTCACTCCCTGTCCGGGCAGAGGATTACAACGTAACTCTTGCAAGTGTTTATAATCATAGTAATCTGTATCAGTTCAATCCCTGTGACTACGCTTTCATTGTTCAAGATGGTTGGTACAACTTCTCCTCTGCTGATTTTTCTGATCTGAGACAAATTGAAGAGTTCCCAATGGTTCTTGACTGGTCTGTCGACAATCAAACCTGCCAAGAAGCTGGAGAAAATGGAGTTTATGCTTGCAAGGGAAATTCAACCTGCGAAGACGCAGATAATGGTCCTGGTTACAAATGTTTGTGTTCTACTGGTTATTATGGCAATCCTTACCTTCATGACTGCTTAGGTAATCTCTGTTTATTTTTTTATTTTGAGATGTTTGGTTTCTTGAGTCTTTTTTTTTTCTTGCAGATATTGATGAATGCGAGAGTTCAAACAACTGCATCGAAAAGGCAACTTGTGAAAATAAAATTGGTGGATATAATTGTACGTGTCCTAAAGGCTACTATGGCGACGGCCTTAAAACTGGAACAGGCTGTACTGCCAATCAGAAAAACACTACCTTGATGATTGTGGGATTATGTAAGCTTTTACTTTACCAATATTTCTATATATTATATACAATTTATAGAGAGTAATGATGGATTTTACAGCAATAAGCACTAGCCTTTTGGCTCTTCTCTCCGTTGGATTGTGGATATTGTGGGGAGTAAAGCGAAGAAAGTTACAACAATTGAGACGGAAATTTTTCCATCAGAATGGCGGAACAATGATGCTTCGACAGCTCTCCGGAAGAGACGGATCAACCGACGCTGCAAAAATATTCACTGAGGAAGATCTGAAGAAGGCCACCAAGGACTTCCATGAAAGTAGGATTCTTGGTCAAGGTGGACAAGGAACAGTCTACAGAGGAATTCTTGCAGACAACCGAGTCGTCGCCATTAAAAAAGCTCGAATCGGAGACGAAAGCCAAGTGAAGGATTTCGTCAATGAAGTTGCTTTGCTCTTTAATGTCAGCCATAAGAACGTGGTGAAGCTTTTGGGTTGTTGTTTTGAGACTCAAGTTCCTACTTTGATATACGAGTATGTCAGCCATGGCTCTCTCCTCGACCAGCTGAAGATGGCTGAAACTACTCCATTTCCATGGGAGTTTCGTTTAAAGATAGCAACAGAAACGGCAGAAGCACTCTGGTATTTACACTCTCAACTCTCCACTCCGATCATTCACAGAGATATTAAAGCAGCAAACATACTTCTCGACAGAAATTACATGGGTTAGTAATTATTTTCTGAATATCATTAAAACTCTCATTGTTTTTCAAAAACTAGCATCTTTTTAGAGTAAAATTACTAAATTTAAATAACTAACTTCATTTCATTGAATTTCCTTAGCAAAAGTGTCTGATTTTGGAGCTTCGAGATTAATCCAACAAGACAACGAGAGTCAGAAGGACAACACCGCCGTACAAGGAACAATCGGCTATCTAGACCCAGAGTATATTATAACACAACAGCTCAACGAAAAGAGTGATGTTTATAGCTTCGGAGTTGTGGTGGTGGAGTTACTCACCGGAAAATCCGTGACTGATTTTAAGTATAAGAATCCATCAAAAAACTTAGTAATTCACTTCCTTTCCTCTTTGAAATATGGCCGTTTATCAGAGATATTAGACCCACAAATAGCGAGCGAGAAGAACTTGCCGGAACTGGAGGAAGTGGCTGCATTGGCAAGAAGATGTGTGAGAGAGAGCGGGCTAGAAAGGCCATCCATGAAAGAAGTTTTTTCTGAGTTAGATAGGTTAAGAGCAGTGGGAAAAACTCCAGTTGTCAATGATGGCGGCGTCGATGTTTACGAAGAGGAGCACTTGCTCAGAGATTTCTCCTACGCCATTAACGACAGAGCTACTAGCAGCACCGTCAGATATCCATATGACAGTATAAAGACCCAACTGACGTTTGATGTTGTTGGGGCCCGTTGACAATCAAACAAGAAAATTATGTATATTCGTTTGACAGTATAACTTTTGAATCAATAGAGAAAATTTTCTTATGTATATGTATGAATCGATATTATTACATTCTAATTCCTTCCTGACACCTTTCAAGAAAAATTTTGAATTGGATCCAAGATTGACCGGTTAGTGTGAGTTTATTCATGCAGTAATGCACTCTTCGATTATGATTCTATTTTCTGAAATATTCTCATTTTTGTGTTTTTGTCGGCCTCCAAAATTCTTTCGATGACCTATGTTGTGTTCACAGTCAGTACATTAAGGTCTATTTTATACAAAATCATACGTTAAGAGATTGAATGTATTTTACCATGTACGTTATGAGTTAAATTACATTTTACCTACATTATTAATAGTTCAGACACTAACAGAGAGCATGAAACATAAATTGAGATGCATTTATTTTTTATTTTAACACAAAATTTTCAGTACAAATATTTAAATATTATGATAGATGTTGCAAGTCAAGCTATAACCATGACGTGTTAGTGTGTTGTAGGAGTAAACATTTCATAATTATCTCACTAAAATCTCATGAAATGGATATTTAATTTTTCAAAAGAAGTGTGATAAATTATATTGTCTAGGATGTACATTTTCACATTAAATAATTATTTAAAAAAATAAAAAATTCATAATTTATAAATAAGGTCATTTTTTCTATCTAGTATAATATGTTTAAGGCTAATTCCAAAAATAAAATTATCTCAATTTTAACTTAAAGTAAATAATATTATAGTCGAAGAATTATATATATTCTAGGGATAATAAACTGTGACAGTACCTTAATTAATTTCAACTTCTTTAGTTGACTGAATATATTGCCAATTTGCCATTACAATCTTACCTTAATATTAAAATATTAAAAATGAGTTTCAAATGTTTTTGTCAAAAATTAAAAGCATTAATTTTCGGTTAGCATTTTTTTTTCTATCTATTAATGTTATTGGGCATGCCCACTTGTGACATTATGAGTAACAGATTAAAAATAATATTACAATACGTGGGTATTGTCACAACTCGAAAAAAAAATTGAAATAGAACAGAGAACGACCTGACCCAAAAGATTGAATCGCATGACCCTTTTTCTTTTAAGTTTTATTAAGTAACAGCGGACGTCTTAAATCATTAATTATAAGCCAGAGTCCAACAAACATTCAGCTTACCATGTCTAATAAGTGATATCAAATAGCAAAGTAATATAATAAAAAATGAAATAAAGTAAAGTACTGCGCAAAAAGTAAATTAAGGATTACAGTTATCCAAATAATACCTCACAAAATGTCTTTAAAAAAAAATTATTAGAACTAAGGAAATTAAATAAACTTCGACAAATCTAATTCTAACTCAGTATCTAGAAATTCGATTGATTAAATCCTGAAATGTGTCAGTGGGGTGAGTTGACTAAATTCAATAGAGATAACATTTATCAATTTTAATTAAAATGATGTTTAAGCATGCATGAATTTAAAACTCACGTTTTATAAATTTCTTTCAGAAAAATGTGTACAAAAAGATATGTATTTGAAACCACCTACTAATATGTGGTACATAATTAAATTAAGTCTTTGTTATACTAATTAAAAATCACAGTGAAAATGGAGTTACTCACGAACTCTGGGCATATCATGTCATAGACATATAACAAAATAAAAGTGACGATCGGCGATCACAAAACCCAAATAAATACCCTGATCAGGTTTTAAGGATTCGAAACCCAAGGACATGACACATAGAGCTATCTTATTACCCATTTTAACAACAACAAACACATTTAAAAGTCGAATGTGTGTAAAATAAAACAGATCCCAAACCGGGTTGATCGAACACAGTTCACATGACCGAGTTGATCCAGAAATATAATATGCATGCTTCATTTAAACGTATATAGTGAAAATAAAATATAATATAAAAATTCAACGATCATAAAATGGATCCGTCGTTTTAATATGAGACAAATCTCAAAACATTTTCTTTATAAAAATTATGCAATGCAGTGCATAAAATAAATCTTTAGCTCAAGATGGGCTTATCCTCGGCCAAAGCCCAATTGTCCAAAGTATCCAAATCTAGGGGTGTGCAAACCAAACCGGAACGGAAGAACCGAACTGGAATCGGTCATTTTGGGCCAGTTCGGATCGGTTTTGCACATCAAAAAACCAAAATTTGGTTCGTTATGGTGAGAATCGAGAATTTTTGGTTCTGTTTTCGATTTCGGTTTCTCAAAACCGAAAAACCAAAACCAAACCACCGCATGTGAACCAATTTTAATTAAGGTTTTTTCCTATTTGTTTTGTTCTGTACTTCTCATTCTGCTTCGCTACTCGAGTTCCAGTGTTTCGTCTTCGTCTTCGTCGGTTCCGTGGTCGAAAGGGGGTTCATCTTCGTCGCTCGTCGTTCTGTTCCAAACTTCCAGTCGCTGCTCTGCTCTAGTTGCTTGATGTTGTCCTCCATAGTCCGCTCCAACTCTAACGTCGATCAAAAGCTAATAAAGGAGATCCCTGAAATTGCAATGCTAAAACGAGCAAGGATTGAGCGGATGATAGCCTTGAAGCAAGCCAAAGCTGCAAACAACAATGAAGAAAAAAAAGTGAGATTACTGTTCATAGAAAAGAAGAAAAAGTGAAAAGATGGATTTTTCTTGGTGATTCATTTTTCTTCAAGATTGTATTCTAATTAGTTGTCATTGTAATTATTCTGTTCTTGTAATCTTGAAGTTGTAATAAAGTTGCTCGACAATTGTATCTGTGAACGTAAGACGTTATTGTCTAAACCACGTAAATTCTTGGTGTCATTTTCTCTTCTTTGTTTGTTGTTCTTTAGTTTAGTGTTATATTCCACAACAAATTTATCTTTTTGATCGAGTATGAGGTTCTGGACGACTTTGGCAGGCTTACCAGTAATTGCCAATTGCAACTAGTCATGATTTATTAATTATAGAATATTTGAGTGACGATAGTTTTCAAAAGACTCATTTGGCGTCATTATACTACAAATAATGGGTTGGAAACATCTATCACCCCATGACATACATGATTAATTAATGATATAATTAAAATAATATAATAATTTAGTATTGTAAAAGACAATCTTTTATAATTGCATTTAAATCCAATCATTAAAATACAAAAAACTAAACTACACTCCTTAGGTTAGACTTGGCTATTTTTTTATATTCCAGGAAATAACACGACGAATAATATTTTGACTCGATCATTTATTGAAAGACCATGACATAGAGTAACGAGATGAACAATTCAAGGTAAACTATTAATTAATAGACATTGAACGAGTAATTTTAACGTTAAAAAACAAAATTTCCACATAAATACAACTGGGTCGGCTCGGATCATTTAGTTCGTTACCCTACTAAACTGGGACTCTTTTAAATATAGTACCTTTAAATATTTGAACCACGGGTGATGACGTGATGACTAGTGATTAGCTTAATCAACCTTGTTTTTTGTTGCAGAGCCTCCGCCATAGCCGTCCAACCTTGGAGAAGAAAGTAGGGAGATTGATTCAAAGGTCAGGCACTCCGAAATCAGAGAAACCTAAAAATGGAGTGTCCCATTTAAGCTTCCATTTTATTCCACACACTCCTCTCTCTCTCTCTCACAATTCCATTTCATCGATGTTTTCTAGATTGACTGTTAATGTCTTTTAACTGGATGTTGTGTTGTTCTAGTTTCCGCAAATCACGACCCTGTTCGAATTCTTCTAGCCCGATGCTCCAGCTTCAGGTAAAGGCCTAGTGTGAGCTTATCCCGAGTATATTAAATTTGATATTTACTTAGATAAGCAAGGTTAAACATTGCCATAAGATATTTGAAAGATAAAATTAGTAGGACATAATGTATGAGAGTACAAATATATGAATTTGATAGAATTAATAGAAAGCATTATATGAGATGGCCGATGAGACCTTATGAGGATAAGAAACCGCTGGTTCTCTAAAAGCTTGAACGCATATTTCTTATGAGATGACTAATGAAAGGCTGAACGCATTGTAAGATTGGAAAATGAGTTTCAACCCGTATGTAACGCATGAAATTAAATCATATACGCACACGTTTTTACTTAATGAGTTATCTCACCTTTAATTTTTTGATGTATGTGAGTTTTTATCTGAATATAATATGACGCTGATCGAAGATTTTCCCTAAGTAAAAGAGCATATAGAAGAAGATATTGAGAATATTATTGATGGGTCAAATAATTGAATTTTATTTATATTTCTGTTTTATTATTTTAAAATAAACCTGATTTAGTGTTTTAATTGCTAAAATTATTTAAATAAATTTTGTTCGTATTTGGATTTTAAATAATCTCTATTTTATTTAATAAAGTTTTAAATAAATGTTTCGTATTTAATAATATTTGATGTATATAAAGTTTAATTAATAAGATATAATTAATTGGACAAACCCTAATAAATATATTTAGTTTATTTTGTTAATAAATATAATTGTTTTCTTAAATGTTTCTGCCTTAATTGAAGATTTTACTAATTTCTTCAAATATTCACGAAATTTTGTTATTTAGGGTTTATAACGACTTAATTAAACCTAATTTGTAAATCAATTTAAGAAAAATTTTAGGGTTTACAATTTGGGAAAAATGAAATTTAAGGTCGTTACAGCTGATGATGTATAATTGCAGAAGTGGTGACCTCATATGTGTTTGTGTTCGCAAAAGTATTGGTTTCCGCAGATATTTAGTTTCAAAAAGACACTTGGTCGTAGATGAATAGTGTTCACAAAATGTTAAGTGTGGGGTGGATATTTATAGCAGATATCTGTAGCGGACACGCAAGTTTCCACAGCAAATGTGCAGACACCCAAGGTTTAAGTCTTTCTAAGAAGTGGACACCCAGACCTAGACTTTTACTTTTTGTGTCTACTATTAACGTTGAATGTCTGTTACTATGTAAATGTGAATATGCATACATCTGTCATATAAGTACGGTCATCTATCTTCATGTAAATGGGTATAATTAGACGTCTGTGGATTTGTGCGGATATGTTTTTTAACGAAAAACTTGACTGTAAGTTTTAACTCGTTTATTTTTCATAGTTCAAAATTTTATTTGTTAACAAAATTAGTTTAAGGTTTAGTTTATCACTCACTCATAGTTGAGGGCTTTATTAATTACTCAAATATTATATGTTTTTTATTGAGCCTAAGGTTGTAGAGGACTTCGTCACGCTTACTAGCAATTCCCAATTGCAACTGATCATGATTTATTAAATATATAATATTTGATTGAATATAGTTTTAAAATAAATAATGACTTGAGTTGAGATCGTGCAGAAGTTGAAAACTCTGACGTTATAAAGCTCAAATGCTTTGAAGGCCTTTCTCTCGCAAAGATTAGAAACTTGAAGCTGATCGATCATGTCTGTGATAAAGTTTTACAAGCGTTTATCTGTCACCGCCGTTGTTGTGGCAGTGGTTGCCGTAGCCATAGCAGCGCCATTGGCGGCTCAGAGTCAAGCGAATGACGGGTGCCAGAGCAGTTGCGGCAACATCTCCATCCCCTACCCATTCGGCACCACCCAGGACTGCTATTTGGAAGAACAATTCCTCGTCGTCTGCAACAAAACCTTCGACCCTCCAAGCGCAACTCTGCAAACATCCTCCATCCAAATCCTCAACATCTCTGAACTGGGTGAGATGACCATCTCAAACCAACGAGTCATGGAGTGTTACGACTCAGGAGGGAATATAATTAATTACTATCTCCTATGGATGAACTTCGGGAGGTAGTGTTGTTGATTTGTTCCTTGTTATGTGTAATTAATAAGACAAGATGAATCATCCTCTTGTTCTAGCAGCGTCTCCGATCAAATTCAAGAGCTAACAAACTCAATATCAGTGCGAAACCCTTGCCAAACTATGCAAAAACAAAATTCGAAAACATTGCATTTTCTTTTTCTTCTGAATTAGTTATTGTTCATTAAATATGCTTAGAGGAAGGTTTTCATTCACTTAAGCGAAAACCTTTTTCCAACAGGTTCAGAATATCATCAACGAAGAATAAATTGACTGTCGTTGGGTGGGACACATTAGGAATAATGGAGGGCAATCAGGACAAAAGTTACACAACTGGGTGCTTCTCTTTCTGTCGCAATATCTCTGACGTGAACAACGGGTCTTGTTCTGGAATTGGATGTTGTCAATCTTCAGTTCCTTTGAAGGCACAAGATTACTCCTTTACTTTCAGAACTATTGAGAATCGTACTTTTGTGTCTGGCAGCTGTAGCTATGCTTTTGTTGTTCAAGATGGTTACTATAACTTCTCCGCTGCTGATCTTTTTGATCTGCAACAAGGTAGGGATTTTCCAATGGTTCTTGATTGGTCTGTTGGAAATCAAACATGTCAACAATCCCGAGAAAAAGAAGATTATACTTGCAAGGGTAATACAACCTGCGAAGACAAAGATAGTGTTGATGGCTACCAATGCTTTTGCCTTGATGGTTATAATGGCAATCCTTACCTCCATGACTGCATAGGTAACCTCTCTCTCTCTCTCTCTCTCTCTCTCTCTCTCTCTCTCTCTCTCTCTCTCTCTCTCT